>OX421449.1:30487796-30535296 GCA_949126865.1 Montipora capitata | reverse complement strand
CGTTATTTATCAGACCGGCATCGTAAACTCCGGGGAGTTTCGTGGCCATTTTGATGTTTCAGTTTATCACTCAAAAGTGAAGGCCATGTTGTTGAGTTGTTCATTTAAACAGAAAGGTTAATTTATTAGTGGATCTTGGTCAAGCCTTTTACTTTTCAATCAAAAACCAATGCGTCTTTGTTTTTATGCTAATGAGGGTCGCGTGTCTAAAACAATGGATTCCGTGTATAATACGCATGTCAATTTTCGGGGCTGTTTTAGCAGAAAAAAAGTGCGTACTATACACGGGTAAATATGGTAGTAGTAAGAGTATTAATATCATTTTGAAAACCCTGAGTAGTGTTGTTGATTTTATATGCCCTGTCCATGAGAATTTTAATTAACCCTAATTTGTACTGAAAGGGAGTAAAACTGAAGTAATTTGTAAGTAGACCAGGGTAAGTCTCTTTTCGAAAAAGAGAAGTTATAATTATTAGATCATTGATTGTTACTTGATCTCTGCGTGGATAACAATACATCTAAAAAAGATCAAAACATGTTCCTTAAACTCAAACAGTGTGGATGTGGCTGATCGTCATATCTACTGGATGGACTAGGGACTAATACAATGTGATTTGCTCAACATTAATCTACATCTAGAATAAAGCTTGTTTGGCTGGAACTACAAAGCTCTCAGGGGTTCTGGCTGACAGCCTATAGTGAAGCAATGATTGCAGTCAACTCATGAAAGTCAAGGGCGAGATTCTCATCCAAGCGGAAAAGATGGGACAAAGATTGTTTATCCTGGCAGAGATAGCACATGGATGCTGTTGTAGAAGTTGGTCTGTACATGTAATCCAGCAGCACCAATACTTACGGCTACTGTGAAGGCACTGCACTCTTTGGGAACTGTTACATGTACATCACAAAAACCTTTCCACTCTTTCTTTCAAGGTGGAACTACCTAGTCTTAAACTTGGAAAAAAATTAGTAGGTCTCTGTGTAGCTGGCTTTGTAGTGCTTCTAGATAGAAGCTTATTCCTTAACTTAGCTTTTTTAAATGGATGTATGTAACTGTCATTTTTTTCTATAGTTATTTTTTTTCTTTTGTCAGGTACCATATCCATGTGTAGCATCTACAGAATTGGAAAATGGTCTCATAAACATTCCTCTGCTCTCTGTGTCACATTCTGTCCTCAAGGTATAAGTTAGGATGCTTGATCAGTAAGAGCAAGGGACCATTTCTGGGGTGTTGACCTTTTCTGCAATTCCCTCCTATTTGGGAGTGGTACAGTATGTTTAGCACCAGGAGTTTGTTGTTCTCTGTATTTCAAATACTGTAGTCCCAATTTTTCTGCTTATTTAGTCAATTGTCCTGTTTTCTCCTAAGCGGCGAAAAATATACTTCTTGTAGTCTAATTCTTCTTTGTATCTACTTGGAGACACCCAAGATCTTTCAAACCTCTTTAGACTATAAATCATCAATGTTGGTCGGTCTTTCCAGAAATTTTGTTTGAACTTGGACATACACTTTGGTCTTGGTACTTTTTCCCTAGTCTCGGAATTCAACCTATACAACACTGTTCAATTTGACTGGAATAACTCAAAGAACGTGGCTTCTTTGCATGACACGTGGCATTGATTGACAGTTAATTTGCATGTGATATTGATTCTGTCCAGTGGGGAAGTGTTAAAAAAATTGTTCAGTTGTATGTGTGTTGTGCTCTCCGAATAGATAAAACAATAACCAGCATCGAGTTAGTCGTACCTTCAACAAAGAATGATACTACAAGGCTTGAATTGGTCTTTTTTTGTACATCATTCATTGAAATACACACCTACATGTACCAGTATATGTCATTTTGTATGCTACATAAGTAATGTCCAGTAGTGATTGTTGTAAGTCTTGACTTTTTTTGCTTTACACTCTTAAGCCTTATGCAATCTCTGTAAAAGAGATCATAGTCAACTGGGACCCTACCCTGCACATGGCCATTCATGACAGGTTGCAGGAGGCCACTCAGGATATCACAGAACTGAAAGGTTGGTATTTTGATTGTTAATACAAGCTGTTGTTATTCAGGTATCCTTGAATTATGTCAAATACGGAAGGCTATTTATAGATGATTTCCAGAATTGCATTCTTAAGGTCTCGGTAATGGTAAATTTGAATGTCTCGCTCAAATTTCTTGTTTTGCAAATCTTAGATCTGTGGGCAGTGAAGTTTATTTTCCCGGAAAAAATTCTGAGAAATTAATGTTAAACAGTTAAAATGGTTTTTCTTTGTTTCCCGCCATAATCTGCGCACGAAAAATTTATTAACGTATCATTTCCTTCAATTCGTAACATATAAAAAATTCTTCACATGGTATTGGAGTGCATTTATGCGTGACTAAGGTGCAACAAAGTGCGGTTGTTTTCGCTATAAAGCGAAGGGGTAGAAGCTTCTGCAGCAGACTCAGTTGTTCTGAGTTTGAGGCAATATCAAATTACGGTAATACGAAAAAACTAAAACTTAATTACCGGTAAAGTAATTTAAAAATCTATTAGCTTTGATATAATATATAGTTTGACCCTATACAAAAAGTAGCGGCGCAACAATTCTTTTTCCACGGACACCTCATTTTTTTACCGAGACCTTAAAAAAGGATTGGTTCCCAGAGGGAAGTGCATCCTTGTTCTTGTGTTAGGATAGGTTTTTCTTTGTCTGATAAAATTTTAATGTTATTGTCCTTGTTAACTTTGAAGAGTGGAAACAGAAGGTCCTTTAAAAGTTAGTTAAGGCTTGCTCTGAAACCCTCATAAATATCCAGTGTTGTATCACGCCATAATGCAAGTGTGAATGAAACATTAAGTACCACTTGTACCACTGGAGCCAACTGATTTTATGCAAGTTAACTTACAAAACTTTACCTGATTTTTGCTATTAAAATTAACAGCTACTATGAGGATTGATGCAAGAAGTGGGGACAATCTGTTGTCTGAGAAAGAAAGCAAACCAATCAGACTTTCATGTGACATTTCCTGGCTTAAACTTTGCATGCAAACATCACCCAAAACAAGGTACTATGTAGGTTCTCAGTTCGTAGAGACTGGTGAAACATTTCTTTGTGGGAAGTGTCACGGTCAGTTGACTTTAATAAGTGTAGTTAATATTGGGAAGTGCTCCACCACTGAGCCACTGCACCATTGTGGGAGCAAGGGAAGTAACACCCTCTAAAATTTGAAAGAGTTTTCAAAAGATATGAAAGTAAGATTTGCTGTATGTTTAATTTTTTTCATTCAAGAAATTTTCTGCAAACAGCTATAAAAGAAGACTGTAAATTTAATGTCCTCACATTTCCTTGAATTTATCAGTCATATTGGTACTAAGAGATTTTTTAAGTACATCTAACAATGCAAACTGAGTTTGTCATTGTGTTTCTTTCTTGCACTTTAATAATTTGTGAGCAATTCCTCAGTTTGTTTGTTTGTTTTTTTGTGTGTGATAATTTTCTCCAGGAGGGATGCTTTAAAAAAATAACTTCTCTTCACTGCCAAATAAATTATCACCATTTATGCTTGTAAGCCTTTATTTGGCTTGTCAGCCATTTTGGCACCCACTAAAGCTAATTTCTAGGGCCTTATGTGCCTTGGTCTGATGTTAATCATGGAGCAGATTTCTATGCTCCATGAGGGATTGAAGCCTTTCCCCAATGCTGCAAAATTGGAGGACATTTGAGTCAATCTTTAGAGGGCTGGCTAGAATTGTGCGGTGTGTCTTTGTTAATCAGACAGATCACATCCAGAAATGCACACAATTAGAAGCATGGTGATTTTGATATAATTTTTGATATAATTTTATTATTAAGTGCCATGAAGTGTCCCCTTGCTCTTCTGCCCAACTTCAACATCACTTTGCTTCTGGGAATTCAGACAGTTATCATCACAATGTGTCCCCTGGTCCTCAAATGAAGATAAACATCTGCATTTACCCTTACCAAACAATAGTGCTAAACCTTACACTTATGTCACTGCTGGAAATGGGTAGCAAATGCTTACACTAAAAGGGACACTTCGTGTTGGATATCAAAATTTGGTGTAAATCTAATTATGAGCATTTCTGGACATAAGTACAATCAAACACTGATATTTTGAATGAATATTATTTGTAACTTAAAATACATCATGCTTTGTTATTGTTAAGATTTTGTGCTTGGTATGCAGGTTTTCTATATGTATTTGCATGGGAACTTGCTTTTGCAGATTGAGTTTGTGAGAGTGCTTGCTGCAAGGTGTTGTCATTGGAGGACATTGTCTCTCAATTGCTTCTCACTATCTGTACTTTTGTTCTTCCCTGCTGAACATTTTCAGATCAAAAAATTAGATACCCCTCCTGTATCTTTGCATTGCTCTTTCACTGTTACTTAACTATGTCATTAATGTTTCATTGTAGAGTGAGTGAACAACCACATTATTGTTTGTTTATGTTTGACATGATTAATTCCAATTATTAATTGACTGTTTAGCTTTGGTGTGGAATCAAGATGTCTTTCCTTCTCATTGCAAGGCAGTTGTTTTGAAGTGGTTGCAGAATACACTGCTCTACTTTTTGATGAGGTTTCAGTTGTTAAATTTCAGGTAAGAAGAACGCCAATCTCTAACCTACGTATATGTGAATTGCCTACAATTAAATTAAGTTAGTTACACAAGTTCAAGAGATGCCTTTAATTTTTCAATTACGTGTATGAACCAATAATGGTATGCATTTTTTTTTTACATATTCTAGGATATCTTAATGTCCTCATTTAACCCATTGACTCCTAGGAGTGAGACGTGATAGAATTTACTCTGTCTAACGCCAAACGTTATTACTTGTCAATGGGGGCGGTACAGGTCGGTACAGGTGTCAGTGGGTTAAATTAATGGAAGAATGGAAGAATTGAAAAAGTGCTTTTGGTCACTGACAATAATTCTTTGACTAGCATTCTATGGATGAATTGTTCAAATATTTGAACTGCAGAAATTGAAGTACACAAAACTTGGAAGTGATCAGCAACTTTAACAGTGGTGGAGAGAACTTAGCTGGGACCTTTTTCCAGGCTTTTGTCCCAACTGCTTAAGTTTCTGATCAACTATGATGATCTCGAACTCTCGCGTATTTGGGATATTTGTTCCTTTTTTTTAATTTTAAGGGAGGTCTGGCGAAGAGGCTTCCACATGTTGATGAAATCCAGAAAGTGAGATCAGAATTCAAGCAACTTGAAACAAAAAGCAACACAGCTTGGTATGTGTTTACTTACTGACAGGTGGAGAGATTTTATTGATATAATTTTTGGATGAGGTGTCTTTGCAGTAACATGTCATCAACTTATACTTGAATTCAGCTTTGATACTTAAGTGCAGAAAAGTATGTATACCTGTCTTGGTTGTCCTTTTAACATATAACTTTTTTTGACAGGATTATAAAGGTGGAGAAAACTGAAATATTATTTCCATTCATGTTTAACTATGCCGCCTCAAGAGATGAGGTTTGTATAAAACCAACAGCAAAGCAAGGTTTACTTGTATTTTTTTCTATCAGCGTCGAGGTAACAGGTCAAGGAAACCACTAATAAATATAGTTATGCGAGACATACTGCCATGTTAAAGGTGAACAGAGAAAAGTAAAAACATCTCTCTCAGCCAAAACATGAAAGGCAAAATAGAACAACTGCTAAAAGCGGCAGTGTACATGAATGTTGAAGGGTTGTCACATTGTGTAAGTGCTATTTGGCAAAGCCAAAGTGTTGTGTGGATTGACCCAAATGATGGAAAAACTTGGCCAAACATTTTTCAAATTTAGGACAACCTGCCTGGGCAAAGGTCTTTGTTGTTCAGAACCATCTTGTATGTGGTGTAACATCACTTTCCCATTACCGCACGGTACTATTTTTAAGTTCAAGACTCATGACGTGACCCATTAAGATGGAAACTAACAACTACTTAGTAGACACATGTTGAGCTACAGTGAGAAAAAATAATTAGAAAAGAAGTAGTAAGATTTGAGGTGTGCATTTTTGACCATAGCTCTCCAATGTTACGAGAATGCTAAGGGAACTTCACAAGAATCCCAAAGATGATTCTTATCAGGAACCCTTGCCCCCAGACTTGTGGCTCTTGTTTGAGGTGAGTTCAAACCTTTCTTAGTTAAAAAGTAAAAGTAAAAAACAATTCCCATTTCTATTATTTGGTGTTTCGTGATTTTACAGGTGGCATTGTCATTTTCCAACTGTCAGTTTTTTTAATTTCCCATCCATCAGGATATCTCATTTGTCTTGGAAGATGACCCATTTGAAGTCAAGCTCAGAGACAATTATGCTGTATGTTGGTATTGGTAGTACAGTCACGCCTCAATTATCTGGACCTTGTTCTCTGGTCCTAATTATTTTATTACCTCTCTACTCTGCACTGAGACGTTTTCTCCGGGTACTCTTAAAAAACCAACATTTCACTTGATTTGCATTAATAATTATTGTTAATTTCAGTTTACAGTGTCCCCAATTAGTGCTCCAGCACTAGAACGACGAGACACTTAAATAAAGTTCCTTTCCTTTCCTTTATAAGTATCTGTGATGATATGTGAGTCAGTGTACCAACTAAAACAGATTTGCTTTCCTTCCAGCACCATTGCATTGCACGCAATCCTGATTGGCTCAGATTTTACGCTTGATTAACTCGTTCAGGGTGCTATGCAAATATACCGAGTTAGAAACCGTTTCAACATCATGTTCCCAAAGCGTAAGCAATCCGTTCTTTCGACGAGATAAACAGGCAATTAGTCAAAGATAAGGCAAGGAAGAAAAAGGAGTAGAATTATCGATTAAATATGACACCAGCAAGAAGCAGATCTTGGATATTCGGAAGAAAAGAGAAAAAGATCAAGAAGTTTGCTTCAGCATTTTATGCAAGTTGAATTTTTTTGGACATGTACCTGTACTTAAATTTGCTTGAAGTTGAATAAATTAGCCTGCAATGCTGGATTGTTCGTGAGTGTTACACATAACATGACTAATTTTAACTGTTTCCTAGCTTTTGTTGGATGAGATGGAGCAGTGGAATGAAAGAAAACAGTTGCTGGAAGCCAAACTGGATGAAATCAGAAAAAAGCCTGGAAACTCGCTTACAGGTAAGACAGAGTTGGCCGCAAATTGGAATGTAAATGCAATACTGAAGTAGTCTGAGCATCTTGGTGAAATAAGTCCTGAAAAGACATTTTGACAACCTGAGCAGAAGTCATCTTCTCGAGGCAACTTTCCTTTTGATGACCATGCTCACCGAGAGGATCAAACTCCCTCAAGGTATGTCATTCCTGGGTTTAAACCATTTTAGTTTTTGTGACAAGTAAAAACAGTTTGACCACATGATCAAAATGTGGCGTGCATATAATGTCAATGCTAATGTATGAACGTTTGTAAAAAGAGACATTCTGTTAACTTTTGTTTATTACATTTTTGACCTCGGATATTGCGTTCCTAACTTTCTGATAGGTTCACTCAATCTCGGTTATCAGCTCATATACAGTATGACCTGATATGGAAACTGATTGTGTCAAGTGTCACCAAGCTGGAAACTGATTGCCTTTAATTTCCAAGTTTGGAAGCATTCAGAATTTAATACCGGTATGCGCCGAGTTAGCTATAACCAGTCTCATATCCAACACGCGCGAATGGAATAATTGTTAAAAATATAAGTACCTTGCATTATTGTGTTCAATATGCGGAAGGATAAAATACACCAATTTCGATATATTAAAATTCAGTCCGAAACAAAAGGCATCATCTCGAGGCTCTGGGGAATAAATATAAGGATTTGTATGAGTTTATTCCCCAGAGCCTCGAGATGGTGCCTTTTGTTTTGGACTGAATTTTAATATATCGAAATTGGTCGATTACAATGTAGCCACACGATTTGCTCAAAATGGCCTACATTTTGTGTTTGTTTAACCCTTTCACTCCCGTGAGGTTCCCCATTGACGAGTAAAATCGTCTGGCGTTAGACAGTAAAATCTATAAGTGTCGCTCTTGGGAGTGAAAGGGTTAATGGGGACATACTTTTTGAGTGAATCTAGCTGTTATTAACCCTTTCACTCCTGTGGGGTGGGGTTACCCATTGACGAGTAAAATCGTCTGGCGTTAGGGTAAAATCTACAAGTGTCACTCTTGGGAGTGAAAGGGTTAAAAACCCTGTAGTATTAATGACAATGAGCTATAATTATCAAAAGTTGTTAAAACTAAGTGTAGGTAAAATTTACAGGGCTGCAAGGACTTGAATTGCAGACAGATTACAAGCTTGTCATAGACTTCGGCATTGATAGTTTTTCAGTTTTTTGACAACATTAATGGTGTCTTCCTACATTTGGTTATTTCAGTAAAAAAGGAGGAAGCACTCAAACGTTCATTGGAAGAAAAAAATTCGCAAATATATATTCAGCGTTCCCAGGTGAGTTGCTTTTGCTAGTGGGAAATGTTAAATGTTGTACAGTATGGAACGGACTTTCACTGGTGGGAACTGTAAAAATAAAGAACCAGAATTAAGTGATGTGTAGCTAAGTATGTAGTATGTGTTGCAGTTAATTTTTCTTTTCAGTTAATTTTTATTTTGAACATAGAGTCTAACTTGGTGATTTTATTTTTAATTAGGTAATATCTTTTTAACTAGGGAAATTTCTCAAAAACTGGGTAAAATTCTTCTGTCTGGTGCTATCAAAGGCCAACACATATTTAGGCAAATGCTCATCTTAGTGATTTGGTTTACTGAGCACTTATTTTGAATGATTAGCTTTCATGTAAGGTTAGCGACACTACCCGCTTTTTAGGAATTATGGTTAAGTTTTCAATTTAGTGATTAGGGTTATGCGCTGTCTTATTTGAAACAGTTAGAATTCTGGGAGGTGTATGACAACTGCAGACTGTCTACAAATATTTAACAACTATACTGGACGAGGTTGAGCAAAATATCGTGATTTGTCAGTGGCAAGCAGATCAAGCAAGACACTGACAAATCACGATATTTTGCGATAACCGAGTTCAATAATTGTTTTATCATTCGATCACCGAGTTTGTTTTCAATTTTTTGGGGGAAGCAGTAAGCGTGCGCTGCTAGCAAAAATCAATTGGTTTCCTTCTCAGTTGAATAATTTATTTTGTCGACTTTAAATTGTACGTACATTCAACTTTTAATTAGCAAAATGTATGCCTTCAAATGGCTGAAGACTTCCAGGAACAAGTTCACAGTCTTCAAGGATTTGAAATCCGAAAAAAAAAAGAATATTATTTGCAGTAAAACACTTATTTGTAGGCAGTTATTGGCAGGTCACGTGGTGGTCTCTCAGCGAATCAAAGGAGGACAAAATACATCGCGAATGATAATGCTGATAAACAGTATTTAAGCCTAATCACCCATTTGATTAGCGGTGATAAGCAGTATGTAAGTCTCAGCAACCATTTTAAAATGGTTAGCTTTCAATGACTGAGGTAGGATTAGTCTGCAGTCAGTCTGCAAGTGTCAGACACTGCATTCCATGCCAGGTATGTATTGTACTGAATGGAGTGATCACTTATTTGAAGTGTTTAGTCTAAAACAACCGTTGTCTTGTTCATTGGTTTAAGAATATTGGTCCATGGTTATTGGAAGTAAAGCATTCTTTCACTTGTAGGATAAAGGGGTTAGGTTGTAAAGAAGCTGTGGTGCTGTGTCGGTGGGAAAGTGAAATAAAGAAAAGGGTTTGTCAAGTGAGTTGATATGGTAAATTGACCACTGTAAAGAAATTTGAAAGCTGGCGTTTTGATTGTTAGCCCTTCCTCAGAGCTAAACCCATTTTCACATAGTAGGACTACTCATAGTAATGAAAAAACAGTGATATTCTGTAATGATTCCTTTGGCAATATATCTTGTTTAATACAACATTCATAAATATCTCTCTCACAGATTTTCAATTAACAAGAGCAGTATACTGCCGGAAAGTAACTACATTTCAATAACGTTACAATGGTATTATTTTTTTTGTACTGTTACAATATTAATAAACTTAAATTTATCTTGAAAGGAAATTACTCGTTTTGCAAAATGGCCTGCACAGATCAAATCTTGTGGGAGAAATAAGTGATTGAATTTTCCCAAACTTGGTCACTACTCGAGCAGAATGATTTTTCGATATCAGTTGCGTTTCCTAAAAGCAAGTATTATTGGGGTACATTAGTGACCTTTTACCATTCAGTCGATCTCTATCAAAGATAGGCATATATGTTGATGTCCGATCTCACCCATAGATCCCTTGCTTGTCAACCGCATTTGAATATATTAATAGAAAATGCGCTATATAAATTCACCACCATTACCATTATGTTTGAGCTGCTATTGGTTGGTGGGCACTTTCTAAGCATGGAATAAGCACATTTTAACGGATGTGTTAACAAATTGCTGGCTGATTTCTGCATAATTTCTTGAAGCCACTTTTTCATACTTGTGTCCTGTGTGAGAAATTCGACTGTGTACTTGGGACAAGATTTGATACAGTTCCCGTTTTGGAACTACTTTCTTGATGTTTCCTGTGAAGAGTTTGCCTTTTTTAGACAGTTGATAAAAAACCTATGGTCGGTAGTTAAAAAAAATTTAGCTAGTTAAAAAAAAAAGTAACTGAAACGAAAATTTAACTGCAACACATGCAACTCTCACATTTATTGACCTGTCGAGTCAACATAGATGTGCCGTGAAGGATCCTATACCTAAAGCACGATTTTGTTTTGGCTATGAAGACTACTTATATTGATGGAAGCAGTCCTTTATGGAGTCTAATGCCAGTAAAATGAATTGATATCTCTGTGGTATGGCATTTAACTGTTCTTCTTTAGGTGCAGGTTGTTGTGGGAAACTTTTCGGTGAATTTTGTTGAAATCATAATTTGGGTTTGCGTGGGTGGTATTAGTTTTGATATTAATTTAGGGCGCGTTCGATTTACCCTATTCCGGAATAAGAATATGTGGATTGATGATTAAAACGGTATGTTTGGCGCGTTTCGAAGCAGCAAGGATAACAAAAATATGTTTAAAATAGCATTTTAGCAGATATTTGACAATTTTAATGTGAATCTCCGTAAAAACGAAATATTTCTAACTTAGGGTGCGTTCGATTGACCGTATTCCGGAATAGGAATACATGGAATATAAGGGCGCGTTCGATTGACCCTATTCCGGAATAAGAATACGTGGAGTGATGATTAAAACGGTATCATTGGCACGTTTCGAAGCAGCAAGGATAATAAAAATATGTTTAAAATACCATTTTAGCAGGTGTTTGACAATTTTAATGTGAATCTCCGTAAAAACGAAGGATTTCTAAGTTATATTCCCTGTATTCCTATTCCGGAATACGGTCAATCGAACGCGCCCTAAGTTAGATATCCTTCGTTTTTACGGAGATTCGCATTAAAATTGCCAAACACTTGCTAAAATGCTATTTTAAACATATTTTTGTTATCCTTGCTGCTTCGAAACGTGCCGAACATACCGTTTTAGTCATCACTCCATGTATTCTTGTTCCGGAATACGGTCAATCGAACACACCCTTAGTTTTTTGAAACATTTACATTAGCCAATGCAACCATTGTTCTACTTTCCAAAGTTTGTTTATGTCACTTCCCACTTGATCAAACTCACAATTGCAGACACTGTATGAACAGACCCCCAAAAGGACGACTTTGCTGACATGGGAGTTTCATCGCCTTGATCTGATTGTTTTGTCTGATAAGTCTCACCATGGAAAGAGGGCAATTGATGTTATGAAGGAGCTGGACAGTGACAGGTGCATTTCAAACTCTTATTATTCACATACTGGTTTCATGGACCTTGCCCAATTCACAACTCTCCGTTGGAGACTTCTTGTCTAACGGTTTGTAAATGAACCAAGGCTAGTCATGGATGCTCCCTTCCAAGACCGAGGCCATTCTGCACATAGTAGGGGCAACACACCATATCCTGTCGGTCTTGGGTCTTTTAACCCCTTCCCAATTTGACAAAAGTGGTGGAGACGACATCAAAAGATATATTTCCCTCCCCAAGAAATTGATCTTACTCCTTTATGTATAGCTATCAGAATCCAACTAATTTATTCAAGAGCGTGATAAATTGTGTGGCTTGGTTTTTTTAAAACAACGGGCTTCTGTTGTCCAAGGAGCATACATTGTTATTTATCAGACAATTCAATATCCAACACATTGGCGCTATCAAAACCAAAACAATTCCGGTGTCTATTTACGGAGTCGTATTTAGCACATAGCACATTCCATCTGTTAAAGAACTGGAGTCAGACCTACATTGTATACCATCATTTTAGTCAAGTGGGTTGCCAGTTGGGGGCAAAGTAAAAATAATTCCTGTGAATTGAATCCTTTTCTTTACCACTATCCTTCAATCCAGGACATAAAAAATCAAAGCCAAAAGCGTCCTTAATTACCAGTTTCTGCATTTATTTACAATGTGCCACAGTCTTTAAAAGTCAAATGCTCATTTGCTTGTTTTTCTTTTTTATTTGTTTTTTCATTCAGCCCATATCCAACCTCAGGACTCAAATTCACAACACTCTGGTGCCGCACCATTCATGGCAAACTTCAGTCACACGAGGTTTGCTCGGATTGTACTGGTTTTACCGGAAATGGATAAATGCGTTCTTTTAGATTTTTATAGTATTGTTTGGCGAAGTTCGTGCTAAGACCGATTAATTTTTTGATGGACAACAATCTTGGCCTCATCATCCCTACCTCTGATTTCAGAACTTATTATTTTCTTCCTTAATTGATATTAAGATCCTGCAACTGTATTTATGTTATCCTTTCATGACAGAAGCAGAGGCGTATCCAAAATAAGGCTATCACCCCTTTCGTTTTGTTGTTGAAGACAAGTTTTGTAAATGATATTAAGAATCTATACGTATTTATTACCACGCTGATTTTATAACATTGAAACTTGTGCCGTCGAGTATATGTTAATAAAGATCTATAAGTGTGTATAGGGAGACTCTAGAACCCTCCATGAATCGCTCTGTACATATAGATTACTTCATGGTTGGTGAGTGCGTACGATTTTTATTCACGAGTTGTGAAGGATCGCGTAAACGAACGAGTGAGCGAAGCGAACGAGTGAGTTTAACGATCCTTCACAACGAGTGAGTAATAAAAATCGTACAAACGAGCCAATCATGAAGTAATTTGTTTATTATATAAGTACAGAGATCATAAAGTTAACGAAGTAAGTGTTAATCGAGAGGCTATCAAAGCACCGATCGTGAACAAAAGTCCAAAACAAATAGCAAAATATTTTTGAAATAAAAGAAATCTGTACCTTCCATACCTCACTTGAGCACTTTTAAAACTTTTTAAGATCTTCTGAAGTATTTTTGTGGAGAAAACTAAGCAATAAAAGATCGAAAACTTTGAAAACCATACACCAGTCGGCCGCCATGTTTACAAATTTTAGTGCCGCTCTCTGTGCACAGGCCACCCGCGCCAAAGTTCAACATCATATTAGCCAATCACAAGGCTGATACGACAATTCTTCACTAGTGAAAATAACGATATAGCCAATCAAAGCGTCGATACGTCGTTTTTCACTAGTGAAAAAAATGGTATGACCAATCAGCTGGCTTCTCTAGAGCAAAGAGACTATTTTTGTCTCGATCCTTTTTCGAGTGTAAATTTCGGTACGTATATAATAAATTCCAATAGTGCGTTAATAATTCTAATTGTAGCAAGTGTATTACATGTTCTTTAGTGTCGTCTCAGAGATTTTCCACAAGCAATATTTACATCAAAGTGTGTTGAGGTGAAAGGGACTCTTCTAGGTGCAGAGCAACATCCTGCTAATAGAGGTGTGTAACATGGGTGCTTAGGGAGGCATATAATTGTTTTGTTCTCACAGCTTTTTCGTAGAGTCAGTGACGTCTTGTATTAGGGGCACCAGGTTTGCAATATGACCAGCACAAAATTAATACTAGAAGTAATCAATGACTAGTGAGTTGCATTCGATTCCTGTTTTGGCATCGACAAGGCATTTGAAAATAGTTGTATATTGTGGTAAAAATCGTTTTCTACCCTCAGTAATGGAGGTATCGTACTATAAGTATTTTGACTTGTTGCTAATAATTTTGTTGAAAATAATTATGGAATATTTGTGTTATAACTACGTGACTCCCCAGCCATGCAGTTATCAACCCAGTCCAACAGGACTTGACTTCCCTTGGGCTAGCCGTAACACTATCCCATGAGATCGAGGTAATTTGTTCCAGAACACGATGGCGTCCAAACACTGACATCGTACAGCAACATGCATTATCGATACCCGAGGGACATCCGAGAGACAGACACGATTAGAATGCGTTCTCCTCGAACAGTCTGCTTAGTCTGTTTAGCTAAGTGGAGGAGTGATTTATTTGGAGGGCATTTTCAAAAAGTGGATAATTGTTTATCCGAGCGATCAACTTATTTAAAGTGTAAGCATCTGTGGTCTCGCATTCTGATCCTGCTCTAATCAAGAGCAGAAGTTGTTTCTGGGTCAGTATTGAAATTACCCCGAGGGTTCAACTACCTGGTAAGTTTTCTGAAAAGGTGCTTCTTGCAGAGTTGCTCAGAAGGGTATACTTTAATGTCTTTTGGGGAAATGTCTAGTTCTATCATTGTGTACTATCAATCTTTTTCATGAGGTTATTTTCCTGGTTTTATCCTGCTCTGCATCCTGTATCATTTGCCTTTTTTACTTGCTAAACAGCGAAGCGAGAGGCAGTGGTGGCGGTTGGTAAACCATGGAGCAATGTTACTGTGTCACGGAGTTTAACTGCTCTCAAGTTCTTCTATGATCTCAAGTTTGGTATGTTACATTGTGGTTTGGATTGTACCGTGCATGACAGATACACATGAAGTATGATATTTTATTTGCATCCATACCATTAAGTTACCTGCACTTGCAAGACCATCCTTTTTTAGTCTTCCTTCTTCCTTCGTAGTTATGAACGCTACTAAGGAAAGCCTGAAAAATACAGGCTTCAACAGAAATATTTCATATGAGAAATTCAACACACAATTTACGAGGCTCAAACAAACTTATACAATTACAAGTAAATACAAGTATTCGCGGATTATATTCCTATAAAAATACATCATCAACAAGGTGGAACTGACTCACTGAGGACGTGAGGTCTATAACGTCTTTTAATGATTTTAGTCTAAAGTAAGTCAAAACTTTTTCTTTTTCTGCAAAATATGTAGTGAACTGTTTTTACTTTTGTACACATGATAGTATTTTAATTTTCTTTTTCTCGGAGATATTAGCTCTTCGAAGCTATTCTCTAAATCCGAGGTTTTAAATAGGTAATGTAACCACGAAGATCTTCAATCCAGAAAATGCTCCACTCCGCAGTTAAACTACATGCGTCTTTCATTATAGAGAAGTCTCGCACACAATTTTTTTTGTCTGAATCAATCTGAACAGTGTTAATTTTCGATAGACCATTGGCGAAATGCCAGTGGTATATGGAGTGAGACAATCCGACTGAATCACTCGTTACTGGAAAGCAATTTAAATAAATTAAAAGATTTTCTTTTATGTACCTCGGTGGTAGTTAATGTACCTTCTTTCAAATGTCAGATATGGATGTTATGGAGTTAGCTTGGGGTGTTGACATTGATGCCGCGGTAGCGATGGTTTCCATAGCATTTGGTAAGCCTCAGTTTTCATTTTTGACTATGATTGTCCTTTTTTACATTATCATCGTTTTCAATCTTTGAACGACAAAGAAGTTCCCGAGTAGAAGTTGCTGTTGTTTAGATTATAAGTTTTGAGTTAGGGCAAAGTGAGACTTTGGTTTAGTTCAAACAGATCTTTGGGGTGTTCTTCATTTGTAACGCATGCCCGGTAGAATCATCCGCTGAGTGATGCTGGGCTTTAGATGACACCGCACATGTTATGGGTGTAATTTTCGGGTGATTACATTGACGTACGTAACATTGTTTTGTCGCTTGGCAATGTCTAGGGCTTGCTTAATTCTAAAGGGTCCTTGCGTCCTGTCTAAAAGCAATCACATGCAACAAATTGATTCAATTTCTGCTTATCGTTTGTTTCTTTTGTTTTTTTTTTTCAATTATATATCTCCACTCGTACACTTATTACATTAAAAGTGGTAAACTAAATTAAGTATATAGAGAAAAAGCAGAGAAAGGGCAAAATATAGGAAACTAATTAGATGCCCTTATCGGTTGACATACGTTTGAAACATTACTAGTCAATTAAACTGAATGTGACGTTTTCAGAGAACCTGACCTCTCCTAAACGTGATCCGAGCAAGAATCTGCCATTCTTTGACAAGGTACCTCTCTGGCAATGATTCGTTTCGATTCTGAATCACTCTTTTTAGCCATCAGGGTTTCTTTCTCAGTTCAGCTTCTTTTTTTTTTCTCTCTCTTAAGATTCGCCTCCTGTATCATGGTCGTTTGCAAATGGCCATTAAGGAATGGAACTGGTACCTCAGTGCTTCCAGGAATCCTTACGATACTAGGGAAAGAATGCAATGGGAGTGGAGACAAGCCAACTTTGATTGGACAAATGGTATATTTTAGACAAATGCACTCTAAGATTTAAATCTCAAAATACGATAGTTCTTTTGTTCATGATTCAGAACCATGAAAGCTGGCTCTGCCTTATTGGTACTTCTCTTTGCTCTGAGACCTTGTCCATGCAAGTTTGCTCTCATCGCAATCGGCTATCTGTGAATTTTACCGTGGAACTGTATCCCCTCTTTGACCTCAGTCGTTGTTTGTTTTTTTCTCATAGATGCCTAGTTTACTTTATAAAATAAGTATTTTGATTGGTTCGTAACTATGATCTATTGGAGTACAGACGCATAGCTGACGTCACCAAAAAGTTTGAGTTTTTTATTATATAAAACAAAGGGAATCCAGATTGCCGTGCATCTGTTCAGTAATAGATCATGGATGACGTAAAAAGGTGGTAAGAACATGAATCTTACCACATTTTGACGTCATCTGTGATCTATTTCCTGAAGTGAACAGATGCACGGCAACATGCATGGAATCTCTTTGTTAAGCAAGCTTTACAAGGTCCTCATTGTTATTCGGGATTTTTTTCCATAAAGGTCGAATTGTCGTTGAGGGTGATTTTGATTTGCACATAAGAGCAGCATCAAAATATGACGATCGGCGTGTTCTTCATTTGCCCTCATTAAAATTGTGGTAAGTTGAAGTGCTATAGTTTTCTTCAAGAGAGGATAAGGTAAGAGAACGGATTCCCCAGACATGGGCCTCTTTGCGGCTATTTTTAGAGGGGCACGTGATTGGCCAGTCGTAATGATGTAACGAAATTTTAAATGTGCTCGGCATTGGGGGCGAGAACTTAAAATAGCTTTGCGAAACGAAAAAGTAGATTAAAAAAAAAAACTATGATGGGCATTGGGGATCCGTTCTCTTACCTCATCGTCTCTTGTTTGATTTTCTTATGCCGTTACGATCCACCTCTTTTGCAAAGTCACGAAATAGTTGAGGAACAGGAAATTATGCAAACTTCCAAAAAAATTAAATGCCAGAGTAAAGGGAGCTGTTTTGGTTGCCAGTTAAAAAAAAAATGCTACTAAAACGGATAATTGCTTGGCTTTATGGTCAAAAGTCATGGGTTGTCTTTCAAAGGACTGATATTTTCCTACCTAAGCATACACACATATGTAGCAGAACAACCTTGTTTTCTATTTGAAAGCAAAGAAAAAAGATATCGTGTTTGGTATAATTCTAGTACATATTGCGATGCAGCTCAATTTGTCTTAAGGAAAGGCAGAGAAATAGATTTCTGTCAATACCCACTGACAACACTTTTGCCTTTCTGTGGACATTCACAGTGCCAACATTAAGTGGATTTGTCAGGGAGATGCCAATGATCATCATTCAGTGATACAATGTGCTCCTGACAAGATTCCGGAACTTGCTCCAAACCAGGTCAGTGAGACACAATAGAGAATATTATTGTTCCGAGTAACTGAAACATCCACTGCATGAGGGCTCTTTTTAGCCATTAATTTCTGTGGTAACCCTCGGCAAAATTTACAAGACTTCTCTTAGTGCTTAGACCTGGAAATGTATCTGAGCAGGGTTGGAGTTGGACCCACAACCTCCGTACTACAACAAGTTGCAAAAATAGTGGAGACACTTCACCTTCTTGGGGCGTTATTAATTTCCCTATTATCTCTCACACTGCAGCCCCCCTCCCCCCCTTTTCAGTGTTGCTAGCAAGGCAAAAAAATGTTGGAAACTTAAGCAGTCATCATTGAAAGGGGGAGAGGGGAGAGGAAGTGGGAAAGGTTTAAATTCTAGATACGGCGGGCATTGGAAGCTAGAAAGGTGTTTTTTAATGAAAGTGTCTCAACAATTTTGCAACTTGTTGTAGCTCCGTCTTAGGTCCAGGGCCAGAACTCAGGAGCCCAAGTGTGATTTATTTCTACTCCTCCTGTCTGTTCTCGTAGTAAACTGATCCAAAGGCGGTGGGTTAAGCTCTCTTCCTGGGTGTAGATTGATTGCAGTCATGTGGATTTCATGAACTGGTTTGAGTCCCAAAGCTTACTCTTTATAGTCCATTACATTTATTATTAGTTCCAAGCTTCTAACCCACCCTCTCATTGTTCTTTTACACATTGCTGCCTGGCCTTTAGGATGATTGTTTTCTTCGTTCTTGTATGGCCCTAATTCCACTTTACTGCGAACTCTTACGTGGATTTCAAGGTTTAAAAATTACTCTTGTACTCCTAGTTGTTGATTTTAAATATAGTTAGTGCTTTCAGTCATTTCCCATTTCTTAGTTTGAGTGGATCAATTGAGTGTCGAGAGTAATTAGCGAATTGCTTTGGTTTTGCATTACTTCACTCAGTGATTGGTTCAAAGTTCTCGCGCCACTTTTTCAACCAATCACAAGTGAAACCAAAGCCAATCGTGGCTCGCGCGTGCACATTTTCCCACGCTTTGTGTCGGCTACGTGTAATTACTTCGAGTTTTGATTGGTTTACCGGATTTTCTCCGTCCTTTTTGATTGGCCAAAGTAATTACTTTGAAGAACTTTCAAATTGTACAGAAGGGGCCGAGACCTGAAGATGATCAGACAGTATCATTTGATTTTCGTTTTTTTCTCTTTTTAGGTGCATGATTCGTATGCTGCTTTTAGATCACAGAATCTCATTCTCGACCTCTCACTTGACACAGGAATGAGCAAACGAAAGGTTTGTAATTTAACGCAATAGATTATCTTATTGTGGACAAAACGTTCTAAGGCTCTCTCTTTCATTATGAAACTTGTCTTTACGGAGTTATTATAGTAAGTAATCTCTTACAATAACCATGTTTATTGTTGTTGATTACTTTGTTCTTTCCACCAACATGACCATTATGACATCATGTGCCATCAAAGAATGAGAGGACCTTTTTACACCTTTGAGAGATGTGAAGCCCTAAATTATGCAACCTTCAGTAGTATCACCTTTGTGCTTGCCCTAAATTCATGTCGAAATGGGAGAAATATTGTTTGTGTTGGCACTGCTAAAAGAGGGTCTTGTTTTTCAGTTGTTTATGTTTAGGCAAGATTCCATCACCCAAAAGTAAGATTTGCCCAAATTGGCCTAGCCCCCATCAGCGTCAGAAAAGTGTCTAATTTGAAATCAAGTTTTGCCGGAAAATAAACAATTACTAGACCGTGACCAAATCGGCTAACTCGATGATGTGCCCAATACAAACCCTTTGGGAATAAGACGTTTTGTTTAAAGTACTTCCGCATCATTTAAATGTGAATGCTACATTACGATGCAAATACAATACACGAAGAATCTTAATCCCGGGAGATTTGAATTGGGTACAACAGTTGGTCTATTGTTTATTTTCCAGAAAAACTTGGTTTAAGATTCTTACTCATGGGTAATGGACTCGTGGTTTAGCTGCTTATTGGCAACTGAAAGTTCTGGTGTTTGATAATCCTATACATTTCCACAGGACCACTCTATCAGTGACCCACCGACAGTGTTTATGTATGCCAGTACCTTCAGATGGTTTCAGAAGTACCAGGTGCAATACTTCTAAACAAACCCCAGCCTTGCTAATGTGGTGTAATTTTATTTCAATATCCACGATTTCATCTTTACCTTCTTGTATTATTTATTTTTATAACAACCAAGAGATTCTTGACGGAAAAACAATCTGACTGCTCGTAACAGGAAACGAACCTATCAATCATTACCACCGAGCTTTAAAGTAGTACTATGATCAAAAACTCAAATCTTTTTTTTCTTTAAACTTCAAAACTATGTTAGCTGGACATTAGGTGACCCAAGTTTTCTTATTTAATGGTCCGCCATTACTAACTTTGAAATCCTGAGAGAGCTGGATCGAGGAGAAAATGACGTCAAAGACTCGGTCGTTTAAGAATGCAATGCGTTCGTATTCCAACCCTCTGAGGTCCAGTCGGTCAGTTTTGAACGTGAGTAATGGCAGACCGTGAAAGCTCAAAATTTTGCCATGCATGTGTAAGCAAACACAGGAAGTGATTTTTTGATCATAGTACCACTTTAAGAGACCTGTGGGAGCTAGACCATCAAACTAGGTTCTGGCGAAAAGTACCAGCTACACTGCTGCAAATGAAACTGTTGAAAATTTCCCCTCTCGTTAAGTTATTGGACTGTATCAATTTGAATGCATGATATCCACTGCAAAACCACACCTCCATACTTGTTAGAGCTTTTTACGTACACTGATTATAATCACTGTTATAATCCTAGATCTATATTTATGTAAATTACTCAAGGTTAAAACAACAGAGCCATTCATTTTCACTGGGTATTGGAATGGACTCCCTGAATAAAATAAATCTTCCCTTAAAAATTATCTTCAACAGGCACTGTTGCAGTTTTTAGAGCACGAGGAGACTTATGTTGATCTCAATACATTGATACAAAATTTCCCACGTTTTATTCTTTCGTAACTAAAGTAATTATTGTACTATGTGATTTATAACTCTGTAGTATATATGGACTTATGACGTATTCTCGTTAACTAGATTATACTTTTAATTGTCACTTTGATATTTCCTACTTCCCTATTTTGTGTAAACTTTAGGTTTGTAAACACTTCCCGCCTAGGTTAGCATTGCTATTTGCGGGATATTGTAGTCTTTTTATTTATAATGACTAGTAGTAATCTCGGGATAATTGAAGTGCGTCGACTCGTTTGATAGGATATTTAAATACTTTGTTCTTTGCGATACTCGGAATCATAAGTAAGTGCGATCTGTCATGTTTAAGGAGGTACGTTGTGGTCAAAATAACTTCGTTTCTGAGGAAACGATACAACGTAGAGCGCATGTAAATAGCGCATGTGGTTACTAGTAAAATACTGAAGCTAGAAAGATTGAAGAAAATAGAAGGCAATCGAGTAACATCGAGGCTGACACGTATCAAAACCGATATCCGCATGCAGGTATGACGTAATCAAAGATGGTGCTGAAAAAGCAGACGGACGAAAAACGAAAACTTGGCAAAGCTGACTCTATGCACAGATTACCCAAGAATAGAAATTACGCGCTCTTAATGTCGAACGTAATAAGAGTAATAGTAGAATAAACTGGAAACTTGAAGGTGGCAAGAAGATGGCAATTGTTAACTCTGGTTACTGAATGAAGAGGTGTTTTTTTGATGATCGCAAAAGGCATCTCTTCATTCATAAACCGCGGTTGACCCTTACTCAGTCACTGTATCCTTTGTTACTCTGATAAAGAGATTTAGCATCACGCTTACGTGAAACAGCGGACTACTTTTCATAAGAGCATGCAAGTTCTCTTCTAACTTGTGTCTCTCTTTAAGGAAGTTGCTTGATATATGTAGATAATTTAATAATTCAATGACGATTGTATAAATATAGGTTATAGAGTACAATACGGAAGTTGCTATAGACACAGCAATTGAGTAGCTTTGTTGAGTATATTGCACTATATAATATACTATTATATTGTAGGGGACTGGGGTAGGACAGGTTGGCGCCTCAGCTTACCACCAGTAGTATATAATAATAACTTTATTGCTGACACAATAGGCCATTTCCGAGTTCATGTCTGCCTCCTCTTCAAAGCGAGTCTAAGTGCGAAGTTTTTGTGATGGTAATTAGTTCTACTTTACATATGAATGAAAACAAATTTTCATAACAAAAACTTCGCACTTAGACTCGCTTTGAAGAGGAGGCAGACATGAACTCGGAAATGGCCTATTACTCATAATTCAGTAGTTTACGTTGTGGTCCGTTAATAATAGTATTGATAAAAATGAAATATTCACAACGTATTCCTAAACCAAACTAAAATTGTTAAAAGGTTCTATGAACAGTAAAATGATCGAGCTTGGAGTTATTAACTAAGTATTTATTACTAAGGTACTTTTTAAAATTCCTTAGGGTTGTTATTGTAGTGCTTCTAGTGCTATAGTCTAATGTGTTCCATAGTCGGTTGGCGCTTGCATAAAAAGTACGTTGACCAGAATTGGTTCGAAAAAGGGGTATGAATAAATTTATATTTGCCGACGCCCTTGTATTATGTCTATACTTACCATTAACATAGAAAATATAATCTTTGGCAACTGTCAGCAACCCCGAAGCCACCCCCGTTAGGGTTATAACAAACAGGGCAGGTAGAGCTCTATAGCCTTGGTTGGCAGTCCACCTACGAGAAGGAAACTCTGAATAATAAATACACGGAGTAGGATACTTCATTAATAAACTGGCCATCTGTAGGGCCAGTCACCCATTTGCGGCCTGTGTAACTGACTCCGAAAGTCTCGAAATTCTGTGACCGACTGCAGTGCAGTAGGCTGATGATGATATAGTATATTGCATTCACACAAATTGCACTCGCCTACGGTTCGCGCAATTTTGAGAACTTTCAAACATCACTCGTGCCCATAATCACGAAATTCACTCGCGTTCATACGGTTTTCTATACAAATCAGCTAAAAATAAATAAATGTCTTTGAATTTTTCAAAGCACCAATTCAGCCTGACGTTGGCCATTTACCTTAAACGTGATACTAAACCTCTCTAATAATTTTTAATGATTTCTTTCTAATAATAATATCCAGGCTGTGGTGTTTTCAAACGTATCTCGACCCATCAGAAGAGGGACTTACTTTGACCGTGAACGACTGAAAAAAAGAAATCTTGGTAGACATTACAGGTTGGTCGATGCTGTGCGTGGGACAACATTAGAAGCGTGCATTACACCAATACAACAAGACGTCTATGTGCATTATTGAGCGCCCTGATAAAAAGCAAAGTCTAGTGTTTTATGGGGAAAAATTCATTCCTGAACCTTATAACGCTGCGATTGAACCTTTTAAGGCTGCCAAGGCCTCTTGACTTGGTGTGATTTATTGGTCCTACTTGTCAGCCTGACAGTATTGGGGCGTAAATCGTATAGATCTTTTGACATATTATTTGATTCCTTATTGCACTGTGACAATTTTGGGCCCATTTTCATCATCATAAATAGTCTGGACACGTGTTAATTTGTGCCCAGACAATGCGAGGCCGTATCAGCTCGAACAATGCATTAAATGCACATAAACCCGGGTTGTTGTGATTTGAGTAGGACATACGTTTTTTGTAGAGTAATGTGACGTAGAACCAGTATCTTGATCTCTGTGTTCAAAGATGTGATACCATTGCTCTTTTTTACATTGGAAACATGTTAAAACAGTAAATTCAATTCTGATGCATTAATTCTATTACAGTACAGTGTACATTGACAGTTGTCTCAGTCTGTTCTTTTACCAGTTCCAATCTAAATGTAAGTTGTTGATGTGTATACCGCAGGGAAGTGAGCCTGTCCTTTCAGTTTCCTGAACTGTCCGTGTGGTACTGGGGTTCGTTCACTCAGCAGAGAGGATTTGAGATGTCACTGGGCAGTGGTTACTTGGAGACGACATACCGGCTTGCTCTTAGAGAATACAAAGATGGCCTAATACGGAGACCAGCTGCTGACTGGAGT
The DNA here is from genome assembly GCA_949126865.1 of Montipora capitata. Taxonomy (NCBI): domain Eukaryota; kingdom Metazoa; phylum Cnidaria; class Anthozoa; order Scleractinia; family Acroporidae; genus Montipora; species Montipora capitata. Next base: position 30,511,243 of record OX421449.1, on the reverse strand, counting down.
GCGACAAAACTCTGCAGTGAATTGTCCAACGTGACTTGTCATTTGTATGGTTTGGAAGAGGTAGATGGGAAAGAAAATAGCGACGAGTGTGCTGAGGTTAGTTTTTAGTGCATCTGTCTTTACAGATTTTCGTTTTAGAATGTCCAACTGCACACTTTTGCAATGAAAAAAGGGCCATCAAAGTTTGGTGCGATGTTTCCTCTGCCTCTGCGTTAAGATAGCTGAAACCAGTCTGGAATGTGATTTTGTAATCCTACCCCATTCTTTATCTTGAATCTCTAACCATGGTAAAAAAAAGCCTTGCCTGCCATAGTCACTCATTTTACGAAAAGGAACTTTGTGACTCTCACTGAAAACTAAATAAACAAGCCATCATTATGCATGTTCCAATCATTTACAGCCCCTAAACGTTTCTTTTTCGAAACTAAATTTGGGTGGACGTTAATCAAATGTTTCCATGACAATAGACCTGTTCACTTGGCGGCAGTCGAATTCGTCATGTTAACATTTGATTGACGTCCACCCAAATTTAACCGGTTTCGAAAAATTAAAAAAGTTGTTAAGGGGCGCTTGTGACTGGTGGTAACCTCTGTAAGTGCTGCCAATGCTGGCCACGTGACAGAATTTGTTTAGATTGTGGTGTGACATTTGTGTGACAACATTTTGTGTGACACACACCACCAATTAGTCAGGCCTGATTCACACGGTACCGGACGAATTTTCTACCAGCTGAAGATTCGTGCATTTAGGGGTCCCTTTCACTCTGAACCACGCCTCACTGTTCAAAAATTTGAATGCCCAAATCGGGGACAAATTTTTAGCCGGTACGGTGGAAAATTTAACCGGCACGCTGCAAGCACCTTCACCGTCCAAATTTTTGTATGGCAAAGGCGTGGTTGCATGGATGCGTGGTAACTCAGCTACTATGGTAAGCCTTTCTCTTTCTTGACGCCATTTTGGATTTCGAAAAGTAGCGCTCTGTGCGTGAAGGTTAAACTTTAATCCGGTTCGTCAGTTCCGTGTGAACAGTGCGAAAATATTGCACGTTTCCGTGCGAAAAGAGTGGCCGCTCAAATTTGTCAACGGGTAGAAATTTCGTTCGTTACTGTGTGAATCGGGCCTCAGTCTGCCGTTCATGAATTAGGGGCAAATTATGAGACTGATTTGTGTCGTATCTTTATGCCATTGCTAGGGTTCTCCATGTTGTTTCATCATCCAGTAACATACTTTTTGGGATGCCTGGACAGTAATTTTTTTAAATCCCTTTTTGCCAAGCAGATTGCTTTGAAACTGAATGTCATAAGTTTGACTTGAAAACTGTAAAAGTCAAGTCTGTTTTTAAGACGAAAATGCTGCATGTAGTCAGGAAATTTCCAAAATGTGCAAAATTGAAAGTGAGCTATTTTAACACTCTTGCTACTATGATTGTGAAATTCCTATTTCAGTCAATTGTATTTTCGAAATCCTTTTTATTTACATTCTTTTAAAATTTAGGTTAGTTCCATTGACTTGGAACCCACAAAGTACTACCTCTTAGCTGCTCAAAGGTACATTTTGTTTGTTTGTTTTTTTTTAAGCTTCGGTGATTTACAGTCACTTTTAGTGCATTCTCGTCCCCAGAGGACGCCATTCGTTCGGTCAGCACAAAGAATAAGTCCGCGAATCATGGACTTCCGGTTCGTCTTCGCAATCTCAGAAATTTGAAACCTTTAGTAGCTGCCAACGGTTAGCAAAATGAACCCCCACAGGGCCTGCGTGTATTTCGGAACCGGCCAGAGGTCGTTATTCGTGGTGCTGACCGAAATAATCACGGCCTCTGGGGACAAGAATGCTTTTTGTGCTATTATTAGATGGCCGGTAGCAATTAAGGTGGCTTAACTCCGTTTCCACAGTTTCAGGAGACTGTCTTATATATTAGGAGGATATGCTCCTACAATACTGCTTTTATAAGGTGTTTTTAAATGGATCCCTTGTTACTATAGTAACCTATTACTAAAATCGTTCGTGCCCATCCAGTTACAGGATGCCCTATGGTACAAGGTAAACAAGATGGAATAATCGCTAAATACTTGAGATAGCGCTGAGGTTTGACCCACCTAAGGGCCTTATCTAGAATTTTAGTTCCTTTTGCAATCTTGTCACCCTGCGAGAAGAACCTCCTTTTGTCTTTTTCTTTACTGAGGAGGAGATAAGGAGTCTCTGCCTGAATTGCGTCAACTCTTTGAAGTCGCCGCACCCCGAACTTCTGGACTAGTCAATCTTGTTTGCTCTCGTCAAACCGGTTTTTCCATTGCGAGCATCCGTTTGGTGATAAAACCGATGGTTATAATTGAACCTATTTTACCATGAAAAACCAAGATGGCGGCGAGATCTGGCATGTTAGGCTTGGGTTCGAGACTGTATCCTGGCAGCATGCAGCGCATACTCAATTAAGATCTATCTCTACTCATGCAGAATCTTTCTCGAGAACGCCAAAATCGAGCAAGCAAAAGAAAGGCTCTGCTAGCAGGGTGCAATTTTGCTTGAATTGGCATAAAGTTGCGCATACGATTTGTTTAAAAGAATTCAGGTTTTTTGAAAACTCTATTTTGGTTGTTCCTTTTTCTAGAAGTACAATTGTGGCGAAATTCCACAAGAATAATTTTTTTCTTGAAAAAGAACCCCAACCAAGGGAAAAACTGATTTTATTTTCTACTTGATAGTTATATGCACAAATTTAAGTTAGAGAATTAAAAATAAGAATTAAATTCAAGAATTGAAAACCAGTCGTTATTCTTTTCAGCTATTCTTTTCACTATCTGTGAATCGTAGTCATGTTTTTAGACTCTGGAGAAAGTAAGTTTTGTCCGTGATGTTAGGCAAATGATTTTGATCTTCATGTTGCATACAGACTGGAATACACCAGACAGGACAACCCCAGAAGGAAAGACTCGTGCGTGGATGGTCCATCACAGGAATTTAAGGTAATAAATGAGCTAACAAAGAACAAAGGCTTCTCTGACTGCTTGCCATCCAAATCTAAATTTTGTGTTTTTATAGAGTTACAGTCATCGTCTTGTTTGTCACGACCTCAAAGGAGCCTGGACCCTAACCAACCGCCGCATAGCATTTGGCTTGTTTGAAGCTTACACCAATGCACAGGTCAGAAGTGATTTCCACTAATAAAAGTTCTTGTAACGTTTTTCTCTCATGCAATAGACTGATAAGAAACAGTGAACAAGTGAATCTTGATTGACTTTGTCTTAAATTGGCGTGAAATTCATGAAAGGTGAAAGCAATAAATGCAAGGCTTTGGAATTACACAGGAAATCAAATGTTTATGTTTGTGCAGAGTTGTTAACGTTTTTTCTTTTGTCTTCCATTAAGGTTTTAAAGAAAAATTTGTCGGCTGATGCCTTGAAATTTATAATTGTGGAAAAGAAAGACGAAGACAAAGAGGTAATTTTGTGCTGACATCAGAATGATGATGATTAGATCTTTTGTTGGAGTCTTCCCTCTTACATGCTCGTTCATATGTCCCCATACGGAAGTCAACTTTTATCGATCCCGTTGACTCTACTACCAAATTTCGTTGTCTCAAATTTATGATTTGCTTCAGGACAATGTCAAATCTGGGGCAACGCTCGACAGTTCAGGAGAAACGCAGTCAGTTTCCTATTCAAACATGCTCGAAAAACTGGTCATGGAAAAGGATATGAAGTTTGTTGCATTCGCAGAAGAGGTAAACACAGTCTTGTTCGTCTTTTTTCTTTATTCTAGGAAAGGTTTATTTCTTGGGTTTTCCACATGCCCTTTAATTGAAGAAAAAGCTTGCTTTGAGACTCTCAATCTAGCACATGTCCCAATCTTATTTAGCATCTCTTATCCCAATGTACCATGATGCAGGATTTTTGCAAAACAAGATACAACGTTTTGACAGTTTTTACAATGTTTTCTAGGGTACTGGGGAACATGAACATGTGACTGAAACCCACCTCCACGGGGTGGCTATGTGCACTGCAAATGATGTCATTGAGGACAAATGGCACAGTGAGTGATTTGCCAATTCTGTTCAGCGTTTTTTTTGAACAAGTTCTCTTTAACAGCGTTAGGGTTTTTTAAAACTGGGTCAAATAAGTTCCCTGCCTTCCCTCCCAAGCAAAGCCTAAAAGGAAGAAAATTGCTCTTGAAGCTCAAGCTGGTGTTATACGGAGTATTTGACTAATCCATTGGATTTGTACACCCTGTTGAAGTGTTCTCAGTTTTTGACTTTATTTTCCTCAACAGTTGCATTAGTGAACTCTCAAATTGTTCTAAAAGGAATCGAATCAGAAGGTTGTGTGCTGGTTGCGGCTGGTAACGCAAGAATCCTGAAGAGACTCCATATGCCGGTTTGGAGTAATGGAGAGATCTTCAACAAGGGAACCTGGGTTGGAAAGGTGGAGAATTTGCAGGTAACTCGCGCTTTAACCCCTCTTTAAAAACGGATTGTTTTTGTGTATGGTAACGACAGACGGAACTTGCGCAAGAGCGACGACCATGCGTACGAGTGCGTCGTCTTAAAATATAACCTAAGGGTCACAATATAGAAAGCGTTTTGTGATTCGATGTGTAAAGTGTGTAGTAACTATCCAGAAATCGTGTGAACGGTATTCGCATTAAACAGATTAAAAGTTATCGTCGCGTGGTCATTTCCTCCATATAACCTCAAATTTGGTGATTTGACATTGTTGCTAGGAAGTGAACGGCAAAGAAGTGTAGCAAAATGTAAAACGCACGTGCAGAACTAAGAACAATGGTTTTTTCCTCATAATTAAGGTTAACTGTGATACCAGGTTGACAATCAGACATAGTTTGATGCTACTTTGTAGTGTGAAGAATTGTGAATGCAACCTTTTAAGCTACGTCCTTAATCAGAGTACCTCAGACCGTTACGTCTAAACCTATCGTTTTCTGATGTTAATAGTCCTTGTTGTAAACTCGCTAATGAACCATCAGATAGCAGTAAATCCGTGCTTAAGAGTGCTTATGTTTAACGTGATATCTTAATCTTACCAGAAGACGGTTTTGTTGTTGTTGTTGTTGTTCTTATTTAGATTTGTTTTTTAAGCGATTCATTTAATGGTGATTACAGAGCGAATACTTGGAAAGGTAATCCGAATGCTCTCGTTCAAATACCTAACTACTGAGCCTTATAGGTTGCTCTTGGGGGAGGAGTATGCAAAGGTCATTACTGATATCTCTTCAGTTATTAACAGGGTGGAAAATTTGCCATCTCCTGGCCACAATCCCGAGGCTGCTTTTTGTTTCAGTACTTCGCTACGGTGGGATCAGAGGACAACATTGGCTTAGACAGTACTCCTTGGCTGAGTACTTCCGTCATAACAGGGAGACTGGACAAGAACTCTTTCGACATCGCTGATCTTGCCAACATTGTTGGATCAGGTGAAGCTGTTGGAGGGATGGTGAATGCCGACGTTGGTAGACTTACAGGGCAGGAACCTACACAATTGCAGAGGATTGTGGCAAGGTGCAGCTGTGAATTCTACTTTGTGAGCTTCAGCCCTGATTTGGATCCCATTGCTGAGGAGTATGCTGCCAACATTGCGGTGAGTCAGAACTAAACTGAACGTGGTACGACTATATCATTAAAGATCGATCTTTAGCATCGCGTCTACGTAAAACGGTAAACGGGAATGCCAGGCTGCTGTTTGCTATAAAAGCGTGAAAGTTATCTTATTTTAACTCGTCTATCTCATTTGAGAAATTATTGAGATCTGTAGCTAACAGGAAGAAATGAGCTGATATCAAACGAATGAAGGGGTAGTTTCTAAAGAAACTGTGGTGCTGCGTCGGTGGGGAAGTAGTATACAAAAATTTGGTTTTATCAACGGAGTTGATAATGTAAATTGGCCACCGTACAGAGATTCTTAGCTTTTAGAATCTCTGTACGGTGGCCAATTTACATTATCAACTCCGTTGATAAAACCAAATTGTGATATCAAACGAGTTTCTTCCATTTTTTATAAAACGTAAATTTTAGTTCGACGTTTGCTGTTTGTCGTTTAATGCAAATTCTCTCAATTGAATTAAGTGGTTACAAACCCAGAACTTAATTCTAACATAATTCAGGGCTCGTACGGGTCATGGAAATCCTGCCTCATGGAAAGTCGTAAATCTCCAATAATGTAAAATCCAGGCCTGAAAAGAAGGACAAGTCATGAAAAATCCTGAAAAATCAGAGCTATGTTAAACAAAATAAAATTATTTTCTCAACGTTTGGCAAACGGCGCTACAACCTGTCTATTTGTACGTTATTTTCGAGAGCACTCCACTACATTGTCTGACAGTATACATTTCAGGGTCTCCTAAGTCATGGGTTTTGTGTATGAACCCTGTTTGGGAAAGATTCAAGATTTATTTAGATGATTTCTGAAGTAACTGCGGCAAGACAAAGCACTTTGAAGATGAAGTGATATATGAAATGAATCATATATGAACTGCGGATATGAAATCAAGACAAAGCACATTGTGTGAAACCAATTCGAGCGAATATTGTGCTAAGGAGTCGGACCGAACTTCATTTATAATTAACTATTAGAGGGTAATGTGAAGTGCTAGATTTCTACCCATGTAAACCAGGACAGAGAAAAACTCTGACCAGGATGGGAATTGAACCCGCGACCTTCGGGTTAGATCCCCGCTGCTCTACCGACTGAGCTACAAGGTCAGACGGGAGCAGGTTGTGGGAATTTAAGATGTCAGTTTCACGCAAGAATTTCATGTAAAGTGCTGCACGGCCGATGTTTCCAAAAAAGTAACCCTCCTCGAACTTCATCTAGTCTGTCGAACATACATTCTGCAGGCTGAATGAAAAACGCGTTCAGCGTTTCAAACGTGCACGTGTTCCTACTTCCATTTGATTTAGTTCGGAACAGCAATAGCGCGACATTTGAAATAGACTTTAGATCCTTTGATTAACTTGGAAAACCCGACAAACTAAGCAGCCAACCGGAGATGATAAATGCGACCGAATGGGCCCTACAAATTACACGTCAGACTTCGCATGAAAGCGAGTCAATCAGCGACAAAACCTCAGCACTTTTGCCTTTTGATTTCAGCCTCCCCAACCCTCCTCCAGTCATCTGCGAGAGGACAGTGCAGTTGTCAATACCTTCACTATCGGACACAAGCTGTTGGAGATCTCAACAAACTCTGTGAGTTTTGAAAAAAAAAACTATTTATACCAGAAGTGCACTTAGGCCCTCCACAGACTAGGGATTTATTTGTCGACAATTATTTGTGATCGACAACTAAATAAGTCTGATAAAGGAATTTCACACACTGGCACTCAAATACTGATTGAGCAACCGATACGCAGGGAGGTTGGGCACCAAGAGCTTACTACGCATGCTCACAATAGCGCGGAGATCTAAAAGTTGTCGACAACTAAAACAAAAGTTTTCACACACTAGAAAAACGCCAAAAAATGAGGCCGTCGACAACTAAGCAGTTTCCCTTTTCGAAAAGGGAAACTGCTTAGTTGTAAAGGGAAACTGCTTAGTTGTCGACAACTTGCGCCACAGACTACGTTTTTTAGTTGTCGACCACAAATAGTTGTCGACAACTAAACCCCTAGTCTGTGGAGGGCCTTAGCTATCAAGTTAGCTGACAGGCACTCCACTTTAATAATCTGAAAGAAGCAATTCATATGAAACGTAAGTTAACTAAGAACCTCACCTGGCTGGAGGTATCCAGGTACGCCAGTGGCCATTTACAAAGGGTGGTAGAGATGAATTCAGGGATACCACGAAACAACTTAAGCTTCTGGTTAGATCCGGGATTTAAATACGGGGCATTCGCTACCTGCATAGTTCCATAAGACACCTCTTTTATTCCCCAAAAATGTTGCATAATTATGGTTTGCAATTTCTCCTGGGACGTGAAGATGTATGTCCCAAGAGAAATCGAAAACAATGTCTATGCAAATCTTTTGGGGGGTCAAAACAGGTGTATTATGGGATTTGTGCAAGTACTGAATCCACATGTTTTTTTACATTACTACTGTAACGCTGTCGGTCGGAAAGTTTAACAAACTCCGGCCGGTCACGTTCATAGTTTAGATTTTGTTGCCTGCATCACTACAAGTTGGTAAAAATAAGGGGAAAGTTGGCCTGTAAAACCAAAACTGATTGCCGTTGTAACACTTGCATAATATTTCTTGTTTTTAAGTAAAAAACCAATTTTGCTGAATGTGACAATTTTTAAATATGCAACTGTGTTCCTGCTTTTTCTACAGTTTTGCATTGTTTATTTCTAGGCTCAGTACACTATGCTTATCGACATCGCCCATAATGTTGTCTTGTACACAGAACCAAAAAAGAAGGTTAGTCACACTGGTAAAAGGGTTTTTATTTTTGTTGAAATGTGATACCATGAAATTAGAATTTTTCTGTAATGTTGCGTCAGCGAAGGTAGTCTAGGTGAAGGTTTACCCCTTTTTGTGACGTGTTTTGCTTCACTTTTGCTTTTAACACATCAACCAGTAGCATTTCATAAACATACGACTCTCGGTATCAGAGTTTGAAATGGCACGAAAAAGCGGGACGGATTAAAATTCTGGAAGCTCTATGTCCTACTCTTTGCGAGCAGTGTGTGTGTGTGGTAAGGCCAACTGAAATTTAAAACGATTTTTGGCCTCGTGCTCACTACTGCGGCCCCCACTCTTTCAGAAGAAGGTTCATGAGCCGAGACCGCTCCCAGCGGGAAATGGCCGCACCAGTGTGGGTTCTTCAACATGCTGAAAAGACGGGGTTGACTGTTCGAGAAGCCCAGAAAGGTGTGTTGGACTTGCTGAGAATCGAATCTACGACCTCCCATTCGGGAAACTGAGGCCTTTTCCAATTGGGTCATGAAGGCTGCGGTTTTAGTCACAGTGTAGATTTTTTTTTTGTCTCAGACCTGTTATATGGTAATGCTCATGACTGATTAGTTGCTAAAACAAAATTTGGACTTTAAAAGTCTACGTCGGCGATATCAACGAGGTCGCCAGATCATTGAGCTTTCAACTGTAATTCAGGGTAATTGGGCAGACATTTTTCGTGTGTTTATTGCCAACAGGAGGCGTTTGACAGACTTCAAAGAATGAGGTTTCATTTGCACCTGTCCACCTCAGAAGACCAAAGAGCACAAATTCTCAGACTACAAAATACTGTTAGGTGCAACTTTAGTTCTTCCTTCACTTCAGCAGAATCTTATGACCTTGAAGCGTTTAACTCTGGTTCAGAGATGGGGTTTTTTTAGTTTAAAAATGTCCTTGTTTGGATGTAACGTAGCTTGTGCATTTTCCCGCTCGTGCAGCTTCGATCTTATTTTCGTCCATATTTGGAATAAAATTGTTGTCCTAAAAATTTCCCAGCTTTGTTCCAAGGAAAAGAGTCGCCAGTTACACACTTCAAGGTCATGACTACAGTTAACGATTGGTTTATGGAAGAGAATGTGAATCAAAAGAGTGAACCGCCCCTATTTGGCCCTATTCCCATGGAAATTATCTGAAAACGATTATTAGTCCCTTCTCACATTTGGTGGTTATTTCAAGGATGACACCTTATTCGTCGGTTAGTGTGAAAGTGGACCGCCTAGTCATGACAGCAACAGATAAGAATAACGTTCCCAGCATGGCTGCAATCAAAGAATAAATTTTAAATAATTATCATGGGGCACAGGGATTCCCACTCTAACCTCTTACTCACCTGGTTTATTCTACATCGCCATTGAGCTTATTCAAGCTTTGTGTCCTGGGTCACATGAATGCTATTGTTACTCTTTCTCCTGCTTTTCTGTGCCAGTGTCGTAAGAAAAGAAATTGTTTGCTCGTGGCTTCCAAGGGAAGTGTGAAAATGAAGACAACTGGTTTCTGTGCTTACGTTGCTGTAATTCGCGTGTTCCCATTTGTCATGCTTACTCATCTGGCTTTTGAAGGTCAAACCATGTTGAGATGCGAAGACTTGAGCGAGAACTGTATGAAGTAAACTTGGTTAGAAAACAAGCAATTGATGACCAGGAGTAAGTTTTCTGTCGCATTGTATTGCATGTTATAATTAGAACTAATGACTTCAAATTTTCTGTAAGACCTTTAGCTCTATTAAGGGAGTTGTCAAAATTTAGCAGGGAGAGGGAGGGTGGAAACCCGGGGAGGGTCACAGGTTTTCGAGCCCTTCAAAAGGGAGGGCCATGAAAAAAAGTAGACGGCAAAAAGAGGGAGGGTCACAAGAAATTAAACCATTACAATCATAAAGGGATGCTTTAATATTATGTTATAACACGAATACAAACCATGGATGAAAATCATGGCATTCAAAATATTTCCTGTCATATAAACAAGACAAGCTATTGAAAGTTTTGAACGCAGTGTGTATCTTGGTTTCCAGTGGTAGAAAGTAGCTTTTTGATCCTGTTTCTCTAACAGAGATATCACTTGCATGTTACGTCTGCTTTAATAAAAGTACTGAACCATTTTTCTTCCACCACTGTATACTAATTATTTATCCGGGGGCGTGGGAGCCGATTAGATATCTTAGGATGAGTTATTTTATTTTCGTCCCTTTACTGAAAATTTCCCCTCCCCCTACCCCTGCTAATTTCTGATGATGAGTCCTTAAGGTGGCTTCGCGGGCTGGAAACGGCCCCTAAGCCCGTTTGCCTTGAAAACTAGCTTCAACCCGTTTCAGTATTTGTAAAGAGGCCGGTAAAAAACATTCATGGAGAAACGTGCAAGAATCTGTGCATAAGAATTTTGGCTGCCTGTCACCTCTAGCCCTTACGGTTATTCTAATTCTAGGCAGTCAGTACTCTCTATTTTAGGATTTATTTTATATTGTAACTGATTTTTTTATTTTAGGCATGAGCACAATAAATTTTTCTTGTTGTTACAAAAATACTGAACTTTAAAGTCTTCAATATTTGAAAAACGCGCAAATTATGTCTGATAACTTTCAGAAAATAGCTACGGTGTTGATTTAGTGTTTTAGTGGGTTGCACATATAGATTCGAGAAGTCAAGTGAAAAAAACGTTTTTTGTGCACGTTCCGAAGAAAAACCTGTAGCGTATTTGTTGGGAAAGGAACGTCCGTCTAAACATAACTTAACTGCGAGCATTTCTGTATTCGCGTATCAATATTGCGTGATCGAAACATTTTGCGCTGAAAACTGAAAAAACCATAGAAAGCCACCTTAACTGCCCTTAATGGAAATCTTTTTTTGACGGTTAAATTTTTGCTATAACATCAAAGGTTGACGGAGGCAGTTATTCAACTTGAGAGAGAGGTTATAAAACAAAAGGAGCTGCTCAACTCGTCAAGCACTGAGCTGCGAATTATGATAAGGTAAGGGTATTTTCTATCTTTTTGTGATATTTACCGAGAGTAGCTTGCAGCTTATCCTGAAAGGAACTTCGTACTTATTTAGGTGCTGCCTTGTTTTTCTGGGTTCTCACCCAAAAATAACATTACGGCACTTCACTCTACTATCTAAAACCACGAGTGACTTGCTGGCATGCTTGTCGCCAGCCACAATCAATCAATCAGTGAAAATCTTTATTTAGCTCATAAAATAAAATAAGTACGTTACATCATAGTTTGATTTTTTAATAAAATAATAACATAACTCAATTAATAGTAAAAGGCGAGCTGGGAAGCTAAGGCTATGTTCACACGGGAACGGTTCCAAATGGTTCTGATCTAAAAATCGTGCCTGATAGCCGTTTTGTTCACACGGGACCTGCTAACCGTACCGTCAATCCGTTCCCAATCAGGTCCGATTTTCTGGAACCGTTTCGGTCCCAAATGGATCTGTCACCGTGTAAACACCTGGGGCCCGTTTCTGCTAGAAAATGGAAATAAAAATCGATAAAACTTACCATGTGGTGAGCTGTTGTTGTTTTTAATACGTACACGAAGTTTCGGGAAAAATGGTCCCCGTTCACCTTCCTTCATAGTATAGTGACAAGGTAGGAGACTGAAGCCAGCGTCGGGACTCCGATCGACCCAAAACAAGCGCGATTTCTTTCGCGAAAATCGAATCCAGTCGCTAAATAAACACGCCAGGCTCGTGGAACATGAAAAATTTCACGTGCATTCTGCGCATGCTTAAATGGTAGAAACAACTGCTTTGGTCGCTTCAATCTAGTACCGGATCCGTAAAAAATCGGTTCCGTGTGGCCTGACGATTATAAACGGAACGGTCCCATGTGAACAGAAGTGGTCCGTTCCTGGATCGGGTCCGATCCATTTGGGACCGGTCGCATGTGAACGTATCCCACGTTAACCTATTGCCTTTCTTGTTAGCTTCCCCTAATACATTTCAAGTTTTAATTAGCCAACAGATGAATAAAGGAAAAAAAAGAAAAGAATCAAAGAAAAAAAGAGGGAAGAAACCTTATATACTCAATTGTGTATACTTTTTAAACGAGGTGGATTCATTTATTGTTTTAATAGTAAGTTACACTTAATCTGCTTGGGGAACGCAAAAACACTAACGTCTTGTAAAGAAGATTGGAGATCTTTCCATATATCAATTGCCGCAAGGGAGAGAGATTGCTTTCCAATATTAGTCCGTACTTTAGATTTATGAAGGTTTCTTTCAGCGGAGTTTCTGGTGTGTATGAACCATGAATATCACTAGCATATTGAAACATGTGAACAAGAACGTCAAGAAGGAGGCCTTTATGCCATAAATGGATAAACGTCAAAACTTGAAGACGATAAACGCTATCCACCGTAAGAACGCGAAACAGATTTATCTAACGTTGGGCACTGTGTGTGTCCTCGTCATGTCTTCTGGTAAAAAAATATTAACCTTACAATGTGTTTTTGTTTCACTTGGATTTTATTCATGCGTGTCTTATCACTGATTAATTTTTATCATTCCTTTGAATGATCACATGGACAGCTCTCGAGATGGCTAAGGGTAATAAAAGTTGAGATGGAAGCACAGTACTGTTTCCTGCTGTATTAGCCGGGGATACTAAGGGACAACATACCTAAGATGCAATCCGTGGGTTTTTAGGGTCTTGTACGGGACATTAGGGGTTGCAATTTATAATATCAGCTCAGCAACTCTCATTTTACTTTTTTCGTTTTTTGACACGGCATTACTGCTTATCATGCTGGGTTTCTCTCTACCTCTGAAACCTCTCAGAACATTTTAGATTATTTTCAAGTAGCGGTCGGAATCAAACAGCCCTCGATGGTAAATCGCGGTTTTATCTAATATCTCTTTCTTTTTTTTGATTTAGCGCATACAAGGACTTCTTGATGAATTTCAACACACCCACACCTGAGAGAGGTAACTAGGACGTTCAGAACAAAGTTTAAAAGGTGTTATCTTGTGTTTTCCTTGATGAAGCCAAAGGCAAATTGGGAAGGTTTTCTATTGGAAAAATGAGGGCGATGCCATGAAATTAATCTAAAACGAACACTTGTTTCCTCTTCGGCTGAGAGGGTGCAAGAATTGCTCTGGTAGGAACGGGAAAAATAAATGATTATAAGATCCACAATTTTGGCAAGTTCGCACATCCACATTGGACTGCTTTATTCTGAGCCCTGACTTTCCTTTCTTAAAACCCCGAAAACTTGTTATTGGTCTTTGAACATAATTTAAGCATAGGAAAGGGCAACGTTATAGAACAATTCGGCTAACTCAATGTTGTGCCCAATTCAGATCCTTTGGGAATAAAACGTTTTGTTCCAAATATTTCCATATGAATGCTATATTATCATGCAAATGAAGTACACAAATAATCTTAACCCCGAGAGATATAAATTGGGTACAACATTGCGTTTGCTGAATTGGTCTATTGGAAGTTTGTACGTCATAAATTTCATTTGTAATTATTTAGGAAAGTAGCCCGGAAAGTTCAGGGCTTCTAAAAATGTAACTCTAGGAATCTTATTCGGTGGCTTCTACAGTGTTGTCGAATCCTTCAGTAATCTTCAGCAAACAATTGTCGTCAGATTTGCTGATCGTTATGAACTGCAATATGTTCTGACCTGTAAATAAACCTGTTTTTTTATTGTTTAATTGTGCCTTCAGCTCCCACTACAGAAGTGATTAAGCTGGCTGAGGTTTACTTTAACCATGCTTCATGGCAGCTGAATCAGGAAGATGGACAGTTGGCCATTGCTGATGTGACTTTTACAGACTTCAGGTACAGGCTTTGGCGATGCATCTTTTGTATGGTTAAGCATCTATTTGGAAGTAAGAGATGTATATATCAATGGAGTGCTCCTAACAAGTGAATCTATAATCTTTCGATTTACTAGCTCGGTTGCTCTACCACTGAGCTACTGTAGACTTTGGGAGATGAGGTATTAAAATAGGTTCAGGTGACATTTCTTCCGCTATACTGCTATGATTGGAAATGTCTAAACTTGACATTATTTCAAATGTATCGATGGACCTGGTGACTGTAACTCCGGTAAATGAATAAAGCAGTAACGTAGTGCTCGTAACGTATGATGTGATTGGTTCGCTATCCAAGCCAAAAACAAAACAGTAATGTAGCAGCTCTTGTAAGCTGCTATTGGCCGTGTTTTCACGAGCGGTTTTTCAGGTCGCTTTGGGAGTGACAACCGACAGTTCCTTTCCCAACTCGCTTAAATTTAAGCGAGTCGGTCAATTTCAATAGAATAGACCCTTTTCGCTTGTTCATTTTGTTTTCCCAATACAGATGATGTGATAATACTCAGGAGGTTTCACTTATGTCCAGGTTTGATCCTTTGTTTTGTTCATTAAAAAGAGTGCGTGCAAGCATAAATATGTCCGCATCCACTCTTTTCAATGAACAAAACAAAGGACCAAATCTCCTGAGTTTTATCACATGATCTGTATTGGGAAGACAAAATGTACAAACGAAAAAGGTCTATTCTCATTAAATTTTAGCCACCAAACCAAGTAGCTTTTGCGAGTTGGTAATTACTTTTGGCCAATGAGGAATCGCATGCGGTTATTCAAGTGGGAAATACAAAAGGCGTGCTATTTTTATTATTTTTATTTTTATTATTGTATTGGCACGTGCCCCCTCCTCATTTAATCTTACTTGTGAAAACACGTATCATTTTTAAAGTCGCTTAACGAAGTCTGCAAATAAACCACTTTCAGGAATGTTGAACGAGACAACGGCTGTCGTGAAAACCCGGCCTTTGTTTGGTGTTGTAATCAGCTTTTATGGTTTAAGCCTACGTCATTGTTTCAATTGTTTAGTCTTCTGTTTTTGGGTTAGGGTATCAAGCCAATCGCATTATACGTTACAAGAGGAGCTACATGATGAATAAAGAGGTGTATTTATCATTGGTGACGCGATAAAATGAAGAAACACTTTCGTAGTAAATCTGATAGATAAAAATGATCATAAACGAAAGGCGGAAACCACAAAGTCACAATGCAGCAATCGTAACTATTTGTCACCCCTGAATCTGAACTACTGGTGTCTTGGATGGCGGTGGACTTTGCGCAGCTAACTGCCAAAGAGACTGCGAAGAGCTAATTTGTTACCCCGATGCTCCATCCAAACGGCGGGACAGTTTTTAAAATCCACTCAAGTTTTTTTTGGGGGGGATTTTATTGGCTCCTACATTTAGATTGTGATCGTAAAATTTTCGTCAGTTTATTCGTTTTTGCAATTTCTTTGTATTTAATTGTCTCTTCTTTGATGAGCTATATGCAGGAACTGTTAAGCCAGTGACGAAGTACAATTTTCTGATGGAGAGACCTTAAAAAACTGCCGATCGTTTTCTTCTAACGTCGTGAAAAGGTCTGTGTTGTTGCATACAGTTATAGGAAAACTACCTTGAGTGGTGCAACGATGGAACATCGCTTGGAGCTGGGAAAATTTCACGTTAGAAACCTTTTGCCAAACAGCATCTATAAGGTGATAACTGAAATTTTGCGATATGTAGATTCAATTGCTAACGTAATTAGGAACAAGCTGTACGCAATTGAAGAATTGTCTTGAAATATGGCAATGCTGCGGTGACAACATTCAATACAGTAAAAAAACCCTCATTTAATAACCAAGTGATTTAAACCTGCAGGCTGAAATTTTGCATTTAAATACAGTAACTGTACTCAAAAATATAAGGACCTGTTCATCCTGGCAAATAAAAATAGTTTCTTGATAATCACTCCAAATTTGATGGTCAAAATTGTGGCCTGGATTGTAATTGACATCTGGAAAATCTCTGACAAAAAGTTTTTGTGTACATGTATATGTTTTCTTTGATTTACATTTGCTTGGATTTTCACTAGAAATATGCTATGATTTCCAAAAAGCTACAATGCAATAAATTGTTTTATTGTATAAACACCAATGAGGCCCCGTCCACACGTATACGGATCTTCTTGAATCCGCAACTTTTTCTTTCCGGATACGCCTTCCGTTCACACGTATCCGGCGAATTCGCTGGTGAATCCGGAACTTTTTGAATACGCTTTCCAGAGTGGATATTTTTGAATCCGAAATGAATCCGGAACCGTGTGGACGCCAAATCCGGGTATTTTTTTATCCGGATGACGTAACAAGATCGAGCCCAGTTCCTTACCGTGAAATAAATTCTCAAGATGGCTGGTGAAATCGGCTGGCGAGGGCTTCATGGCGCATGCTCTATTATCTTTGTTCTGAGCGCTAGAGTGAATCCGGATACGTTTCGGATGCGTGTGGATGGGCAAATTTGATTTGAATACGCTACGTGTGGATGGAAATATTTTGGAATCCTTGAAGAAAAAGTTGCGGATTAAAAAATATCCGGGTGTGGACGGGGCCTGAAATACCAAGTGAGCTTTCGCGCGAACACATGGTATCTTCACACGTGAAGATAACAGGTTATTCTCACGCTTGAAAATGTCACTGTTGCTATGGTTACATATGAAAATTGCACCTTTTGATGCCTTTCTTGAAATGATTTAGTATTTCATGGGTTTTTTATAATAAATAGAATATTACATGGCCGCTTGGAGATAGGAACTTTCTCTTCTCGTGTTTAAAGAAATTTCACGAGTGAACACAGCGAACGAGTGAAATATTTTTCAACACGGGAAGAGAAATTTCGTATCTCCGCGCGGCCATCTAATATCCTCTATATTCTTTACACTGGGTTTTTTTTATTCTAGAGCATGCATTTTATATTTATATTTCTTCAATTTTCTTTAATTTTATTTCTAATTCTTGAATCTTCATTTTTACTTATTTAACTTTTTGCCATTCACTCATTATTATTTTTTTAATGTCAATTTACAAGTTACATAGCCCAAAAGGTTTTGTTTAGCAAACAATTCAAGCATTTTTGTTGCTAAACCGTTATGTATAAGCAGTACAATATTTCTCCTAATGGTCGCGTTACGACATCCTCTGAAAAATAAGAACCTTATAAGAAACATATGAGCCTGAATTGTGAAAAATTACCCTAAATTATAAGAACCTGTTCAGCCTGACCTTGAAGCTCTAGGTTCTCATATGCGGGTTTTTACTGTATTTCATGGTATGAACTCCGGTGTCAGTATTGACACTGGAATTAATCTTGGTAGGCTATGCTTGTGTTTCGTTTTTCATATCATGACTTTCATCCGCGTGTCTATTCCTTTGTGCTTATTTCACTCATTTGCTGTCATTGCTTGTTTTGACATTTGCTCCAGGATGCTTTGAGTCCTTTAGATGTCAGCGGCAAGGGACACGTAGACAGAGCGATAGCTGTGAGGTTGTTTAGTCGCGTGAGGCCTCCAGGTAATATGCTCGGATTTTGACAATGTTGGGACCCAGTTTGCTGCCATGAGAATTTTAAGTGATCATTAAACACGGCTAGGTTGTTGGTTAAGTATTGCATAAATTAGCAATTATGTCATGAAACAGGAACAGAGTGACCAGTTTTAAAAGGAGGCCATGATTCAAGGCCGTCCTATCTCAGATACATCGCCGCACACCCCTGCTTCCTATGGTGGAGGCTTTCTCAAGAGGTTGCTTAAGTCATTTTCCAGGCTTTTCCAAAAAGGGGAGGGGGATGAGAGGAGTTTCTCAGGTACAAAGTTAAATGAATATGGAATTCGCGGATCTTCATTTCTTCTTTGCAGTTGGAGGCATCGGAGTAAAAGAACACTTTGAAGTGAACGTTTGTCCGCTGGCCGTGCGTTTAACACACCGCTTATTCAAGAAAGTCATGGTGTTTTTCTTCCCTCAGAGAGAACATGAATACGAAGGGGAAGGTGGACAAGTGGAGCTTGGATTTCGAGGTTAAATTTCTGTCCACCTTAATTATAATGTTGCGATGTTTTTCTGTCATGAACGTGTCCCAACTAATGGACACAGAGTTGAAACCTATTTTTGTACAATCGTTCCCATTTATTTCTTTAAAGAAAGTGGGTGACAATCATGGATTTGCCACTACGAAGAGCCTGGCAAATTCAACGAGCTTTAACTACATGGAACCTGGTAAATTAGTGCTTTACCAAATACTGCAAGACGTGTTTGATTTTGTTTTACAGTTGATTGGTGTTGGGGTGGGGGGGGGGGGGGGGGTGGGGCTCACAGTTAGTTAAACAGACAATCTGGAGTAACTGCAGCGGCATTCTTTGAAGAACGAGGCAGATAACAACACATGCCATTTCTTTCTGTTGCCACTTTTGAATGCACTTTAATTGGCCTGGGTATGGTCGAAAAACATATGAGGCCACCTTTGTCTTTATGGACTCTCATCCCAGGACCCTAATAGCAAATTGATAGCTAGCCTGCGAACGCAGACGTATTTCCGGCGGTCGTTTCTCTCAAACGACCGCCGGAAATACGTCTGCGTTCGCAGGCTAATTGATAGCCCGATATATGTAATTTTTTTTTTACAGGAATGGAAGTGGAAGACAAGGATCTATTCATTTTTGAAGACGAGGTAATAAGTGGGAAAGTTAAGGCTCATGCGTGTTGTGCAAATGTTGGAGTGCAAAAGAACTTCGTGCTGGTTTTTGAGGCCAAATTCCAGAACTTGATGACGAGATTTGGACTCTCCCAAGCCCAAGTCACGCTGTGCATGCAGTCGTTCTGCAGATTTTGGATAAAGTGTTAAACGGCCTCAGTGACATTCACATCATGTAACATTTTTTTAATTCAAGGGAAATGTTGAATCCATCCATAAACCAGTTTTAATTTGCTTTGACGCGCTTTCAAAAAAAAAATTTTTTTTTTGCACCTTACATAGAGCTAAACAATCTGTTCAAGCATTCCCAACTTTTCGTTCTACAAATTATTGATGGTATGTTGAAGCAAATGCCAAGACTTTTTAGACGGGCCTTGACTCGACAAAACTGGGAACTCCCAGTCAAAACGTTAACGTGTGACCGATATCCTCTCATCAGGATAATCAATTCAACGGCTCAAAGCTATCAATTGCTATTAAACTGATCGAGAATAACTAGGTGTTTGTAGGATCCTTTTATTAAAACACTTGTTTCCGTGAAAGCAATACTCCCCATCTCCTTAATTTGAATTATTCTGGCGTTGTGGTGCTTGAATACTAGATCCCTATCGACTCCTGCTTTGTTTTGTTGGCTTTTTTAGGATATTTCCGCCCCTCCACCAATAAAATCCACTTCTCTAAAACGAACACCCAGCTCTGTATCAACAGCTTCATCGCGATCCAGCATCAGTGTCTCAGACTCTCCCCCTATGTCCCCTGCAGTCAAGGATAAAGGGGTAAGAAGTGTCACGTTAAAAGCCATCATTCCAAATTGGACACCTAAGGAGAGAGGAAAAGACATTCGTTCTGTTGTTAACTTAACATTAGGTTCAGACCAATCATGGTGCAAAGTTACTCATATTCGTTTTTCGTGGATCTGTCAGACTTAAGAACAACTTGCTGCCACGTATTATCTTCCTTCAAATCTGCTGTCTAGAAGGCTATTATAGGCTTGAAATTGCCGACCTTTCATAAGCGGCTATATATACTCCTCTAAGCGTTGGGCGCCTTCCCTTTGACAGAACTGACCGGCCAGACCCGTCAGTTTGAAAAGAAAAAAGCCACAGTTTGAAGGAACATTAATTTTGCATGATAATCCCCGGCATTCTTCTGAAGGAGTACATATCATCATCGAAATGTGTAAATTTGAAGGCGTTGTGGAGTTAGTCCTTCCAAATGCCCGGTCTGGCCGGTCAATTTTGTCACTGAATGGAAAGCGTCCGTAGTCAATGAATTACTTAACAAATTTATTAACTCCCTAGTAGTTCACGTATTTTAATTTACTTTTTCGAGAAAGAGTTACTGGTGTTTATGGTGTTGTATGTTTTAATTTGTGCTTGTAACATATTAAGGTTCTTCTAGTATTAACTCACCAGCTACTTGAAATGTTATGAAAGTAAGAACGAGGAATTGTACTTGAGAATTTTTGGGCTACATCCGATTTGCCACGCGTTTCTGTTGTCTGCTTCGTCATGAAAACTGTTTACCTAACAGGAAAGAAGAGGTAAATTTATAGCTGACCTCCGGCGGCCCGAAGGTCCGCCAAACGGAGCACCATATTCAAAGGAACCCTTGAGTTGCTTTCCTCATGGTAATCATGGCTAGCGGTATTGCTTGTGGGCGCGTACGCACGACGTTGCCCATTAATTGGGTCGTGTCCTACCTCATTGAACAGGCCACTGGATTGGCCAAAAGAACAATAGAACGAACAAAGATAACGATGGTTTTAGCACAGAAAGCAATAGGAAGTACGACACTATACAGGCAATGAAATATAGTGTTCAACAAGAGGTACGACCCTACCCCAATAATTTAATAATATCCTAATGATAATATTAATATTCAATACGCCCAAAATGGTGGCCGTTTACAGCGTACATCTTTGATCTTGGACATCCATGTTATGGTCAATTGGGCAAGGATCTCATGGATATACACACCCTAACCCACACTAACCCTAACCCTAACCCTATAGCAATAAGATAAACGAAAGTTTAGACCTAATCACTGAAATGGGCACTTACACTTAATTTGTAAAATGAGAGTTAACCTAGGGGACTCGTGGTGGGTATATCCACAGAAGTCCAACGTTTTCGTTTTCTATTTCGTGCTTCGTTGTTTTGCCTTTTTAGTTTAAATTGATCGTGTCTTCTTTTTTTTCCTCTTTTCTGAAGGGGAAAAAGAAAAGCACGTTCTATAAACGAATCAGCGACTATGACGACCTGGAAAAAATGAAGGTAACAAGGAGAATGATTTGTCTTGTATAATAGCCTTTTTCACGGTTAGTTTTTCTCATTTGCATTACAATGTAATCTAACGTGGATGCGAGGCAATTTCGGGTTAAAACTACAAAATAGCCCGATGTTGCCCCACATACATGCTAGATTATATTGTAATGCAAATGAGAAAAACTAACCGTGAAAGGGCTATTCGACTGTAAAGGAATGTGGCTTCTTTGACGTTGGAGTGTTTTTAACTGAACGAAGAGTGAACAAGATTTTTCCCGATTTATTTTTATAGGAAAGAGCTTCTAAAAATAACACCTTTATTTACGTCAAGATACCTGAGGTTGCGTTGTTAGTCAGCTACAAGGTTGGTGGATACTCTTAACAGAGTGCCTTTTTTCAAACAGTCTTTTCCCAGGAATGACGTACCTTAATGGGATTTAATTGGTTTAGTGAGTGTAGTCCTGAGGAGCACCTGAGAACTGTTTGTGAATGACGTGTCGACAGCTTTAGTGGAAGTTTCTTTGATGCTGAAGGGAATCTATGCACGCGGACTCAGCAGATGACCTCATCTCAGGCTTTCGAAACGTTAGTCACAAACAAAAGACGTCCTCTGGACTACACTCTCCCGGACAATCAAATACCTTTAAGAAGTGCAATTTGCTTTACTGTTTACACGGCGTTAGAAAAAGTCGGGTCCCGATGCTTTGTACAGCTCTCTTAACTATCCCGCAGAGTTGACTCGGCAGTCAACGTATCTAAAGCCTCCAGGTAACGTGGCTCGTGTTAAGGAGATTCAACAAAATTTAAGAGCCAGTCATATGAACTGAGTTAATCCGGCGCTTTAGAAAGGCCGTGTTCCAGGTAAAAAGCGGCTGAGCAAAAAAGAAGTAAAACCCTTTAGGGCCGATTTACACGGTACGATTTTGTCGCATGCGACATCGGCTTACGACAGGCCCACGACATGATTTACGATTGTTGTGTACGTCAGAAAAAATGTCGTAGCATTTTAAAACATGTTTTAAAAAGCTGCGACAATCGTAAGTCATGTCGTAGGCCTGTCGTGAGCTTGCCGCATGCGACAAAATCGTATCGTGTAAATCGGCCCTTAGTGTTCACGGAAGTATTTAAAGTTAGCAGTTATTTTTGGGCCGTGGAGGGAGGCAAAGAGTGAGCGGCTATTACAAAGGGAGGTGAAGTTGAATTAAAAATCACTAACCTCTGAACCACGCTGTGTCTATAAGGTGTTTTCCTTTTACGATACGATACGATAACTTTAGAGAGTGCGACGCAATTGACCTCTTTAGCTTGTACGTTTTGTTTTCCCATTTCAGACCATGGGATGTTCTCAAGGATATTCTCCCTTTGTATTTTCATAAGTTATTCGTACATAAGCACGTGCATAAGACGGCACTTGAAAGAAACTGTTCTCTCGAGTAACATCACGTGGTCTGAAATGGGAAAACAAAACGTACAAACTAAAGAGGTCAATTAACCCTTCATAGTTTGCTAACACTCTTCCCTCTAAATATACAACACCGGACAGACCACAATAAAGGCAACTCCATGCCCTACTCTTTGCAAATGGTTTATGTGAGTTCTTTTACTTCCCATACTCAGGGCAATGAACATTGAAGGTTGTGAAACGGGACCTACTGTTTATCATCCTAATCCGAAAAGACTATTTTACAGATTCCATTACAAAGGCAGCACTTTCTTCCCTAGTCATTTAAAGACCCCGAGTGTTGGTCATAAGAGTTTTTGATCCCGCGACCTCCGGTACTGTAGTCCGATGCTCAACCAACCAACCTACCGGATCGGCGGTTGCCTAATTCTGGTATTTAAAGGAGGTTCATTGTCGCACAAAAGTGTTGAGTAAGCAAGAGCAGAGATAAACAGCATTACTATACTTGACGCAACTCTTTTGTAGGAAGTTCTGGATGTAAGTTGTTTGTTTTTCAAAGTTAGAACTTGTTTAATCCTGGAAGGAACTGCGTTGTTTCTGCATCAACCAGGGGCCAGTTCCTGAAAGGTGTAATAACCCTATTCCAGGGATAAATGTGCCTGGGATAAGGCACATTTATCCCTGGAATAGAGTTATTACACCTCTCAGGAACCCGGCCCAGGTTACCAGAGGAAAATTATTGACTTTATCACATTAAGCGATTTTTTTAACCGTAAGAGAACAACAAATTAAACTGTTTTTATTTGTTCATACAGGGTGAGAAAGACCGAAATATTACTGACGTGC
>OX421449.1:30482796-30485296 GCA_949126865.1 Montipora capitata | reverse complement strand
TTAATCGAATGGAATCATTTCTACACTGTCGCGTCGCTCTTTTGAACAATATGCCCACTTGCGGCAAGTGAAAGAGTACAGGAAACTTCAAATACATAGCACTGCTTTTCCTCTTTTTTTTTCTTTCTCCGTGCACTCTGTGAAAATGAAGCGCAAATGTTTGAGTGTTGGAATTCCCATAGTGCTTTAAAAATGATTTCCTTCTCCAGTTGTAGTGCATGTCTATACTTTTCGCTGACTCAAATGTGCCGCTTCTTTTAGCAGCCAAAAGACCAACAGAAGAACACCAAAAAGAAGCTGTTGAGCAAGTTGGCTAAAGTCACACGTGGCTCAAAACGAAGAGGTTTGTGTGGAATCGACTCCGCGGAACTAGACTGGGGTCGTGATACCTGGCCTCTGGCTAAAGAGTTAATTGTATTAGAAAATTATTTGTTCGCGTAAAGAGCACGGCGATAACTTCTAAATGAAGACGACTAGGCCTTAACTTCAAGCTGTCTTTGAAACTGCCCTTATTCAATCAACCTTTGGCAGCAATGTTTCTTTGAAATCCCACTGATTCACATGCTTTGTGAGAAAAGCCAAACCGCAAGTGGACCGGCGTGACTCGCTCTTGTATGGAGAGATGGATTGAAGCAAGGACCAGGTTTCCTTCGTGTGCGCTTAAGATGGAGATTGAAGCACTATGATTTTGACATGATAAGTTAGATAAGGCTCCGAAAACTATCCTTCCCGTTGAACAATGGCGAAATTCACTGTATTACACAATTGAGATAGGCGAGACCACCCGAAGAGCCCTAGTGATACAGGCGAAATTGTTTTAGTGTTTGAATATTGGCATTTTTTGTCGATCTGGCCCCATTTGTTCAAACAATGGATAGCGCTATCCGCCGGGATAAATCACTATCCAGTTGATACGTCGTAGCGAAACCAATTGCGCTATCCAATGGATAGTGATTTATCCGATGGATAGCGTTATCCATCTTTAGAACAACTGGTACCTGTATTTTAAGTGATATCCTGTCAATCGTGTTTATTATGGTGCAACAAACTAAAAGCAGGCTTATTAAACTTGATCCAGGTTTACTGCAACCTGATGGTGCGGGACCTGAGCCTGTAGATTTGGAAGAGGAGGAGGATTTCGATGAGTTTGGCGGAAATGCGGAGAACGAAGATCAAACAGGAGATTAAGATTAGATATCTGGGAGCAACAGTAGCAAGTGGTTAGTGTTATGACTTGCATCGTGAATGAGTCTGAGATGCACGATCCGAGTGGACACGAGATGGGCAAATTACAGACTGCGATCCCGGTTGATGCCGTGGATTCCAATATCTTGCCGCAGACGGTCTTACACAGCGGCGATATACTTAATAGAAATGAAGGGCCAGATACTACGATACTTCACCTGTGCACAGCGGAGTGTTGAACGAACAGAATCACTCGCTAAAGTTCAGTTTAAGTGAAAATTCAAATTTTCTAGTCTTCGTTAATTGACCTCTTTGGCTGGCACGTTTTGTTTTCCCATTTCAGACCACTCGATATTCTCAAGGAAATTCTTTTGTTTTTCATGAGTTATTCGTACATAAGCACGTGCATAAGACATTTGAAAGAAACTCTTCTCTTGAGTAACATCACGTGGTCTGAAATGGGAAAACAAAACGTACAAGCTAAAGATAGTCATTTATTTAATTGTTTGTGGCTTGCAAAAGAAATTAAGGTACCTCGCGTGCTTGGTGTAAGAGCGTCGAGGTAAAAAAAGGCTTTAAGGAACTGATTAAAGAATCCCTGCTACCGGCTGTTTCTTTTTAATTTTCCTACGTGCTGCACTTGCTTTTTTCGAGCTCTGTGACGAGGTCTCGGCGCAATGAAAACTCGCAGCAAAATTCGTGGAGTTATTCAATTTAGAGACATCTTTGTTTTAGGCTAAGTAGGAAAAATGGAGTCAAACTACGACGAACCTTCGTTGTAACATTTCAACCCATGAAACTTCGTATTCACGTCATTCCTTTGTAGCGTTATTGAGGATATTTGAAGGCGGAAACTTGTATCATAGGTGACACCTTTCAGAAAAAATACTTCAAGAGTTATAAGTGAAATAAAGGTCCCGATTGCAGGAGTTGCGGAGTCTTTTTTGTTGTTGTTGTTGCATTCTTGCTTTTGTGCCCTCAAGGTAGTCGAATTCTAGGATTCGATGATGTTGGGGCTAACAAATTACGCTTGGAGATGTTAACGCCGTCATTTTTACGGTACAATCTGCAATCTACTTCCAAGAGCAGCCAAGAGAGGCATCTTAAACCAGGGTCCCCATTAACAAGCAGGAGCTGTTTATCAACTGGAACACGAGGATCCTACCCAAGTAACGACTTCCAAATTATCAGTGGCAAAAGAAAGTAAGGATGTCTAGTCTTCTACTAGTACCGCTGGAGCACTAATTGGTGACGCTGTAAACTGAAATCAACAATTTAACGGAAATCAAATCAACTGTTGGTTTTTGAGGAGAGG
>OX421449.1:30472796-30475296 GCA_949126865.1 Montipora capitata | reverse complement strand
GCTACATAAGCTTACCTTTTTATTTTTAACGATTTTCGCTCAATTAATAATAATGATGCAGGCATCCTTTCATGTCCAGTCTTACGTTGCACCCATCTTGTCCACCAGGGACTATTCTCTTTGTCCTTTAAACCCTTTAAAATTTCTCACATGATAAAGTGGCGAGTCCTTATTAACCAAGCTAGGTGACTAGTTAGCAGGCTAGTTCTTCTTGGTCTACAGAGATATCAGTAAAGAGCTCCGATCCATTGGTATCCAGCCATCACATTCCTGTGCTTTGCTCATAACTGACAGTTCCCTATTTCCATGATAGGTTTGCTTGAAAACAGCAAAGACCATTCATATTGTTGTGAGGTTACAGTTCAAACTGTGTGCTCTTCTAAGTTTGGAATATTCATTCAAAAGGGACCCACATCAGAGGTCTCTTTTCCCATACTTGTCAACCCAGCGAATACAAAAGAAAAGAGACCTGTTAGCAGGGAAGTGCTGTGGACATTATCAGTCTCTTTGTAGCTGGCTATTTTCCCTGCATTTGCCATTGTCCGCTAATGACAGCTATGCAAATGATTATTTTCTTAATTTTTAAAAGAGAATTTAGTGAACAGGACTTGAAATAATTTCCTGGCTGGTGCCAGTCAAGTTGTCTGTTCAAATCTGTTTTTGCTCGGACAAGACCTGAGTTTGTCCGGACAAATCTCCATTATGTCATAACTCTTAAGAAAATGCTTCTTCCCCCTCAGCATGATGCTTGAATGTCTTGAGCAAGTACATTTACTGAGCTTTTTTGTGGAAGCAGCCTCACAATCAGTATAGGATGTGTGGAGTGCATGGCACAGCCACAATGTTTGATAAAATCAAAAAAGCACTGGTAATATTACACTTGTGCTTCCCACTGTTGCTTTTAAGATTCAATTTTAAAGCGTCCTAAAGTTATGAAGCCGACGGTTAGGTTCGAGCTGATTCTCATGTGATAACAGAAGCTAACTAAAGCTTATGCTTCAAGTTTTAAGATACATGCTTGAATTTTTATTATTTAGTAGCCTGGACCTTTGTACTGAGACTAGTTTAGCTTCTCACATTAGTTCGCAACATTACTCTGCAGTGAATTCCATGCAGACTATAAGTCAATGCCAACTCACTGGTATGAGATGCAAGTGTACACCTACTGCTACAGATGTAATTGACGGTTTTGATTGTAAATTCTTATTGATTGTCCACAATACGTTAAAACATGCCATTTGATAGTACGCAAGAATGGTTTTAGCTTAAAAGGCATGTGAGCTAGGCATTAATTTAATATTGAAGCTGCTCAGAGCAGTTTATGAAAAGAAGTCGTGGCTCACAAAATCAAACTGACATGCATGATTTTTAGAAAGTAGAGAAAATTACAAACTTGAAAATTTCCAATGGTGATCGCTTAGAAATATTGCCTAACAAATATAACATTGTTGATTAAAATTTCAAATGGATTTTTAGGATAAATTTGTTGAGGTTTGCAAGGATGTCTTTGAGAAACCTGGAAAACAATCACTTGAAAACTTTGCTGCTTATGTCATACAGGTGAGCTGTTAAATTTGCGATTTTTCTAGTAAAACATATGTAACCTTACAGTGCTTGAAATAATTTTTCTCTTTAATACATGTAGGTCATGTGTTCTTTCAAATGTTCATTTGGTAGGACATTTTACCAATTTGAGCAGACATCAATTACAGTACTTAAGCCTAGTTTTCATATGTCGGGAAAATCCCAGACCATCGGGGATTTCGCAGTTTCCCGACCGTCCCAGATTTTGCCGACATATCGGAAAATCGCCAGATGCATTTCCTAGATTCTCCCGATAGTGACTTTGGCGAAAAATGGAAAGTGCGCCAAAAATTGAAACTTGCAATTTAGAGGATTGGTAACGAGCTAAAAACCATCGCCGACGTCCCCGAAAGTACAAATTTGAGTTTTCATATGTCGGGAATGATTGCCGACGAACGCAAAAATCTGGGACACGTCGGGAAAATAGAAACGCTTTCTATCTTCCCGATTCGTCCCCGACCATCGCAGATTATCGGGGATGTCTACGATTTATGGTTTTCATTAGTCGGCAAAATCTGGGATGGTCGGGAAACTGCGAAATCCCCGATCGTCTGGGATTTTTCCGACATATGAAAACTAGGCTTTACAATCGGCGTCAAAATTGTTGAGACACTCTTATCCTTTAGAGTCGATTTCAAGCTCGGCGGCGCAAATGGCCCCCTCCCCCGCACCCCCGGGACAATGTTGTGTTTTTCTATTTTCTACGAGCCTTTTCGACAGCGGTACAACATTGTTTAGGGTGGGGGAGGGAGGGGTATCCCGGAAACGTACTTTCTGGACAAGTTTTCTTTGCAAACAATGAATGTGTCCCTGCCAGTGTGCTCTGTTGGCAACTGTCTCAACTAATTTTGTCGCCGATTGTCTGTTTCAGAAAACTTCCTTTATACCCTTTATACGGGCACCTATAGTCCAGTCT
>OX421449.1:30455296-30465296 GCA_949126865.1 Montipora capitata | reverse complement strand
AATATCCAGCCATCTTGACAGAACAAGCTTGGTCAAAGGATTTATTATATGACTTAAAACACCAAAAAATTATCTTTGATCTTGCAGGACCAAGTGAGAAATCCCAAGTGGGCAAGATAGCTTCATCTTGCCCACTCGGGTAGCCAATCACAGCGCGCGATTTGGTTCATCTTGCCCGCTCACTGAGCTACAGTAGTCATATAATAATATATATTAACCCATTGACACATCAAACACCCATCATCTGGCATTAGACAGAGTAAAATTTTTCCAGCTACACTCCCACATGTCAATGGGTAAAAGGAGGTAATTTGAGACTTACAGGCATGTCTCTTTCGTACCCATTTCTTGCTTACCTGTCATGGCATAAAACATCTGTGAACTCAAGGATACTTTGCTTAGGGATAGAATGATCAGAATTAAGAGAGTTTGCTACTGTACGAGATGTTGTCATGTGTTCTTCTGTTAAATTTTGTCTAGTATGTAGCAGGTATCACGTGCATGTTACAATGTTCCCGTCATTGTGTAGTTTTTGCACTGGAATAGATTACCAATTGACACTTACTTGTGGATGGTGTTTTCTTTTTTCAATTTACATCCCCAATGTTCTTGAAACAGTGCTCCATGATGATGTTGTGTGCACACCGGATGCTATGGATATGTTACTTTCCTTGTTTCGTCTTCTGAATGTGAGTACATGGATTGTGAAGATTGTTAAAAAAAAGTGCCACTATACAAAAGCTAATACTTAAAGCTCGTTGTATTTGCATGGTAACTTATGGGTTACATCTGACATACATGTACATGTAGCACTTCAGGAGGTTCAAACCAGTTTCGACACTTTCTACAAACTGCATTATTTGGAAGGAATATGAATCTACATGTACACAACTGTACCTCACATAATGGCAATGTTATGGCTGATCCTTATAAAATACCAATAATGGCTTAAAGAGATACATTCATGAATGTGACAGAATAGGTTTAACCACTGTTTCAAAAGTTGAGCCATCTCAAAACACAGTATATTTTGTATACTGGTATTTAATTTTTTGTTAATGCTTACATGTATCCCAAAAAAGAACTTGGTAACTCCCAATTTTTTATTGCTGCAGGGAAGTGACTTCAATGCAGGCTAAGATCTATGCAAAGTTTCCACCTTAAATTAATAACTGGAAAATTCAATTTGGGATTGAGTCCACTCCAGTCACTTTCCAAGGATAAAACTGGGGCTCACCAAGTTTGTTATAACATGCTTTATAAGCATTTCAAGGCAAAATAAAGGGTTCTTTCAGATGGCTTTTTATGTTCACATGGTATCATAACACATTTGCCATTATGTAAAACAGTGTTGAGAGATCTGATAAGATATCCCTCAAAACATCCCTCAAACTGGATTGAGTCACACTTTTAAAATGAACAGTGATTTTATAAGGGAATACTTACTCCTGCCAGTTAGTCTCATTTACCCAAAAGAAGGAAGGGTGTGAGATCTACCAATTAAAAATCACTTATCAAGCAAAATAAGACCCAGATGTGGATTGAAGGAAAGCTTCAGGCTATAAGGTGTTGAAAGAAAAAGGCTGTTTTTTACAAGGTATAAAAGAATTTCTCGATCTCATTAATAATTCATAAGTTAATAAGCCAATTGCATCGCACAAAAACATTACATAAACAAGGAACTGCAGAGAAGTCACAATTTAACATGCAAACAATTGCTGGTTTTCACTCACGCGATCAACAGCCATGTTTTTCAACGAAAACAAAAGGAAGCGTTTGCATAATAATAGAGTTAAATTCCCGGAGGATTGGTCGGGGCACCAACATGGCCGCCTTTTCTTTCTTTAGGGGCACCAACATGGTGGTCATGACGTCATGTGAAAACCGAGAATCTTCTACCTGTTAGATACAAGAGATCATGAAAGCTAGACTGTTTAATTGATATGCATGGCAAGATCTGTGACAGAAGGTCCTTGACTGAGCATGCCCATGGCACCAAACGTTAATACAGAATTCATTTCTTTTTGGACTTGAAGCTTAGCATCTCCTTCAGAATATAACCTTAATTTCCACATTTTCTTCCAAGTAGTCCAAAACGTATTTAATGGCCTAAATGGACCTGTGACTTGGAAGGTCAAGCACCTTTAGAGACAACTCATGTTACGAGAACCTGTATTTTTATTCCGAGTATCCTGAGTCTCATTTGATTTGTTCATCACTTCATAATGGTCAGCTTTGTCTGACTGAAAACTACCCCAAGTTGAAAATCTGAAGTATTTGAAGACTAAGGGTGAATGCGATTGATCCTATTAATATTCCAGGCGAAGAATACGTGGAGTGATGATTGTTTGAAGCAACAAGGATTATAATGACATGTTTTAAAAAGTATTTTAGCAGGTGTTTGACAAATTTAATGTTAATCTCCATTAAAAAACAAAGGATTTCTAACTTCACTTCTATGTATTCCTATACGGTGAATCGAACACACCCTAAAAGAAGGGTGACATGATATTTCGGACCCTGTTTACTAACGACATTTGTTGGTCAATAACCAACCGAAACTACCAAATATTGGTTGCTTTATCACCAATACTCAACAGACATCTCAGTCACGCACGGTCAAGCGTTGGTCAATATGTTCTTCAAGTTGTTAGACTATCAGTCAACACCTTGACTGTTACGGCACGAGAAACTGTCAGCTTATATTGGTCAACATTTGGTGCTGGACCTAACTGTTAACACCTCAGTCAACATATCAGTTGGTGTTGGTCGACTGTCTGCCACTATATCGGTCAATAGACGTCCAAGATATCAATCAAGTAGTGGGGTATACATGTAATTGCAAACTTTTCGCATGTGTGCATTTCTGCCCCAATCCCCCTTCCCCCCTCTCCCGCACACACACATTTACCGCTGTTGCTGACAGTTCTGAACATCTAGAGCTTTCCAATCTTGAAATCTCTAAGTGAAACAAAGTGCTTTTATTAGCATCAATGTTAAAGTGATTTCAATATTGAACTCTACACACTTGCCTGCACGTTGAAAGAAAAAGTCTAGGGCGCAGCATATAAGCCATTTGAGAACTGTCGAACCAACGTGTCAGCCGGTAGAGTTTCATCCGAGTGTCAGTGGCGATCAACCAACATGGATGCCGATGTCTGGTGTTATTTTGGCCGATAGAGTCAACTGACAGATGCTTTTAGTACACTAAATCCAATATTCCCATCTCAGAGAAAATGATTTTGTTTTTTTTTTTGTTTTTTTTTTTGCAACAGGCTTCATGTGAAAGGTCTACTCAAGGTGAGTCAATGTGAGAGAAATCAATGCAGCTTTATTCCTTTTGGAATATTGTGTGAAGAAACTGGGATTAAAAGGAATTTAATGACCAACAACATCCAAATGGTATTCCTGACTTGATTGCAGAGAGCCCTTTAACTACTTTTAAAAACACATGTTCGGTATTGAATATTGTAGGGATTGCATATAGCTCAGGTTGAACTCTTCTTATCCACAAAGATTCGCTTGAAAAGGCAGCAGTAAATGATATGCAAAGATCAGCTGAATGAATGACACATCAAAGCAAGAGGCCACAAAGCCACTTTGAAACCCCAGAGGGCCTCGCCGCAGATCATGCATGCAAATGGCTAAGGCCGCTGGACGACTTTTTTTGACTCTAACTTTGCCTGAATGTTCTAAGCCTCAATTGTTTTTTCAAATAGGCAAAACAAAGTTGACTCCTTTGATTCCAGCACTGATTCGCGACTTTCTTTTGAATGAGGAAAGAGGAACTCCTCTGAGAGTTGAAGTAAGTATAGTAATGTACATTGTTGGCCTTTTAAAGTAGTTTATCAAATGAAGGAAAAAGTGAGATCCAGAGCGTAAACCATCGTGGTGAGGTTGCTGTTTGAATCTTGTCAGCGGTATCTGCCAGGGTAATCCAGTCTTTCCCTTAATTCACAGCAGAATTATCAACTCCTCTGCAGTTCACTGTACGGGATCAAATCATAAAACCACCAACTAAAACTGTCTATGCGTTGTGATCATTGTTTCTGGTTAACTGCTGACCTGTACCTATAATTCAGCTATTGCTGCAAAATGTTACAATAAACAATTCTGTTTGTCTGCCTATTTCCTTGTCAACTTTATACTTAAATAAAATTTTGATAGTATAGGGATTATCATTCAAAGTCCAGGGTGGCCCTGCCTAAAAATGCTGATCAGTCTGCTCCCTAAATGTTGCATCCTTGTTGGTTTTCCTTTTGGAAGGTTACTGAGGACTCTGAATTCCTATGAAAGAAAACAGTACCTCTCTGAACAGTACGTTCTGCAACCTCAAACCAACCTCGTTCCCAGGGTCTCTCATCTTAATGTCTGGGGCGAGCGAGGAGAGACCCTGGGAACGAGGTTGACCTCAAACTGGCTCTTCAGAGGTTTATTTCCATAAGTATTATCATTATATCTATGGCAGCAACACACTTTTTGTGGTAGTGCACTGTAAGTACACTACACACTATGACACCAGGTTGTAAGAGTGTAAGAGCGTGCATAAATCACGAAAATAAACAGGTCTGTTGGAAGCATGTTTGACTTTCAACAAAATGAGCAGCAAAATTGGCAAGAATTTGTGACACTGATGCATAATAAAGCAGCTGCTATTTCCAAAACGATGGAATTACCTGGTGATAAATAACCTTGTCTAGGAGAGTAAATTTCTGCCTTTGCAGAAACAGTGGTCAACCTCGAGAATTCGGCAATTGTGATCTTTTTGTTGAATTCGCACATTTCTTGTCAAACTACAAGACTTGAAAGAAAGAAAAACCTAATTAACAAAAACAAAAACCCGGTGTCTTGCCATCATTTTGACACGGAAGTATATCCTTTGTTTCGCGAGTAAACACGCAAGGTAACTGAGCCCCCTGAATTTGATGTCACTTTTGATTTTGCTATTTACTTGTGCAGCCAAAAGTACAATAGAAATTTTTTTTGCTTGCCGCACCCAACCCAAGAATGCACCTATTGTTCTTGCTGTTATCTTTTCATGAATAGCTTTGCAAGATGGGTCTGCAATCCAAATAGTCTGCCCAATCACCTGTTCTATTTTTTAAATTCTTTTGCAAGCTAGTGAGAGCATGGCCATGCAAGGAAAGCTATTTTGCACCACCAATCGAAACAACCTTGGGAAAGATTGTTGCCTTTATAGCCATGATAGTAGTTTGGGAAGCATTCAGCAGGAACCCCAATCGTTCCTCTCGAGGCCATATATACACAAAGCAATAGCCAACACCAGCTCATTAAGACAACACCTCAGGCAGCTGCATATGGCATCAACTATATGATGATTTTTCTGGAGTTCTTGGCTGCCCTGGTGCTTACCTTTGCAACAACCACAGTCTCTGGCTACAGGGGGACCCAAGACAACGCTTACATCCTCAACGACGCTAACAGAATAGACAACCACATGTACGTGTACAAATGTAAATGGTGCGAACTAACCCCATCAGCCATACAACACTCACCAAGGTCTACAACCCAATAGTGCCAAACTTCCAGGCCAGAGAGGTCCAGAAACAGTCTGGATCCCACCTAGTCCTGTGTGGACTGTCCCAACAAGCACCTCTAAAGGAGATAATTACGCCTTTCAGAGCGAAATAGAAGCCGATTTTCACTGAATATTGCCCTTGAGGCCAACACTGACTGGTGACTGGAGGTGGAAGAGGAATGAGATGGTAAAGAGAGAGAATGGCACATGTTTTTAGTGCCCCAATGTAATTTGTCTAGGATTGTAGCTCCACCACAACTGTCCCAACCCATTTGAGTTCCTCTCTCAGTCAAGCATGGAAGTGAGTCTGGAGAGACAGGAAAACCCACGCCCAAACTCCTCCCAAGAGCTAAGAGAGCTTCCAGAGATCATCCAAGGTTTGCAGATATCCTCCCTGTCCACAGTTTGCCATGCCCAATGCCGTGCCAAATTAGCACAGGTGCAAATTGATGCCAAGTGGCAAGAGTATTATGCAAGCAATGCGAGAGAAAGAAGCCTAGGGCAAAAAGGAGCAGCAAACCCATGAGCTACAACAATTAACCAAAGCCAGGCAGCAGGGCTCAAGGCAAACTTTTTCACTCACTAGCCTAGTGGCTAGTGGCAGATCTGATTTCACTCGCCAAAACTAAATGTGCCCTAGCCAGTCTGGTCATGCGCGTTTCACTCATTTGTGTAAGGGGCTCAGACATTTCTTGTTACATCTCCTCCCACTTTTAAGTATTCTCATGTGTTCAATCTCATCGTATGAATTTGTTCACTTTTTATGTTAACAACCCCCTCATATTCCTCCTCGCAACAGCAGTGCAAAAACGCTGGCGTTTACCACTTTTCAAAGTTTTCACAGACTTGAGGCAAATTCTCACAGACCCACTGCCAAAACTTTGGAACTCACAATTGCACTGGAGTATGGATAATTCAGGTCCTGTGAATACAAATTGCACTGGCAATATTTATTGAAAAGGCAATATTTATTAAAATTTCAATGTAAAAGCACCATAATTATAATTATGCATGGAGCCCAAAAGAAGCAGAATGCACACATAAAATAATAATATCTTAAATTAGATAAAGGACATTTGAAAGGACAAACTTGGCTTATATAAGATTTTGATTCTGTGTTTTATGCTTGAATGGTTTTTAGAGTCAAATAATAGTTGGGAGCCACAGTGCTCGCAGATACGTTTTCTCTTTAAGATTTACCATTCCTAGTGAATGGGATTAGTCACTCCATGTTATCTCTTCTTTTTTTATGTAAAATAAATTATGTTTAGATTCAACGTCTAAACAAGTATGACCTCTTGACTTTGTTGTTTACAGTTAGAGAAGTTCCATATGATTTCCTCTTCAGTGTTTTTTAATATATCATTTTTTTAAGTCAGTTAATTCCATGAAATCCACTCACAGGCAACATTTGCCTTTGCCAACCACAAGACAGACAAGGTTGCATGATACTCAGATACAGATTGGAACATTCCCAGCTACCACTGCAGCTTTTTCCAGCACTTGGATGCTCATTATCATACCTTGCTGCTCCATCTCTCAAGCCAACGGCATGCGGTGTTGTTGACGACCCTAAGGTCATCGTCAGTGCAGGATGGTCCCCATGGGCAAGATGTCATAATATGCTCCATGGTCTGTGTCTCAGCCCCACATGGGCATTCTGCATTTGCAGCATAATCCCACTTGAGCATGTTATCGCCAGTTTTACCCACTTTTGCCCTTGCCCTATTGAGAGTAACCCACTCAATACGTGGCAAGTCTGAGCCCGATGGAAGGCTTTCACTGGGTTCTGGCAGTGCTCTGTTAGCAGAATGTGGGTTTGCTTCTTTCCACTTCCATAGTCTATACAATTGCGGTGGATTCCCAGTGTGCTTGTTGACTGTCGCTTGTTGCTGCGCTCCACTCTTGAAATTGTCTCCCGACTAACTTCAGGTGGAGATATACCGCTCCGTCTGTAGAGCAGGTAGAGTGGTGATTTTCAGCGTACCGGTTATGGTGCGACAGGCTTTATTAAGTTCAACATTAACACGGCGAGCATGTGCTGAGCGGCACCACACTGCAGCCCAATACTCAGCCGTCGAGTAACACAACGCTAACAATGTTGTTCGGAGCATATGTGGGTCTGCTCCCCAGCTCAAATTGGCCAATATGCCAATTAAGTTGTTTCGAGGAGAGATCTTCTTAAGGAGCTTGTCAATGTGGCTCTGGAACAACAAAATCCTGTCCACTTCTTTGCCTTCCCATTGAATCTTCAGGGTCCTGGCGACATTACGGTTGTTAAGATGGAAACAACAAACCTTTGTTTTCCCAGGATTGGGATTTAGAAACCACTTTTGGTAGTAGCATGATAAGGTTTTTAAGGCAGAGGATAGTCTTCTCTCTATCTCTTCAAAACGTTTGCCTTGAGTCACAAGACACAGATCATTCGCGTAGATGAATCTACGGATGTCAGCGAATGTCGGCAGGTCATTAGTGTAAAAATTAAACAAAGTCGGTACCAAGACAGAGCCTTGTGGTAGGCCATTCTTCTGTGACCTCCACCGACTTTGTTTGCTGTCCATTTCGACAAAGAATCTTCTATTCCGTAATTGAGATTATATAGTATGAACAATCTTGCTGTTCTTAATCATTTGCTGCAGTCAAAGAAGCGTTTATAACTGCAATGATCTTGTCCATCAATAGCACATTTCACTTGCAACACCAGCTTTGCTCCTAGAAACAATTCTGCCTGTCGTACACAACTTTTAAGTTTGTTGAGATGTGCACCATTGTTTTACCATAAAACAGCCAGTGGGCATCCTAGGATGTGTACCAAGGTTGAGGCTTATTTAGAGCTTTTCGCCAATGACATTGAAGAGCTTTTAGTGGTATGATGCAAAGAGCCTTCAGTCATCCACTTGGGTGAGTGCGTGATTCTATCGCAATTGGCACAAGTCTGACGCAAAGGCCACTGCTGAATTTGCAAAGAAGGCCAAAGTTCCAATCGTAAGTGCCAGTGAGTGTAAGCATTCCAACTGCAGCAGCACCACTGGGGAACAATGTGTGGAGACCAATGGGGTTCCTGTTGAGTGAACAATAATAATAATAATAATGATGATGATGATGATGATTTATTACTTCTATTAGGCAGGTTAACAAATAGTTTGATCAAATGCACTTTACAAAGAAATTAGAAGAAATAATATTATAACAGTCATAAATAAGGCTAGTGAATACTAAATGAAATCCAAGTGTGAGGACCAGTATGATACAATTGTAATAAAATAAGAACGAAGCAAGCTTACATGTAGATCAGTCCGACTAAGGTGTTAAAAATGCTTTGGTAAAAACAGGCGCTTTAAGGTGGCATTTGAAATCGTTTATGTCACTCAATCTTGCTTCGCAGCTCTTCTGGTAGAGAGTTCCATAGTCTAACACAATTGCATCTATCTTCCGGATTCAAGAGATATTACTATCTGCATGGATGTCGAATGTAATCCAGGACCGGTGGATTTGAATTACCATCATCAGATGCGAATTTGTACCACCCAAATGGATCTAGGACACAGCTCAGAAAGAAATATAAACTCATCGATCAACAACTCAGTGAACTGTTTCCTTGCGAACAGTGTTTATTTGCAGTCTCAACCGAAATTATTCTATTATATTCACACCGATTACTGTCTTTATTGTGCAAGTTTTTCAGGCAGACCCAGAAGGCATATTCGAGGGAAGAGGGCCGGTAAAAGAGTGAAAGAGAAATTTTATAAAATCAACACCATTATTGGAAGCAACCGATTTAGCGGGAAAGATTCATTCAATGAAGGGTTCATGGTATTTGCACAAAGTCAACACGCGGAAGTCAATTGTTATTCAAGTCCCAGTGGACCCGTCGATGGTCAGTTCTAACATTGCATCAACTGTCCCAAATATTGCCTACAATACACACGCAATCACGCAAAAGTCGGAGTCATTGCGTCTTGGTTTATTTAATGCGCGATCAATAAAATAACAAGGGGTTGTTTCTGAAGGATTTTTTTGTGGACCAAAAGCTTGACTTGATGGCACTCACTGAAACATGGACAAAATCGGATTCGTTGAAATCCATTGGCGAACTTTGTCCACGGGGTTATGGATTCTTTCATGTGCCCAGGAGTGGTAGACAAGGTGGTGGTGTACGACTTGTTTACAGCAAGAGTCTCAGTATTCGAAAACAAAAAAACTCACATTCACATCATTTGAGTCAATGGAGGTTCTATTACAGTCACTGAAATATTGTGTGAGGGTCATTGTTATTTACAGACTCCATCCTAAGAAGAAGTTAAATGTCAGTATGTCGATGTTTTTTGACGAGTTCTCTCAGTTGGTTGGTTATTTGACGGTTTCATCAGGGAAATTACTATTACTCCATGACTTTAACTTCCATGTGGATGAACCTGAGAAAGATTCCCATGCTGCACGTTTTTTGAAACTGCTTGATTT
>OX421449.1:30442796-30445296 GCA_949126865.1 Montipora capitata | reverse complement strand
ACACTTTCTGAGGATGAGGGTGAGAGGGATCATTGTTATCACGAACAGTATAGTGGAGACAAGGAATCCCCTTGAAAGATACCTCTTTTTATGTCCACACTTCCAAGGCTCTGTCCATTTGATGTAAGTTCTGTCTTCCAACCATTCATAGAGTTGGCCAACAGGTTCTTAATATTTTGGGCTATGCCCACAAGGCCAAGGCATTCTAGAATCCATGGGTGGGGTATCATATCATAGGCCTTCTTATAATCGATCCATCCTAAGGCAAGATTCTTCTTCCTCGCTTTGCTCTCTTTTAAGATCATTTTATCAATGAACAGTTGGTCGTGGTCCCTTGCCCTTTGTTGTTTGGTCTGTACATCTGCTGTCACATTTTCAGTTCTATTGACAAATGCATCTTGCTCACCACTGTCAGCATTTGTCTGACTCTCTACTGTCACACCAGACAGTCCAAGTGCTTCATCTTCATCCTCACCTTCAGTGTTAACCAACGCTTCCCTTTTCATCTCTTCAATCTCCATTTCCGTCAAGCACCCATTTACTTTAATTGCTCTTGCTTGATCAGCTAACCTCTGCTCGCTGGTCTCGAATCCGCCGTTTTCTTTCCACTTGCTAATCATTCGTTTTCGGTATCCTCTGATACCAGGATTACTCATAATGTAGCACTTCATGACAAGTTTGTTTACTGCCTTGGTCCATTTTGTTCTAGCAGTAGCTGGATAACGACCTGGTGCTGGCTGCTGTTCCCTAGACACCCTGCCGGGCGTGACACCTTCACTTGGAGCTTGGGTCTCATTTACGCCGTTTATGTTTCTATCATCATGATTCATCATCATTTTGGAAGAGTTGCTATTTCACCCACTAGCTAGGGAGGATTGTTTCTCGGAGTTCCCTTCTCCTAGGAGGGTTGCCATCCAAGGCTAGGAGTCCCTCCTGTCCCTTTGATGTTACCCTAACTTGGGTGGCTTAGGGGTTACTAACACTTGCCAAAGGTGTTACCCCAGACTCTGGTGGGCGGGAGCGTCCACATTCCCAAAATAGGCTAAGGCTCAAGCTAGCCTGTCCTACCCCAGTGCCCTTATTATTATTATCATTATTATTATCATTATTATTATTATTATTATTATTATTATTATTATTATTATTATTATTGCTTTGATGATCCATACGATGTTTTGAAATTCATATTTAATCAATACATGTTTCGGATGAAACATCATCCATCGTCATTTGTCAACTGACGATGGATGATGTTTCATCCGAAACATGTATTGATTAAATATGAATTTCAAAAACATCGTATGGATCATCAAAGCGATATCTTACTTCGTGCTGCTAAGAAGTTTTGGTATTATTATTATTATTATTATTATTATATTTGGTTTTTGTGGTATCCAGAATAATCAAGGTCTTGGGTAAGGGTTATCAGCCTCAGCCTTTGGCTTCAGCTGATAACCCCTACCTTCACTTTGATTATTTTGGATATTGTTTATAACTAGCACCTACTATTTTTTCCTCTTGTTTTTATCTTACAGGCAGTTAAGCTAACCAATGTTATTTTTGGAGAAACCGTGTATGATGAAAAGAATGAAACAGATGCTGTAAGCTTGGCACTTAAAGAATTGTATGTTTATTTTATTTTTGCACTGTTGAATTGTCTATTATATTTTAGTTATGTTAGTGTATTGATCTGTGCATTTCAAGGAAACTTCAGGCAAAATATTTCATGGCCTTTTCACTTGAATTCAATAAGTGTAGTCCAGGTTGGAGTTATTTGATGCTGGGTAAGAATGTAATCATGATTATCAGTGAAGCCAAAACTTAATTGTTGTGGTTTTCATAGCATCATACTTTGAAGCCAGTAAGCAAGACTGGAAATACCCTGCAAGCAGAGAGACCCTTTGATCTTCCTAAATAAGTCTGGAAGATGAAGGGATCTCTGCCAACCACTTTGACTTCATTTGATTTGCTGCTCATCCAAAGAAATGAATGAGTCAGTCCAATTTCAAGTTGTCAAACCTGTTTCTTTTTCTGTATATGAATATGGGTTACAGAAACTACAATCAGTGACACTCACCCTTTGAAGTTGGTTTTCTTACTGACTTTGAATGATTAACCCCCCCCCCCCCCAGAACAATGTTGCCAACAGTGAACATACATTTCCTTGTCTATTTAACCATTGATTGGGGGAGGGGGGGGGACTTGCATTTTGAAGCTTTTAGTGGAATTTTGGCAGTTATGCTTAGTTTCTGATGTGTGAGAGGTTTTGAGGCCCATCCTGACATTAGCATCCCAATTAACTACTTTTGCCACTGATTGAAGTCTGCCAAAAAATAATAGTTTTAGTACAAAATGAAATGGCACTTTAAAAGTACATGTACAAACTTTCTTGTGTTTCCAAGGAAATGATTCCTTGGTTGTCGTGTGTTTGCCTAAGTTGTTTGAAAACATCCCAACTGTTTGTTTTAGTTTGGTGGTTTGGCAGTTACTAGTCACATGT
>OX421449.1:30430296-30437796 GCA_949126865.1 Montipora capitata | reverse complement strand
CAATTTGGAAACCTTTGAAAATACATGTGAAATAATTTAATCCTTAATTGCACAAGGGCACATTGTGATTACCTGTTTATCGCATAAAGGGCACACTTTATGAGAGAGAGAAGCCAGTTCAATGAGGCAACCAATGACAATTTTTTTAGCCGATCAATCGGTTCAAAGAACACTTAAGTC
This sequence comes from Montipora capitata, assembly GCA_949126865.1. Lineage (NCBI taxonomy): Eukaryota > Metazoa > Cnidaria > Anthozoa > Scleractinia > Acroporidae > Montipora > Montipora capitata. The sequence goes on along the minus strand of OX421449.1, from coordinate 30,437,616 downwards.
TTAAAATTACAGCAAATGTGCTTTCATCCTGTTAAAGGTCAATTTGATAAATCATGCATGCTGTCAAAAGAAATAGCACTCAAATCTTACACGTGGATAAAGACTCTTGTAACCTTGCTTGCTCAGGCTGAGCAACTGTGAACCAATCAGGATCAAATAATCAATGCCCTCTTAATTACCAAAAGTGCCCTCCATTTCAGCCAATCAGCATTCAGTAATTTTGCCCTTTATGTGATAATAGGTCTTACAAAGGAAACAGTTCTCACAAATGTCCCTTGTGAGAAGTTGCAATATTATTATTGTTTTAGTGCATACCACATAAGCTGAATAATCAACTGACAAACATTAGTTGTTAAAATGATTAATTAAAGAAAGCCAATTTTTTGGCTGCTGATCACTTCTAATCTGAGTTAGAACATGAGGAAATTACCTAATTCACATGTGTGGTTAATGCACTACAGTACTACTGTTTGCTTTTTCAGTAATAGTGAAGAACAGCTAGCTTAATATGTCACTAAGATATGTTTTTGGTATGTAATGCCCCTTTAAAAAAGTAAGTACTTTTTTGGTACATTTTTAATGTATGTTTTAGGTATGTTTTGAAAAAAGACATACCTAAAACATACTAGAGCCACACAGAACATACCTCAGACATACCTCAGACAAACCAGAAACATACCCAAAATTTCGTGTGGGTTACCTCCACCGACTGGCGGTCGACTGTTGACCAACAGCGGGGCAAGAGTGTAATAATAACCGCTTACTAACCGAGCGTGAGGGCCATACTGAAGAATATTGGCCTGAGGTTGTGGCAGTATACAGACCGAGCGAAGCGAGGTCCGTACTGCCACGACCTTGGGCCAATATTCCCCAGTACGGCCCGAGCAAGCTCTGATAGTAAAATGCACTTCTGGTGCAATCAATCTTTTTAGCTTTTCAATCTTTTTATCTTTCAATCTTTTTTAGCTTGTTCTGGTAGTTTCACTGTGAAGAATGACAATATTCACAGTTTTTTTTTTTTGCTCCAAAAGAAAATACACGGCAAGGACCTTTTCCACGGAAATGGTCCGTACTGCAAAATCCCGACCGAGAAAGAACCAATCAGAGCACTGGGATTTGCCCAAGACTGGCTTGCGATATAATAATGAACTTTAAATTATTGAAGTGTCAACCTGTATTTAGTGCTGAGGAATGAATTGGGGACACTGCATGTACAGGAATCAAATCAAATCAAATCAAACCCCTAATAGCAAATTTGAATTAAGTACTTTAGCTCCTAATCAGTTATATTCATTTTTTCTTCGTAGATTTTGAGCTTCAGGCAGGATTGGTTGAACTTATCTTCCATCTAATTCCTGAGATGGTTAGACAAGAGAAGGCTCAAGTGTATTTCAGTAATAGCTCTGTTGCTCAAGCTTTTAGTGATATCAATTCCTCAGAGTTTGAAGCAGTAAGTGAAAAGTTGTGTATTTGATCTCCAATATATCTATTGTAATACAATGTACAATATGTGTAATAAGTATTGTAATATTTCTCCAGATACTAAATTCTCAAACCAGTTTAATTTTGATTTTTTTTTGTGTGTCTAGTAAGATTTTTGAACCAAACATGCATTGTAATTTTGGACCGTAACAAACACATGTGTTGAATTCTCAGTACAAAAAAGCTTAATTTATTCATATATGTCATCACATGGGCCCAAGGGCAATTGAGGATTTATTTCACAAAATTCATGACTTACATGTAGGCAATTTGGAAAATACACATGAAATTAATCCTTAATTGCATGAAGGGCACATTTCCTTCCTTCTTGTTTGGAGTGTTGTTACTGTATACTCGATAACAACAAAGGCATCAGGGATTTTTGTCAAGCAAACTTTCTTGGAAGAGTAACATGCTCAGTGCAGACCCATATTGATAGTTCTTCCACTCCATAATATTTCAAATTAGATTGAATTTATCCCAACTTTGAAAATTCATTTATTAAAAATTTAATTTATTTTTGCATAATCCTAACATGAAGATTTTTTCAGGCTAAAAAAAAAATTGGGGGAGGGGGAGGGGTTTACAGGCTTTTTAAGCCCTATCAGATTCGCTAGCATACAGTAATATTGTGATATAGGGAAAAACTATCTTGTAGAACTTGATTCATGAAAAAAGTTGTAATTTTCCACTGACATTTTCCTTGAGAATTTGAACATCACATACAGTACATGTAGCAAAGTATTGTGATACTTGCTCGATCTCCACACCTAACAAGTCTCATTTCTGGTTTTGTGATTTTAGCTGACATTTTACCCACAGATAATTTGCCTGATCCATTCCCTGCAAGGTTAGAAAACTCTTAAAAGCGAGTCGGAGATAATTTTGTGCACATGCACACACGTAGCGTCTATTATAAACTTTGAGATGTTGTTGTTCAATGACTTAGATTCCCAAGGGGATAGGCAATAATTATTATTATAATAACAGTCCTGTGATATTTTTTGTTGGACCATTTGCATATTTATGTGCTTTGTTATCTTTAGGGTTGCAGATTCTTCCTCAACAAGTTAAATCTGAGTCTGAAGGAGAAACAAAGGTACATGTAGCTCAATTGTCACTGGGAAGAATTATTTTGAAATTAATTAATTAATTAAGCAATAGAGGACTTTTCCCGTGTTTAAAATTAGCCTCATCTAAACACAGCTGCTTGTCTGTGACCTCGCTCTTATATTCAGGGAGAAATGAAAACCTTCCTTTATGGAAGCTGAAGGATCCTGCGGTGAAGAGGGACTTCCTGAGAGAGGTCAGGTCCAAAGTAAAGGACAGCCCTCATCCTCCTTCAATCGATGGTCAGTGGCACCTTTTTTTAGACAGCTTTCAGAAAGCAAGTGAAAAAATCTGTGGCTACACCAAAAAAGGCAACTGGAGTAAGCAAACCTGGTGGTGGGATCACTCTGTCACTTTTTCCATAGAGGAGAAAAGGCGTACATGGAAAGCCTGGTAGAACAGCGGCAGTAAAGAAGAATACCATGGAGCTAAGCGGGCAGCCCAGAAGGCAGTTTACGCAGCCAAAAAGAGGGCCGAGGTGGCCAGTTTTGCTAATGTAGAGAAGGGTGGCGCGGACATCTTCCGTATCGCCAAGCAGATGAAAAAGGCAACCGAGATGTGGCAGGCAACCTCCGTGTTAGAGATAACCAAGGGAACCTTGCACTCAGCACTGAAGCGAAAGCAAAGGCTTGGAAAGACCATTATGAGCATCTGCTGAACGTGGAGTTTCCTTGGTCGGTTGACAACCTGCCAAGGGCAGAACCAGTACTTGGTTCCCCGATTCTCATTACTACTGGGATGGTGGCAGAGGCAATCAATGAGATGAAGCAGAGCAAAGCTCCGGGTCCCACTGGTATTAAAAGCCTCGGTCGAAGTCAGTTGCCCACTCCTCTGCAACCTTGCAAATGGGATTTTCGCAGAGGGAGTAATTCCAGGTGACTGGAATTTAAGTCATATAATCAACTTGTATAAGGGTAAAGGTGATGCTTTAGAAAGGGGTTAGTTACCGTGGGCTAAAACTAACGGAACACTGTCTTAAGGACGATCACGCTAATTGTTTGTGCGCAATGTTACTGCACAGGTGACGCGACTGTAATGTGTCATGCATTACTTCCAGCATTATTGAAGTTGAGGTTTGAAAACCTTTGCAAAAACGGTGGGCGATAAGTCTTGCTCAGCGTTGGATAATAGAAGATCGTGATCAGTCAAGATTGATTAAAACATATTTATGAAAGTCAAGTAGACTACTGCACGACTGATATTCACATTGTTTTATCAGTCATGCACTAGTCTACTTGACTTTCATAAGTATTTTTCAGGCATTAGTGAAAATAACATGGCGACAAAAATGCCGTGGGAAAAAATTCCAGGCCGGCAAAAGAATGGCACATTTATTTCGAAATCATCATGAAGTGTTAAAGAGAAATAATCAGGAGGGCGGAAAAGCTCTGGAAAAGGTAGCTGATTGACTAGTGGCTGAAAGTTTGAAAAACTTGAGGACGAACCATTGCATAAATTTAATGGGGCTGTTTTTTTTCAAATCTTTTTATTACCCTACAAACTTAAGTTCAAAATGAATGCATGAAATTCTTTTTTCTTTTTCCTTTACTGTTGTGAAAATAGAGCAGAATTGTACTTTCGTCCTCATCCGCTTGAATAGTGTGGACCTGCATGGAAACAGCCAACAATTAAATATTTTAAAATAAAAACTTTTCATCCCTTCAACGAGTGATCCTGTCTTGGGTTTCAGTCCCTCCCCAACAGGTCATGCACAAACGTGACAATTGAAATTTTCCAAGAGCTTTGCAACATCACATCGATTTTACTTTTGTTTAGATCACCAGTGACCCCTATTTTTTAATCATGAATCACTTACTTTACTTACTATCTACAAAATATGATAAATTTCATTTTCTCGAGCCATCAAATTCCGGAAGTGATTGCAACGGGTAGAGCTTCCAGAAATGGTCGTCGAGGATAAACTCTACTGTTTATGACATCCCTAGCGCCATACAATGATCTAAAAATCCCACTCCTAAAAACCTATCCACGGAAACCTGAACAGATGAGGCTACATCTGGTTATTATGATCGATTTATGGAAATTAAGGCATTTTTCCACTGCTATTTTCTCCGAAACATAGTCAATGACCCCCAAGGTTGTGTAAATTCTATCCTCTGCACTGGCTTCTCACACTGGATTCACAAGAAAGGCTGCAGTATCCGTGGGAGACTAACTCCAAGTGCAGTAGATGTTTTGGAACAGCACATCCCATCGATGGAAGAACTGTGGACCTCTGCTATTTAGTAGCCAGCATTTCTGCAGGTATGCAGGTGGTGGCTTGCGAGGCTACCACTGTACAGTAACTAGGGTCAGGGCTGCGTGGGGCAAGTTCCGGGAGCTGCTGTCTTCACACACATGTTAGAGTCTACAGCAGCTGTGTCAGGGGGGCCATGCTTTATGCTTGTGAATGCTGACCTCTGAAACGAATGGACCTGGATTGGCTCCAGAGAGATGAGAGGGCTATGCTCCGTTGGATGTGTGCCATAAAACCTTCAGATAACATTAGCACACAGGAACTCCGTCTGAGGCTCTGCGTTAATGACCTTGATGTTTGCCCTCAGGCGGAAGCATCTTAGACGGTTTGGCCTTGTCCAGCGGAGCGAATTATGGACAGCAACGGCCCGCTCCCTGCATGTGGATGGGCACAGGACCCAGGGAAGGCCGTAAAAAAGCTGGTGGGAGGTCCTGAGAGAGGACCTCCAGTTATCTGGACTAACCCCAGAGGATGCAAACAACTGCCTTTTATGGAGAAAGGAAACGGCCATGCAACGTCAGACCCGTGGTTCAGTGGATAACTGACGTCATAAACGATAGTGAGTGTGTTTCTAAATGTGTGAGCGGGAGGAATTCTGCAAATCCTGCAGTCTGATTGACTCTGGGAGTGGACAGAATCTTTCTTTCTTGCCCACCAACCTTGGCAGAATCCTTAGCCCTGGTTGCCTGAGCGTTTTTTACATGCGGACGTAAGTAAGTGTTTCAAAGCAGAGTTTCATTAGACAAGAGGAGTGGAAATAGAATCAACTAAGATTGTTTCTCTTTGAAACGTTCAGTTTGTATGTTGCTTTCTGCATTTGCTATCAAAAGTGATGTGAGTCAGCAAATTTTATAAAGTGACTTCAGAGAAAGAGAGAGAGAAAAAAAAATACCAGTAAGTTATTTACCAGGGGTCGGTCTGTATAGTGGGGTGGTAGAGGGCAGCTTTTTCAAGGCCACAATTGTGCTAAAAGTGGAAAGGATGCGCATTGGGTAATTAGCATCCATTTTTTTCTTTAACTGTGATCATGAGTACCAGTAGTCAAAAGTGAGGTGCATGTGTTTCCTCAAGTTATTGCTTTTATTGACAACAGCTTGGTTTAGGAAAGTTGTCTTTTTGCAAGTTGAATGATTAAAACAACCTGTTAATGTTAAAATAGCAGAGTGTTGTTTTCACAGCTACACATTCATGCCTCACCTGTGCTGTGAGACAACCAAATAATATCACAATTCCACTGACTAGTCAGATAAAAGACCAGAGTATTTATATGATCCACTGGAAATGCATTTTCATCTGATTCTAAGGTTGCTGCGACATAAAGTAAATACACCGGCAACAGTCCTCTCTCAGATGATCAAACTTTATCAAGCAACTTATACCATATATTTACACTTAAGTTTATTGATTTGTTGATTTACTTGTCATTATTGTATTATTCCAAGTGCCAGTAGATAGCTAAGCCCGTGTCATTTTTGTTTTGACAGTGTGGCTTCATTTCCCTGTTGTTCAGCTACATTTGGAACAGCAGAGGTGAGTGTCTGTGTAGGATTCTGATGGTTCTTTGGTTACTGATCAAAATGATGTCTTAAATTTTTGGGTAATTTTATGATTTGGTTTAATGCATAAGTGGGACCTCTGCTCTGATTGAGAGATTCACAAACACTTCCCTTCATGAGTATGGAAAGGATAATAATTTATCAAGGTGTAGGTAAGAATAATGATCATTGTGGAGTTCTGCTGTCAGACTATAAATTTCTCTTTATCATGTTTTAACAGGGCTAAATAGGTACATAATGTTTTTTGAAAAGTGTCCTAGATCATGAAAAAGAGTGTCATCTCCGAAGCAAGACGTCAAGATTGATTTTTTACCTGATTTTGTTGTACTTTCCTGCTCTTGTTTGTTTTAATTGTCCTAAGCGAGTTAACTTTTCGTAGGTTTACCCTCCGATTGATCCAAAAATTAGTGAGTTTTGGGTGGATTTCAACTTGAAAAGCAAGTCCATTTCTCTCTATGTTGAGGAACGAGACGATGAAGGAAACTGTAAGGTTTGTCTTCTTTTGTTGGTTCCCTGGGAGTAGACAATACTGGACCAAAGGTAAATTGCTCATATATTTAGAATGGTCAGTAGCATCTTGCTCTGGTGCTTATTTGAGAATCTTGAAATAGGTCGTAGGATTATTGGCATAAAGTTTTTTTGCCTTTTATCAGATGACCCTGTATGTTTGTTTTACAGTTATAAACTGTGTGGGATGCAAATTGTTTCCAAACAGTGTTTGTGGATAATGTTAGTGATAAGCATGTTTTGTATTGCTTTCATTTGGTTTGGATTATATTATTTTCTATGTATGCATTGTATGATATCAAATGTTTAATTAGCATTCAAATTGTATTGTGTGTGCTAAGGTCACCTTCAAGAGTGACAATTAATGAGAAAGGAATAAAAAAGAACTGAAATATGGTAATAGGATAA
>OX421449.1:30382796-30410296 GCA_949126865.1 Montipora capitata | reverse complement strand
TCTGTGGTGCTTGTAGGAATTAGAAGGACGAGATATGACACTCAGTAGCTGGAGAATGATGGGTGCAGGAGGCAGTTTCGTTTGGAACAAAGGAACAGGTTTGAGATATTGCAGAGGGAGGAGCCAGAAGATGACGAAACAGATCAGCTAGAAGCTGAGCCGGAGAAGGCAAACGGCATACAATATGACAGCAAAGAAATTTCTAGGATATAAGACAAAGAAAGTTAAGCCATGGATCAGTAAAGAATCGTGAGACCTGATTGAGCAGAGGAAGGAGATAAAACTAAAACTTGATGGAACCAACTCCGAAAGACTGAAAGAAAATAGGCGAGTAGAATACAAAGCCAAAGACTGAGAAGTGAAGAGGCAAATACGCAGGGACAAGAGGAATTGGTCAGAAGGGATAGCAAAAGAAGCAGCAAATATGCAGCACACAAAGGCTCTTTACAGCTGAAGTAAAACGATCTGCAACGATAAACCAAGGCAGAGTGCAGTAGTCAACGACACAAATGGTAATGCCTTAACCAGCAATGAGGATAGAAGGAAGCGGTGGAGAGAGCATTTAATGGAGATATTCAATAGGGAGGAGCCAGCCTACCAATGAAAAACGAAAGTCTTCTTTTACTTTGCTTTTGCGCTACGCGTTTCACCGCTGTTGCGGCTCTTCAGGCATAGCAAAGTGTGTTTATTGACTTATTACGTCACAGATGTAATTGTAACTACAATTATAATGGCTATTGTAATTCGAAGCATGCGCGAGCAATTAGCGTAATTTCAAATCATTAAGAACGGGTTTATATTTCAAAATAAAAAAAACCTCTCTTTGTTCTTTGTCATACTCTCGGAGGGGCTGAAAATCTTGTATCTTCATTCATTCGACACAGATTTTTAATGTTACACTCACCATGGCTAGTGATAATGTTTGAAACATGGAAACATGTTCCTTAAACCCAAAATTGTGGTTGTATTTTTAAAAATATTAGCAAGACTTGTGCTATCAAGAACATTACAGACATTTGTATGACTGGGGGTATACGCCATACCCCCAGTTATCCCCCCCAGTCATACAAACGTCTGTAAATTTCAATTTACATTTTCTCAGCTGTTATATAACACCTAATACGCTGAAACTTTTTAAGGTTAGGAAAGTAAAGGTGCTCTTTCTAGTGCTGCTGGGCCCGGTTGTTCGAAAGCGGATTAACTTAATCCAGGATTAGACTAAACTTTGGTTTAATTTTTTCAACTTTTCAGTGCAAGTTTCTTTTGGTTATTTTTGGTTTTCAAGATTGACTTCCTCTAATGTAAAATTTTGCCAAATATCACCGTTATACAACATTTGAGAGTAGAGAAATAAACTCCTTGGTAATTTTTTAATCTGGGATTAGTGTTAATCAGTTTTCGAACAACTGGGCCCGGGTATAAGTTTTTCATTCAGTTCAATTTTAACTCATTCAAATCTGTTGCCGCCATTTCGGAGAAGGGTCTATTTTGTGAAACCTAAACAACAATGTGGTTCAATCTGTTGTTGTAAATGTGTACATTAACCTATGTCATGCTGTTGGTGAAACGAAATATCATTTCATGGAAGTAAATTTGGGGTAGAAATCAACAAGGAAAATGACACGTGCAAATCGTGGTTGTGTTAACCAAACCCTTGTTAACTAAGCTATAACTTTTGTTGCTTGTTTAGATGACAGTCAGGTGAGTAAAGAGCGAGGCTTAAATAAATTGATTGAAAAGGGAGCCGCAAATGATCAAGAACAATTAAACTGTAATTACATTACACTATATTAATTGTTACAATAAAGGATGCAGCTCTGCTTATTGAGTGGTACAGAAACGTTAAAAAAATTTGTTCCTCAAATTAGTTTTATTTTTAACTGATTTTTTTTTTTTTTTTTGGAAGTGAAGTCACTTTTAAGGTCTTGTCATAGGTTCGGGGTGTCCTTTTTCTAAAATGTTCTTATTCCGTCAATATAAGAATGAAATTGAGATCATTTTTATGATCCTTGAATGTAGTTTTAAATCCAAAAAAGTACTTTTGTCCTTTGTTTGTATGTCATTTTTAGGTCTCAAAGCAAAACTACAAGGGATTTTAAATTTTTTCTTCATTTTGATATTTTGCATTTTGCATTTGTTAAGAATGTTGAAAAAATGTTTCTGACCAGGAATTTAGACAAAGTATGATATGACATGACAAAATTGAAAAAATGCTGACGCCATTTATCTCAAAATTGATTCCTTAAGAAATTTCAGAAACCTGTAGAATCGGAGTACCTGTTTGCTAATAATATGTGTATTCAAACAAAAGAGTACTTCTTTGATTGAAAACTACATTCAAGGAGCATTAGAGCAAGCACTAACGATTCTATGTAATTTATTGTTTACATAATATTATCTCGTGTAGCCACTTAATCTTTAAATAAGTAGTAAAGAATTCATATGGAAATATAAATTTGTTCATGGTTTGTACACAGTGTATTAGAAAGCAAAATGGTTCAATTTAAAGGGGCAGTTTCACTGTTTTGCGCATGTGCAAGCTTTGGCGCTGGCAGTTGTAAATTTTACGGTTTCTTACCGCCAGATAATGTTCATTAATTACGGAGAATATTACAGCAAATACACCAAATGACTAAGGCCCATATTTGGTGGAAGATACGGAGGCTTTACACAGAAAATATCAAATTTAATTTTGGCCTCGAATTTATAGTATGGGTCGAACATTTTATTCTACGCACAAGTAATCTATTTGCATGCAGTAGGTTGATAACACAAAGGAAATGATTGCAAAAGTAATAGCCCTTTTCATGGTTAGTTTTTCTCATTTGCATTACAATGTAATCTAATGTGCATGCGAGGCATTTGCGGGTTAAAACTACAAAATAGCCCGAAATTGCCTCACATACATGCTAGATTACATTGTAGTGCAAATGGGAAAAACTAACCGTGAAAAGGGCTATTCCAATGAGTAATTTTACTTCTATGGCATTGTTTCCTTGTCCTGCATCAGTACTTTCGATAGTTTCAATAACAATGGAGTTAATTAGGCTGACATGACAGTTTCCCATGCGCAGAGACGTGAAACTCTCCCTTAAACAAAACATTTCTGATGTATTCAAATTGGTGTGATTGTGTAAAGGCCCATATTAGAGGGTACTTGCTATGCTAATTAAATTAATTCAGTTTAGCGCCCACTGTTTCTTTTTGATCTGGCAGTTCCATGGCGTTTACTGTTTTTGTTGGTAGTCTCTCTTGCAATTTGTCAAGTGCTGGATTGTAGTCGTTCTTAAAGAACGTATTTTACTCATAAATGGTAAAATTCAGTCTGTTACTGATGAAGGTCGTGACTTAAACATTAAAAATTTTAATTTTTTAACTACTTCCATTTTTGTAAAAAAATTGACTATTTTTGGTCTGATTGAACTGATTTGCTATTTCATTCCCTAAATCTGGAAATTGAATCTATTTTGATCGTTTGGTGCAGCGTCCTAGTCGTTTAGTTTAGGGAAATATATTGTCTTTTCTGTTGCAAAAACATGTAAAACTGTTTGAATCTTGTGAGCAACTATTTTCAAAAGCCAAGAATTTCGAAGTTTTATCGTTTTTCAGATCTTTATGGCGGTTGAAACTTCCTCTTGACTTCAATTAGTTTCCTTTCCGGCGTGGCTGATTACCATAGAGATATAATAAATATCTTACTAACCTCGTTTTCTCTGTCCGTGCTGTAAATTACGGACCCTTGTTTTTCCCCTTTGATTTTATGGCCCACGCACTTGGGCCATAACTCTAAGAGGAAAAATGCGGTCCATAATTTACAGTACCGCCCGTCAACTCGGTTAGTAAGAGGTAGTTGCAGGTGAATCAATAGTTTTGCAACAAGGTAAAAATGTGTATTAATTAAATTAATTCATCAAAGTCTGAATTTTGCTTGCTTTGACAAGAGGGCATTACCATTGTCCAATCCAAAAGGACAGCTTAATGGTATTTACAGAAAAGGAAACTCAAACAAAGAAAAACAAGTTGGAGAGTGTATACTTATGTGTCTTGTTAGAAGTTCAGAACACGGTTTTAACATCATTTGAGAGAAAAACACCCTGGCGAAAGCCTAGTAGCATGCGCTGGTATGGAGACACTCACTCACTCTGGTGAATAAAAACTCTTTGTCATGGAAGTTTGATTGCCTGTTCCCTCGTGGTGGATCCTTTTAGACCAAGAAAACACTGCCCATTCATACATTTAAAGTTCATTCTGCATGAAAAGTTCAGAAAGACTCTGATCTCTTTTTGCTTTACAACTTTTGAACAGAATGGGCCTATAAAACTAAGAGTTTTACTTGTCACTTGGGATACAGGAGGCTGTCAGGGCTGAATGTTGATTGTACTCTTCGTTTGTTTGTTGTTAGGTTGTATGTCTTACAGGTGTCTTGCGTAAAATAATTAAAATAATACCAGTCAAGTACACTGGAGGATCAACTTCTTTAGAAGAAACTATATATGAAAATCGTATATTTAAACATTCAACCTCTTAAGTTTGTAACTTCAGGTAATCCAGGCCTTTCTCCAATGAAAGCTTCTATAATTTCATTTCTGTACTCTTAGTGAACAGAAAATAATTATGCAAACCAGAGCAGGGTCATTCCATGCTTCTTACTAAGGAAGCCATTGACAGCTTCTCCTTTCCCAAATGTAGCTAAACATACCTTTCCTTATATTTCTTTTGTAAAGAAGTCAACCTTTTTTGGATTGGAAACTTGTTTTGGCTTGACCTTACAGGACATTGAAGAAATCTCTGAGCTGCATATGGTGACTCCAGCTAGGCGAAGAGAGCCCAGATCTGGTAAGAGAAGAAGTGGCAAATGCAAACCTTTACCAGTTAAGGGCAATAAAGAGAGGAAAGCAGAAAAGCCAAGATTGGCTTTCAGCTCATCCTCATCCAGTGTTTTTTCTGTGACAAGTGATGTTTCTTATTATAATGAAGGTGCCATTCCAAGTAGTAAGGCCAAGGATGGTGATGTCCGCAATAAAGATGACCAAACTGTTATCATTCAAGATTCGTTACCACTTGCTGATAGCTTGAAGGTGTGTAGAAGGAACATTTTTTATTTCATAAAATCCAGTTCTAGCCAATTTTTTTAAGTCTATAAATATCATATGACTGGATTTTTTGAGTGCATTGTACCAAGATGGTTCAGTGGTTATGTTCGGGAAAAATTCCAAGAACCAAAAAATATCCGTGGAAAGGTAACTTTGTGCTTTAAAAGACAATGAGTTCTGTCACTATTTATCTGACTAAATTTGTTAGGTGTGGGTTCTATTTTGTGAATATGGTGATAGCTTAATAAGTGGGAAAATTCCTTGAACAAATTATAGTATACTACATGTAGCAAGACTCTTCTCTGTTCAAAGGACAGGGATGAAAGTGCCCAAAGACGAGAAAAAAAAAGTGATAAAAAGCATTCCGTTCCTGTCAAGAATCTGACCAAGGAAAGACAGAAAAAGAAAGCGAGTGAGTTAAATTCAGGTGCTGCTGACAAGAAGATGGAGTGGTCAAAAGCTTGGGCTGAAACATCTCCAGAAAGACCAAGCATGGGTATGCAATTGAATAAACATTTTAAGTCTTTGTTGTTTCTCTTTTCTGTTCGTGTCCTGAACTTTTAATTGATTGATTTTTTCCATCTTTGGGCGCCTGTCCCCTTAAAAAAATACACACATTTCCACAAAAATAGTGATCTTTTTATTTCCAGGGTTCTCGAGTGAAGCTATGATCCTCGCAGTTAGCAATTGCCTGAAGAGGCCGGAAAAATTCAGGACTTCAATGGGATTTGAACCCATGACCTCGCGATGCCTGTGTGATGCTTTAACCAACTGAGCTTTGAAGCACTGACATTTTCAGGCAATTGCTAAAATTGCGTTCATAACTGAGAGGATCACATCTTCACTTGATTTCATATCAAAAGTTCAATATATGATTCATTTTGTATATTATTTGAACCCACAAATAACCAGCTCCCAACATGTGGCTTCATACATGAAAGTCAGTTGGTTGGAGCGTCGCACCGGCATCATGAGGTCACCGGTTCAAACCCCATTGAAGTCCTGACTTTTTCAGGTTTCTCTGCTAAATTGCTAATTGTGTTCATGATTGCGAGGGTCATATATCATTTTGTTCTTTATCCAGGTTTCTGTTTATATACAAAATACTTTGAGATTAATGCAGCATAGGACTCATTACTGCCCATTCTAGCTTTGTCAAGGACCAAACGATATGATTAGTTTTCCCTCCTTTAACACATCTAAGCGAGGTTTGGCTGTCTAGCCACAATTTGTTGTGCCATGAATCATGCACCTTATTCCAAAATGGCTGCGATTTTAGTATTCTCTTGTTTCCATGCAAATTAGCCCTTATGGCTTTGCTTTCAAAACGTAAAATTCAAAAGAATATTTAACCTTGAACTAGGCCATAAGGGCCAATTTGCATGGAATCAAAAGAATACTAAAATGGCAGCCATTTTGGAATAAAGTGTATTTAAGTTGAATCATTTTGGAGGTTTTCCCTGCCATGCTGCTGTGAAATTAATGCACCCTTTAATTGTCTAATTGAGTTTACAGGGAAAGGTAACATGTTATTTTGATTTTGATTCTGTTTTTCTATTGATTGTTCTCTCCAGAAATAAGGAAGAGTTCTTTAAACAGGGACTCCTCAAAAATGGTTCATTTAGCCAAGCAACAGGAACTTCAGGATACCTATAATTTGGATGTTCCTGAAGCCAGTAATGAATTTAACGACACACCTGACCAAATTTCAGAAGGTATGAATCCCTCTTGTATGGAAGAAAACCTTTTACCCATTCACCACTGAAGCAGCGCCAACTGTTGTGTGTAATCATCTGGAGTTAGACAGTAAAATCTACAAGTCTCGCTCTCACGACGGAAAGGTTTGATTCTTTCAAGCCATCATTCAGTATCAAAATAGCTGCAATAATAAAAATAATAATAATGGTTTATTATCAGCGTTTCCATGGGGTGGCTCTTCATCTGAAATTAACTGGCTACGACTAGGTAATAAATACTACAATAAGTCGCTTTATCACATACGGGGCAAAATTACTGAATGCTGATTGGCTGAGACGGAGGGCATTTTTCCTTAATCACGAGGGCACTTTTGGTAATCAATAAAACATATTTTAAAAAATGCATGATTTAATTGTAGATTAAAATAACTTAATTAAAAAGAGCCAAAACCATTCTAAAAAATTAATTCACCTAATCACAGAATACAATTCCTTAAGGTACAACAACATTTCTACACAGAATTTTTTTTAATGCAAACAGGAAGGCAATTGATTAGCTTGGTGGCACTGTTTCGAAAACTGCCTACCTTCAGTGGAGTAATTAAACGTTTTGCAATTTGTATAATTAGAATTTATGATTTAAAAATGCCAAGGTAGCCTGTGTTAATTTAGGAGGTGTGCAAAGAATAATATAATACGAACATCTCATCATGCTTTACACTCAGAAATTCTAAACATTACTGAGGCCCTTCCACTGGGACACTAGCCAAAGGTGGACTGCCATCATTGGTGTGAACCGTGAACTGAGTTTTTAGTTTCTTGAGCTCGTCTGTAAGAACATCTATTTCTGCTTTAAGTTCTTCGTTTTTTTTGTCCTTAAGGACGCGTTTGACTCAGGCATGATAACATAATTCTCAAGTCGCACCCCAAACAAGTAACAAAACAGCAACGAAAAGAAAGGAAACTGTTAAGTTAATGAAAATATTTACGGAGGTCGCTCTCATATTTTTCCCTCTTGGCCTTAGAACTACAGGAACATGGCAGACATAACAGCCGAGAGAGATAGTGAACCATTGTCTGTCATTTCCCAGGTCCCCCCCTGTAGACATTTGAATTGAGTTTAGTTGTGAACTGAATAGATGCCTCGAATGAATTTAAATACTCTTTTCGGCTGTTGTCAAATATTAATTTTACAACGTCAGATTTCAGATTTATTTCTTTTGCCAAGAATAATAATTTTATATATATAGATAGATAGATAGATATAGCTCTTTGGCATTACAAAGCTTTTGCTTTCATGTTCAAATTGAGCACTCTACTAGGTTGAGCCATTGCCGCTAGCAATTGCGCATGCTCACTAGCTCGCTAGTTTGAGCACTCTGGCATGGCTTGGATGTACCACACGCATGGGACATCTGGGGTGGCTTTATAGCTTAACCCTCATCCTAGACATCAGCACTGCACTGATGAGGCCCAGAAGGCCGAAACAGTACTGTCTGCAGTTATATATATATATATATGTATATGTATATGTATATGTACATATATAAAGCAAACCTATGTATATAATAGTTAAAGGAATAATATTAACATTCATTATGCAAAAACGTATTTGTGGCAAGGAAGCTTAAAACGAAACCTTAGGAGGTTTATTACTATGAGCTACCTTCCTAACTTACGACTCTACACATTAAATACATGAGCGGCAAAATCAGATTAAAATATAAATTAAGATAACAAAGCAAGCAGAACAAGACACACTAAACATAACGAAACATTAAAAAGCAGAAAAATAAGTAAACAAATAATGTCTATATAGACGAGAATCAACTAAGGAGAAATACTTTCAATCTAGATTTTAAAAGAGAAATATAGGCAGCACTTTGAATACTAGGATGCTGGGAATTGAAGAATCTTGGGCTTTGAAATCTTAAAGCAAAACGTCTAATATTCGTTCTGGCGGGAAATAAGTAGAATGTATTGGAATTTCTAGTATTATGTGAATGAACTTGATTAGTCATTGAAAACGTTTCGTTAAATACACCAGGAAGAAAGCCTATTTTATGAAAATTCATGAATTTTCCGATTTGAAACAAATAAATATCAGCAAATTTAAGTATTTGGAATTTTTTAAATACAGGATCGGTGTGAGCATCAAACGGCTTTTTAGTAATAAAACGAATAACTTTTTTTCTGAAGTATAACAATGCGATTCAAGTTTGTAGGATAAGTTGATGCCCAAACTGAAACACAGTATATGAGATTAGGATAAACTAAGCTATAATAAAGGGTACAAAATGAAAAAACAGGAAGACAAAAGCTTGATTTATAAATTATTCCGATTGCTTTGGAAATTTTCTGTGCAACGTTAGCAGTAAGTTGTTTCTACATGAGGTTCTCATCAAGGATGACACCCAAAAACATTGATTCCTTTACTTGTTCAATATCATAATTACTTATCTCTAGTTTAAGATCAAGATTTGCCTTTTTCAGCCTTGGCTTGAAAACCATAAATTTAGACTTTGAATAATTTATTGACACATGTAACTTATTGGCCTTGCAACAAAGTGTTTCAATAGTTCCTCATTCAGGGTTCTTTCAAGAAAATGAACATTATTGTGGGAAAAGAATATGTTTGTATTGTCAGCAAAATCCAAAACCCTTGATACGTTACATAAATCATTGATGTAAAGGGAAACAAACCAGGAAAACAAAAGAAAGTAGTTGTAAAGGATCTTTTCATTTCTTATTATGACATGGTTTATTGAATATTACATTGATTTGTTGTTCTTTATATGTTACTCTTTTCTGAAAGGTTATGGTCACACTGATGATGAACTTACAGACTGCTATGTTGAAGAAGCTAGTCCATCTATAACTTCCCCTATAGTGACAACAACTCGACTCAGAACTAGAGGGCAAAGTCCGATGAGAAAATTTAGCATCCCAAGGCATCTAAACCTGGGTCTCTCGCCTTTTGGAGAAGCACCAGTGGAGGAAAGTCCAATAAGAAAAGAAAGCAAAAATAGCAATAAAGTAGGAAGCCGCAGAGCACATCAAACTGAACATGCAGTGGAAATGAACATAGAAAATACCTCTCATGTAAGTGAATTGAAGTGCATTAAAAAATCACTGATAGAATGCATTCACAAATTTGACAGGTTACTAATTACCACCAAAGCTTATTGGAGTGCGGAATTGTTTCCTCTTTTTCTGTACCACCTTATCTTGAGACGAGAATTTCATTTCAAAACGTTTATTTTAATTAATACCCACAACTTAGTTGGAAATTTCTCATTTTTAGTTCTTAATCCCCTTGTGTATATTCTTATTCAGTTATTTAATTGCATGTTAAACTAAATCAAAGTGATGATTGTGAGTCAGACCCATCGTACTGTCGATTTGCCATTCATCATTCCTTGTTACTTGGCTGAAACGTTTTTTAGAAATATTAGTGCTTTAAAATTTTCTTCACAAAGCTAACTACACATCTGGACATGTTCATTGGGGAAAGGAATGTCCATCAGTCTGATATATCAAATGACAATAATATTCTGCATTGTAACAAATTGAAACAAGAACTCATAGACATCAAAAGGTTATTCCTATATAATTCTTTTTATTTTAACTTCATCGCTTTGTTATATCTTGCTTTATTACTTATATTTTTATGTGTTAGACATTTTGTTCAAGGAGTCCAAACTTTGACTACCGTTTGACACTAAATAAGGCTTCCCAAAAACACAACATGTGCAGCATCAAGTGATGGAGTATCAAACCTGGCAAATGGCGATACCTAATAGCAAAAGTAAAGATGGCATTTAAAATGTATTGAGAAAATGTACATTTGATCAATATATTCCTTGAGACCATTTAATCACATGGATTCTTTCATTCTATTTTGCTACCAGTTGTCGTCCTAATGCTCCTTTTGTTCTTTCTTTTTTTTTTCTTTGCAGACCAGTCTAGTGGCTAAAAAATCAAGAAATCATCAAGGCCACACTGGTAATGACACTGGCAACGAAGATGAGGGGCATGACAGTGAGGAAGAATTTGACTTAAAATCTACAGAACTCGATTATGACTTCAATGTCACCATCACTCCCCGTTTAAAAGGACAGCAGACTAAGCGGAGGAAAACATTGGTTAGGAAAAAACTTTAAACCTTTTTTACTCTATTAAGTTTGCTGTTACAAACTTGATGCCAAAGTTCAGAAGATATACTAACACGTTAAAAAAACAATTACATTTGTTTTACTTCATATGCTTATTTTTTTATATCATTTTTAACTTCTGTATTGTTATTATCAGTCATTAAGTTGAAAATATAGATGGACTTTCAGGGGGCGGGTTCGGACCCCCTGCACCCTCTCCTAGACCCGCCCCTGACTTGACAGGAGTCACTTAATCTTTTATTTATTTTGTTTCTATTACGTCAGTTGCACACAAGGATTTTTATGGTAGATTTACACGTTTTATTTTTAACTTTCAGCAAAGACAAGAATCTGTAAAATCAGGCTCCATAAAGCGTTCTGTGTTGCTAAATGACTCTGGTGAGGATTTATTCTTTTCAACTTTTCTACGATTTTTGTGGTAGTATAGTGTGTTGACATAGTGCGGTGAACCGCTCATGTGGTGGTAACTATTTTATATTTGCGGTCACCCATGTAGATGCTAACCCCGCCGGACAGGGCTTAGCTTCAGTGAACTTTTGTATTATAAAGCTGTCAGAGGCTCAGAGTGCACGCTTATACTTGTGGGGGAAAAGAAGTTGTGAGGGAACTTGAAAATGATCAACATGTCAGCCTTGAAGCCAATGTTTCTCAATTCCCTTTTATTTTCTTCAATCTTACTGGGTTTAGTAGTTTGCTAGTAACCACATGTCTTCTCAGGGGGCTATTTACCTAAGACATCTACCGTGGCACTGTAATGATATACGGTACCAAAACAATATTGTACTATTAGAGCTACATATTTCACGCAAAGACAACTTGAATCTCCTGGAAGACAAAACGCAGATCAGTTGACAATATGGAACAAAGCACTGTGTTACTGCACTACCACACGTACGCAATGCGTGCCATTTTTTTTGTACCTTGCATTAAATAATAATAAGATACTGGTAAAATGCTACCCAGCTCTTTTAGTGTAAAATGTATTTTAGAGTGCTATACACTTAACGCTACCCTGCGAGCAGTTGGTTTCTCCTACGCTTCCCCAGAGAGAAACCACTGCGAGCAACCGTTAGTTTCTTTGAGTGAGCCGCCGTCCAGCACCAAGGATGAATGAATTAAATTTGAACCAGTTAAACAAGTTTGTAAACTTGTTTTGGTGCTTGCGTGTGCACTCAGCGACGTAACTGCTGCGTTTGGGTGAGCCTGCTGTGTAGTGATTTCCCCTGAAATAAGACGAAGTGATGTCAAATACATCATGTGGGGTGTGACGTACTTCGCAAGTGGTAATGTAGGGCAAATTTTTTATAATTTTGTCAAAAACGAAGTGTGAAGATTTTCGTTTACGAACAATCGTTTCGCATTCATATTCTAATATTTTCAAATAATAACTTTTTAAAAAGTTTTCAAATTACTTTTCAAAAATTTTGGCTTTGGAAATATTTTTATAATTTTTTTAATAATTTTTTTTATAATTTTTTAATAATTTTTTTTATAATTATTTATATATATTTTTCAAAAAATACAAAGAAAGAAACAAATAATAAATCCAACGCAAATTCAAATAAAAATTGAGCGGTTTAAATATTCACATAATCAATCAAATGGAACATGAAAGAATCACAAAGCGTGACATTATTGAAAACTAAATAAAGGGATTTTCCCGTGATTTTTAGCCAACCACAAGCTTCACATTTTTACTTCACAATTGTGAAATTTTTCAGTAAAACTTTTCAAATTTGTGAAATAATTTTGTGAAGTTGCATGCATGAAGTGTGTTTAAATATTCACATAAGTAAATGAAACAGGAAAAAATCACCATAGCATGTCCTTTGATAAACTTTATGAGTAAACTTTATGAGTAAACTTTAGCAGCAAACTTTGTCAGTAACGTTTGTCATACATATTGTTTTACAGTTGGTTGATTGATTTGATAACTCTTTTATCATAACCAAATTTAAAAAGTTTTTCACAATATTTGTTAATTATCTCTTTGTTCTTTCGAGTGATTTTGTTTTCATATACGATTGTTATTTCTTTTATTTGTTTCTTTACGATTTTACTCAAACTTTCGTGATTCAAAAGATGATTATTTTCATAATTTAAGGTCTTGGTAAATGAAAATTTTAGTACATTACTTGATTTTTTTTTTTTTTTAAATTTTTTTTTTGGCATGAGTGGGTCCTAAATTTTATTTTGGCAGAAAAAGAAAATCAGAAAGTGCTTTTTAACCCTTCTAAAATGAACCTTTTCTGTTTCCCGCCATAAGTTGGGCACGAAAAGTGATTGACAGCCCCTGTCTGTTGCGTGTATGTCATTTGAACCATATCCTCATTAACGAATTGAATATTTAAATTTTCAAGTGTGTTATCCAACAATATCTTATAAAACTCGGTAGGTTCTGTGACGTATTTTGTTTGAATCATGTTTGATCATGTTTGGCCAAATTTGCCCCAAAGACTGTTTAAACATAATTTACTTATACTTGTTAAACCAGCATTGTAATCGAATTTTTCAATATCAATATCAAGACTCTTTTTAATTTTACTTTTGAAAATATCTTCTTCATCCTTTGTTTTGAAATCATACTTACTTGATTCTAATTTAATTTTAATGAATTTTCGAAAATAACCTTTGAATAAATCATCACTAGTTTTATCAAAATGCCAAACTTCGTATACATTTAGTATTTTATAGCCTTTTGAAATCGCTTTGGTTTACTTCATCTGTTGTCCAAGTTCCTATAAAAGATTTTTCATTATTATCATGAGAACAATTATTTTGGTTTTTTGTTTCAGTACATTTTTTACACAATGTGAAGATCAATTTTTCGTAATTGTCAACTTTTATTCTTTGTGGTAAAACAGGGTGATATAATTTTTTTGGTGGTAATACTTTACATTTAATTAAACCAAACCATTTTTCATTATATTTTTCAGGATTGAGTATTTTTGTTGGGTGACCTATTGGATATTTTTATAATATTTAAAATTGTATAAAAGTTTGGTTGCATTTGTTCTTCCACCATAAAAAGCATCTCTTGGATTAAGAGGATATAGCTTTTTTAAAGTGCCCCTGTGACCAAAAAATCAATTCATATTTTTCTTTGGATTTCAAAACTATGTTAACAAAACACTAAGTGACCCTCGTTTTAAGCCTTGATTTCAAAAAGACACCTCTTTATTTTAACTGTAATTTTCCTATTTAATGGTCCGCCATTACTAACATTATGTTCTTGAGAGAGCTGGATCGAGGAGAAAATGACGTCAAAGGCTCACTAGTTTAAGAATGCAATACGTGTGTACGCCGCAGAATTAATATGTAGCACGGGGGTTTTGGGCTTTCAGACTTTTAAACTCACGCTTTGCATATATAATAAGCTGCGTTCACACGCTGAAATTTTAAGCTAGTGAGCCTCTGACGTCACTTTTCCCTGGATCCAACCGTCTGAGGTCCAATCGGTCAGTTTTGAACGTGAGTAATGGCGGACCGTGAAATCCAAAACTTACACTCAAAGTAAACGGCCTTTGGATAAAAATCAAAGCTCAAAATTTTGCCAGTCAGGTGTTAAGCAAACACACTTTCAAAATCTGAAGGAAAAAAGGAAGTGGTTTTTTTTATCACAGGGGCACTTTAATTATTTCAATTTTTTCGTTTGTATTTTTATTTAATGTACCCATGTCTTTTTGATTTTTATTGTTAATAATATTTGATTTATAACAATTTGGACATCCATGCCAAAAACAACCATAGAATTCATAAACAGTAGTATTTTCTTTACCATAACTATCTACTTTGTATATTTGATTATTTATTGTCAATTGTTTTTCACCACCATTTAAAGCATGCTGAATTTTTATTTTGTTTTTATCAGCAGTGTAATCTAGCCACATAATAGAAGTTTTACTGAAATTGTCTGTTTTGATATATTCAGGAACAACAGCAATTGTTTTTTGAGGCATTTAATTTTTATTTTAAATTCATTTGTAAAAGAATTAATTATTTTATTTTGAACATTTTTGTACTAATAATTTTGTAATTTGGTATACTTGTGTTTTCCTGTTGAATATATATCATCATCATCATCATCAAACCCTCCTAAAAAAATTATTTGTGTTAACAGAATCAATTACTTTATCACGAGTAGCTTTTTTTAAGCAGGTCGATCCATTTATACCCAAGGCTTTTAGCATCTTGCAAATATGTTTGAGATAATTTTTTTCATTTCTTTATATAATAGTATTACATAAAAAATATTTCTTTAAGCCATTTATCAACCACCTCCAATTTATGGAACATGGAAAAATCAGTATGGTATGGGCAATAAAAAAAAGACAAAAAAAGAAAAAGGTCTTCTATTAGGCCCCAATTCACCATTCAAAAACGTACCAATTATCGGAACAATATTGTAACAAACCAAAATTTAAGAACGAGCCAATATCCAACTTTGATATCCTTGCATGGCTTAAATATTTGAAAGTAAAGAATTTTAACAAAATTATATCAAGAGATGAAATACCATTTCAAACCAAGATTGGCTGTTACATCATTAATCTTGAGGATAAAATAGGTCAAGGAACACATTGGATTGTTATGCATCTAGCTCCATAAATGATGTATTATTTTGATAGTTTTGGATTAAAGCCTCCTCAAGAATTAATTAATTTGTCAGCTAAAATGAAAAAAACAATATATATTCAACAATTCACAATACCAACATTTGTATTGTGTCTTATGTGGTTATTACTGTATTTATTTCATAAATGAAAGGCATAATGGAAAGTCTTATTACAATGTTATAAAACCTTTTTCAATTCGAAATCATGAATATAATGAGAAATTCATCATGGATTATTTCAAAAATATATAAACTGTTTTATATACATGGGTTATTGTGATGTATTTATAAAAGAACCAACTATTGATTTTACGCAAATAGATGGGTTCACAATTGATTCTGAAGGAAATTTTGATGTAGAAAATAGAAAGCTTACAAATGTTAAACCAGGAACTGATGATAGCGATGTTCTGACAAAAAAGCAAATTTACGATCATGTTAAAGCTAACGGTGGTGATTCTTCTAGTTGATTTAAGCGATTATATCAAAAAAGATACATCAACGTGTGGTTTTTCATCTGATTTAACTATGAATAATCCTATTATTTCAGGTCTAAAATCAGGATCTAATATCGATGATGCTATCAATAAAAAGCAGTTAGACAATGCTTTAAAAACAAAAGCAAACAAAAACGAATTAAATAATTATTTAAAAACTGATGGAAGCAACAAAGTGCTTGGTTTATTAAACATGGATAATAGAAGAATTGAAAATGTTGGTAATGGAAGACATAATACCAACGATGCTTTAACACATGCTCAATTAGAGTTGTTTAATTTGGATCTTAATGTTGATGATGGTAAAATAGAAGCTCAAAATCCAATTGATATGGGTAATAAAAAAATATCCAGGTTACAAAATCCAAGGTTAAATAATAATGATGCAATGAGCTACAAATTTTATACAGACAATTTTGTTAAACCAGGTTTTAACAATGATATTGACTGTAATGGTAAAAGATTTTATAATGTTGGAAATTATACCAATAACAATCAGCTTATTACAGGAATTATTACTGAAGATTGTTATTTAAGGAAAGATCAATCAACGATAAATATGAACACAAAGCGAGTGACTAATGCAAGAACGCCAATTTCGAATAATGATCTTGCTAGTAAATCTTATGTTGATACTCGATCAAGTAATGTTGATTTATCTGATTATCTTTAAAAAACGTCTGAAAGTAACTTGAATATGAATAATTTCAAAATCATCAATTAAAAAGATGGTGATTTTTCAAGAGGGAGTGATCTTGTTACAATGAATAATTTAGCAAATGAGTTAGCTGTTAGGGCCACAGTAAATCAAGTAATTTTAACTGACGGAAGCAATGTAACGAATAATAATTTAAACCTCAACAATAATAAAATAATTAATGTAAAAAATGCTACTGATAATTCAGATGCTGTAAATTTTCAGCAATTAAATAATAGCGTATCAACTGTAACAAATGTTAGTGAAATTTTATATTTAAAAAAAATGGTACAACACCTTTAACAGGAAATTTAAATCTTAATAATTTCAAAATCACTAATTTACAAAAAGGAACACGAGACGATTCAATAAATTGAAAACAATTTAATGAAAGTCATATAACATCACATACTAAATGCGTTTGAATATGTTATGAAATTGAGTGGCACATTTAGTGTTGATTTTGGGACAAACAGTGTTAATCTCGTAAATAATTTTGAAGACATGCCTCATTTAAAAAAGACAGCATTTGTTTTTTCATTACAAAAGTCAAATCAAAATTCTGAATATAAAGGTAAATTTGATATCGACCTTTTTAAATTAATAACAGACAATTTTTCTTCAGATTATACTCTTGCTGTTGAATTTTACTTTAAAAAACGAGGTTTTCAAATACAGTCTAATGGATTTATTTCAATGACAGTTAAATTTGAATCTTTAAACATGATAATATTAAAACAATCAACAAAAAAGGTGTCAAAGGAATATTGGTAATGGTAATGGTAATGAATTTATACAGCGCATTTTCTATTAACATACTCAAATGCGCTTTACAAGCAAGTAATGTATGGGTGAGATCGGACATCAGCAAATACAGGCACCGCCGGCAGCTGCTATTAGTCCATTAACGATCTCACCCAGCACATGAGTGAATAAAATGAGGCCTGACCACAACACCGGGAGCTCCATGCCCTACTCTTTACGAATAGTGTGTGGGTTCTTTTATGTCCCACCGGGTTGTGAACATTGAAGGTTTGTGAGACGGGGCCTACGGTTTATATTCCTTATCCGAGAAGACTTGAAAGTCTTAACCATTTGCAGATGTAATTACAAAGGCAGCACTTTCTCCTCAGTTATTTTAAGACCCTGAGTGTTGGTCCGGCCGGAGTCGAACTCGCGACCTCTGGCATGGCAGCCCGATGCTCAACCAACTGAGCCACCATCTCATATCATTATATTTGATGTATTCTTCAAATGCAACCTGACGGTACTTCAAGCCAAATTCAAAGACAATTGTATGCAACTCTGACAGCTTCATATGATAACAACAGTCCTAAAAGTCTGCCTTTATATTTTGTTTGCTATGGTATAAAAAATGCTCTGCAAAATGATCTTGATATGACAATATATGATTATAACAAGTCATGTGAGATAGCAAGTGAAACAATGAAGATGCATATACCAATTGACATGAATGGCTTTGATATTTTAAAAACATCCCATTATTTACGTGGATATATCATCACCAATTTGTCAGATCAAACTTTTATTATAAATGGAAGCAAAAGAATATATAGTTCTTTCAAACCAAATTATGAAAAACTAAACATTCAAATTTATTATGGGTTTCAATTACCATTCAACGATTTCTTCATATCAGATCTGAATACACAAAAACAGACGTTTATTATGAATATAACATTACAAAACGGCCATTTTAAAGTCAAACTATTAAACAACGATGTGCCAAACGGAGAACTTGATATCTTGATTAAATATATTCATTAAAATAATATATACAATATTATAATGACAACTGATCAAAAAATATTTAAATTCAATCATATAAGCAAAAATCTATGAGATGATAAAATTAAAGAAATAAAAGATTCATATAAATATTATCTCAAAAAGTTTTGGTGTTATAAAAAATCATTTCCACATTACCAAAAAATGCATCTATGTACAAATCTTACTTCAGCTTCACTAGTAGGTATTGGAACTATTATTGGAGCTATAACACTTAATCCTGTAATTTTAGCATCTATTACAGTACCAGGTTTGCTTTTACAAACATATTCTACTGCAAAGAAATACGACAAAAAAGTTGAATCAAGTAGATTCGCTTATTGTAGTTATAATAATATCTTACTTGAATTAAGAGATTCATTACGGTCTGGAGTATTTGATGAACAATTGTTTTTAATAAATCTGTTGTAATTGAGAATATTATTAATGATAATTGTTTTCTATACCATCCAAAATGATAAAAAAATATAACAAAAAATTCATATTTCAATCAACAAACAAACCTGATTCCAATATTTTTCTTAATTATTCAGTCTTTTTTGATTTAGTAAGTTGAACATTAAAATTAAAATTCCATTTTTCGAAAAGCTTGTGTATTATAAATTTGATTGATATTATCCTTTTTCTATCTTTGTTAACTTGTGGCAAAACCATGTTTATTAGATCAAATGTCTTGCAAACACGGTTTATTATATCTCTTGTCATAGGTAATTGTTTCTGATATAAACTGATTTTTTTCTTATTTTATACATATTTTCATAAAAATCTATGTAATCATTTTTATAAATAAAATGATCAACAGTGCCGCAATTTTGGCATGTCATTTGATAATCATCTACTAATAATTCTTTTTTATCACAACAATTATCATCGTTATCTGTTTTTATGTCATCTTCATTATGTAAAATAACACAACAGAAAGGACACATTTTATACTCCTTTTTTAATAAATCTGTTTCATGTAATTTTTCACAAATTATTATATAATATAAACAGCAAAACATTTTTTTAAATATTGTGGTTTAAAGTTTACTCATAAAGTTTACTCATAAAGTTTATCAAATGACACGCTATGGTGATTTTTTCCTGTTTCATTTACTTATGTGTGTATTTAAACACACTTCATGCATGCAACTTCACAAAATTATTTCACAAATTTGAAAAGTTTCACTGAAAAATAGTTTTCAATAATGTCACGCTTTGTGATTCTTTCATATTCCATTTGATTGATTATGTGAATATTTAAACACACTCAATTTTTATTTGAATTTGCATTGGATTTGTTATTTGTTTCTTTCTTTGTATTTTTTTAAATAAATATATATATATATATATATATATATTTCAAATATAAAATAAAAAGACGTGATAAATTGATCATCAGCTAAAAGTGCTCAATGGGTTTGCCAGAGCTTTGAATATATATATATATATATAGAGAGAGAGAGAGAGAGAGAGAGAAAGTTATGGGAAACTCAACACTGGACAACTTCTGGGGAAAACTGTAATTGCCCTGAGCGGGATTTGAACCCACGTCCCCCTGATCACTAGTCGGGTGTGATGACCACTACACTATCAGGACAACCATGCTGGCAACATGGCTGATTTATCACTTAATGTGTGGCATTTACGTGGGACTCCCTAATGGGCCAGTTTTTCTATGGGACGTGGGTTCAAATCCCGCTCAGGGCAATTACAGTTTTCCCCAGAAGTTGTCCAGTGTTGAGTTTCCCATAACTTTCTCTCAATTTCTCCTCAACTTGGACTGTGAATCCATTTGCGATCCTCCTGGGGGTGATACGTTGTTGGCTCAAGGGATCTACTTAACTGACTCTTTAAATTAATTACCCTTGTCCGCCTGTGAATCACATGTTGATCCAGCGTTATCACATAGAAATGCCACACATTAAGTGATAAATCAGCCATGTTGCCAGCATCGTTGTCCTGATAGTGTAGTGGTCATCACACCCGACTAGTGATCAGGGGGACGTGGGTTCAAATCCCGCTCAGGGCAATTACAGTTTTCCCCAGAAGTTGTCCAGCGTTGAGTTTCCCATAACTTTCTCTCAATTTCTCCTCAACTTGGACTGTGAATCCATTTGTAATCCTCCTGGGGGTGATACGTTGTTGGCTCAAGGGATCTACTTAACTGACTATATATATATATATATATTTATAAGTGCCAAGCTTTGGAAATATTTTAAAAGTTTTAGCAAAATGTTTTGAAAAAGTTTTTTGAAAATATTAGAATATGAATGCGAAACAATTGTTCGTAAACGAAAATCTTTGCACTTCATTTTTGACAAAATTATGAAGAATATTTTGAAAAAACTTTGCCCCAAAGTATAGTGCATTACTACTTTCACACATGCTCAATGGAAAATCAAACGGTTGCTTGCAGTGGTTTCTCTCTCGGGAAGCGTAGGAGAAACCAACTGCTCGCAGGGTAACTTAACACATGAATTCAACAAACATTAACAGTCTTGTTTTCATGTCTAGCTTTTGTGAGAACATTCCAGATTTTTAAGTATTTACTGATGAACTGGACAATATTTCAAATGTTGATGTTAAATAGAACCAAAACTGACCACTATGGCTATTGTTACGTTCACATGTTTGATCGTCCTACTAGTTCTAATACACTGAAAGTGCAAAATCTCCATGTCTATTTTACATGCCTAAGAAAGGTGTTCTTTGCATGCCCTTGGGATCTTGCATTTTTTGTTTAAAGGCATCGGTGAAACACCATTTGGAAGGGAGATTCAGCACCGAACAAAATTCTCCAGGAAGTCGTGGCAACCACTTACACCACTAACGCCAAGATTAGAGCAAGGTAAAAGTGATTTGATAGCTACATCTTTTACTGCACCGCAAATTAGACAAAAAGGAATGGGATAATGTGTTTTACTTCGATGGTGATTCAGGGATTCTCTCAGTAATCCAACATGGCTACTGGTCACGTGAGTGAAAACGCTCCATTGCGCTATCACAAGACAATTTTCACATGAACCTTCCACGAGTCTCCTATTGCTCAGTGGTAGAGCATCTAAACAACTAATCAGAAGGTCGCATATTTTTTTCCTACCAAAGGAACAGTCAGATTTTTTCTGACCATCCCCGGGTCACCGTGGGATCATCCTTTCATTTATTTATTAGAGTGGAATTTACCATCTTTTTCATTACAAAACTATGACAGTTCCTCATTGTAGAAATTGCTGTTTCTGTGGGCAGGGCACTTCACTATACAAAAGAAAAACACTTTGCTTTTCGACTCTGCTGGAGTCTTGTTCATCATGAACTGATCAGGTCACATGACTTGTAACGTGATCAACCTCGTCCACTTCGCTGGAAGTTTGTATTTCCCTCCATCTCCATTTATGACTGGCTTGTGGGCCCAGATGAAAATTACCTCTCGAACTCCACTCCAACAAGAAGGGTCAGGGAAATACTCCAAGGAAGGTCCCTTTTAGATGATCGGATATCCTCACACTGTCGATAAATGGTTTTTAGAAGAAAGCATTTACAATAATTGTTAGTAGAACTTTGTGTAAAAGCCCAACTCTTCAATCACTCGTTCCTTAGCATCCCTAACGGCGATCTTTTAAAGTGCCACAATGATCAAAAAATCACTTCCTTTCCTTTTTTTCTTAAAATTTTGAAAGTGTGTTCTGCTTGGCAAAATTTCGAGCATTGACTTTAATCCTTAGATTAATTTAAAACGTCTGTCTATCAAATTTTAAAAAAATCTGTAGGTGAAAAAAAATTAAAGTCACATTTTAAAAAAAATGATTTTTCTGAAAAACTGACCTACAGATTTTGTTGAAAATTACTTATTTTAGAGATTATTTCTAACATTATCTGGTAACGCTGAATGGGAAGATTTCGCCGTCCCGTTTTTTCAAAAAAGACAATACATCTTGATTTTAAGGCACAAAGAAATGCCTTATATCGTTGCCATAGTAACGTTATTTTGGAGGAAAATGTGATGTGAGAAATCTATGATGGGTACTTAATACCCTCGCAAAATTTCGTCTTGATATGATAACCGTAACTGTATCTAAGGACAGAATATGTTTATTTGTTTGAAAAAAGGAGAAACTATTTCGAACCTCTTGAAGGTGAGATTGTATGACCATTCAAACACTCGAAAATTCCATACTCAGTTTCAGTTTTTATTATGTATTTTGTATAAAATATCACAAAGCTATGCAATGCTCGCAGTTAACAAAAGCTAGTCGAGGCGAGCATTGCTTACAAATATATTCCAGATAAAATGGTTACAAATACATAACTACACATTCATATAAATAATAAATCGGTTTTAGAATACAGTTAGTGCAGTGAAGAACAGCTTAACACTTGTACAGTATAACATGAAAAAAAGTACATTAAATTGAATAAATAAATGACTAACTACATGACATACTAAACTGAGGAGTCAAAATTTGCCAATATTATCGAAACGAAAAACTTTGCCCTCCAGTGTAATTTTTCATGATTACGCGCCACAAAGAGAGCTCATATTCCTATTTTTGCCATGGGTTAAATAAGCGAGAATACATGTGCAAGGGTGGAAATTTTCGGACTTTCATTTATTGAAGGAAGAATTTTAAAGCGGTTTCAAAACTTAGAAAAATACAAGGATTTGTATTAAAATCATTGAAGCCTGACTGGGTGGCCAAGCACCCTTTTCCCATACAAATTCGCTATTTTCACAAATTCCATAATACAGTTCATTTTGGGGGGTTATTTGCATTAAAACAAGGGATATCCAGTTCACTGAAGCATGATACAGTCCCAAGAGTAAATGACTTGCATGGTTTTTGTGCAAAGAACCTCCAAAACGTATTGCATAATGAATGGCAAGTAACTGTAACAACACTAGTTTAAACGATATACGTACGAAAATCGGCTTGGTAGCGTATTTTGAGCTTCTCTTTTTATTTCTGGAAATTTAATTTCATTGAAACCAGCAGAATCATCGTGTTAATGAAAAAAAAAGGTCACGTGAGGAATTGGTGCAAAAGGCCAATTGATTTTTTGGTCACAGTAGCACTTAAAGTAGTAGATAAAACATTAGCGGGAGATCTGTATGAGTGTTAACAATGGCTCGCCATTGTAAACAGCCAATACAGATCGGATGCAAATATTTTATCACACTTGTGAAATAAAACAATAAATTGATTACAGCAGAGATATGTATTAAAAGTTAATGAATACTAATCAGTGTTTAATAATTCATCAACCTCAGTTGATTTGTACGGGAGTTTACAGAGGAGTACATGTGACTCAAATAGTACCTGCTAAGTGGTCATAACTTTGACGAATAACTAATTAGTCTTACAATTGTTGTTATCGTTTCAGGGGAGGATAACTCTGGAGATGATGAGGTTGGTAATGGACCAATTGTAATAAATCGAAATTCAACCTTCGAAAATGGCATCTCTTTGGGTCTCTGCGAAACTCGTATGATCCCTTAGATTGACCAAGTTATACGCATGATATCAAGTTAAATTTCAGTGTATCAGTATTAATCTACTTCGGTGAGCAATGTCAGCCATGTTTCTTTTTGAAGGTAAACCAAGCATATAATTATCAATTGGTCTGTGATAGTCCGGCCCTTGTTTTTGGATAGTACTACCCACCCTAGACAACGAACCTAGATAACTTTAATTTATCCACAATTTGTTTGAGAACAATTTTGTTGTGAGACACATCAAAACGTGTCTTGCCAACCAAAAAGCTTTATGCCAAATCTTTTTTGAAATGTGTGAATGTTTAGTAACTTGCCTCTAGTTTGCTACGAATAAAGATACATTAATTTCGTTGTGATTTTTTTTTTTGTAGACTGATGAAGGCTCTGTTCGATCTCCTGGAACACCAGAGCAGCAAACATTGGTAAATTGAAAATAGTCTTAACATGCATTATAGTTAAAAATGAAGCTATTGTGATAAAGTGTGTTGTTTTTTCTTATTTCGATTGTACCTCCTTCATCATCATGGACTAAACGTTTGTGAGTACAAGTGTTTGTTGAAAAACATTACGATGCTTAAAATTGAAATTATGAAGGTAACATAGAGTGTGTGAGAACCTTACAAAAGGGTCGATTTGAGGTGCTTTCAGAGAAAGCATTAATTTCCAGAGCCTTTGGAATCACGTCGGGCTTTTTCCACTTCATGTAAAGGCTCCCATCCCATGACAGAAAGATAAGGGTTTGTCATCAGGCCAAAAAACTGACTAGGTGCTTAAGTCATATAACGACCCGAGACAATTTATAACGTTGTGCGTTTTCAGGATGTAAAGCACAGAAAAAAGAAATTTGTTGACTGGTCATCATCAGGGCCATCCATGTTATACGACTTGTCCGTTTCAGGTATACATATACATTTTGTTTACTGTATTCTTTGATTGCACCTGACGTCATGGCGGCCATGTTGGTGGAAAGAACAATAGCGAAAAAGTCTTTTGGGAATTTGACTCTATTAATATGCAAAACTTGAGGGACATTTTCCTATTGTTTTGGCACCAACAGGGCCGTCTTATCACGTGAGTGTAATAAAAAAATACTTGTTCTTCATAGCATGTACAATCGAAAATAACTTATTTTGTCTGATTAAGGCTTCAGTATAAAGTTACGGCTTTATATTTGAACTGGTGTCCTCGTCCAGCAACTGGAATGTTCGTCTTCCCTAAGAATATTTAACCTCACTTATTATATACTCAACAGAATATCACTCGTGCCCATAAATCTCGAAATGTATTAGCGTTCTTACGATTCCCTATAATTAAACTTGAGCTACTTCAGCGCAAGTTTGTGTTATTAACTTTTCAACCTTGGATACTGTGTTTATGGCGTCGTGATTGGCTCACTAAATCTTGACTATTAACTCGTATATCTATTTAATTGTGCCAGATGTTAGCACGATGAAACATTTTGGCGAGAAGTGAAATTTCCAAGTATCCAAACCCATATAATTATTCCATTCGCACATATTGACATTGGTTATCCACCATCTCATATCAAACACGTTAAGTATTCATGAGGTTTCTCACGCGTAGGGAAACTACTTACGCAGTTCGAAAGAAGCCTAAAAATCTGCTTCCAAAACAAACCCGCTACAAACCACGTTGGAGGACTGAACTCCTCGCGTTGCCATAACAAACGCCACAAGTACAATGTATGGAACTACTGCGCATGCGCCTAAAGACCAATCACTAACCATTAGCAACACAGGCGTTCTTAGTTGATAACTCCTTTAAATTGAATTTTAAAAAAGCCAAACCACCATTATCTATTGAACCTGCACGGAAATGCTGTTTTCTTGCATACGTTCTTATGTGTTATTCGCAGGTGTAAGACCTACCCGTAAAGAGGGCAGTTATAAGGAACCTTTGCACATGAGTGAGGCCCACCTGTTATCATACCGAAGTCAGCAGTTTGGCAAACCAAGAAAACTGTTATACGGTGATGAACATTGTAAGTTTTCATGCTTTGAAAACAACATAGATTTCTTCAATACAACATCAACTAAAAGATTCGCAACCAGGGAATAGTAGCCCGTGAGGTTTTTGCAAATTTGGTACTTTAAACGGTCACCCAGCAGTTTCGTATGAGTAAATGGTTTGCTGCGAAGTTCTTAGAAGTTAACTTTCAGCTAGCAATTTCTGAATTGTAGCTATCATTCCCTAAAATTCTCGGACACTATAATTTTCAGCTAAGATATCCGAACAGATCAAATTTTTCTAGGTGAGCAAAACATCTCTTAAAGTGCCCCTGTGATCAAAAAAACCACTTCCTTTTTTCCTTCAGATTTTAAAAGTGTGTTTGCTTAACACCTGACTGGCAAAATTTTGAGCCTTGATTTTTATCCAAAGGCCGTTTACTTTGAGTGTAAGTTTTGGATTTCACGGTCCGCCATTACTCACGTTCAAAACTAACCGATTGGACCTCAGAGGGTTGGATCCAGGGAAAAGTGACGTCAGAGGCTCACTAGCTTAAAATTTCAGCGTGTGAACGCAGCTTATTATATATGCAAAGCGTGAGTTTAAAAGTCTGAAAGCCCAAAACCCCATTGCTGCATATTAATTCTGCGGCGTACACACGTATTGCATTCTTAAACTAGTGAGCCTTTGACGTCATTTTCTCCTCGATCCAGCTCTCTCAAGAACATAATGTTAGTAATGGCGGACCATTAAAGGCTTAAAACGTGGGTCACTTAGTGTTTTGTTAACATAGTTTTGAAATCCAAGGAAAAATATGAATTGATTTTTTGGTCACAGGGGCACTTTAAGACAGTCTTTATTCATTACAAAGAGCCTAGAAATGCCTTTCAAAGGGTTTTAGCTTAATTTGCTCGCTGGGTGCCCTTGGTGTATTGCTTCGACAGTAATGTTTCTTTTTTTTTCAACGTTAAGCACGAGTATTTCACTTAAAATTCATTTTGAACTTCAGCAAGCTCTTTTAAATGGGCAAGCTGTACTGCTCAAGTGCCTTGTGAAGTGACAGGGGTAGTTCTTTTTTTTTTTTTTTTTTTTTTTCAAGTCAATGTTCAAGAGGGTGAAGAGTTGATAAACGATACCAGTGAAGAAGACATCAGGTCAGTGAAATTGCTTTCATGTCAACCACTTGTGCTCACATAAATTGACGTATCTTCCTCTATTGGTTTCGTTTAGGAATGAGGTACAAGGCCTCATAAAAATAGCTGGCGGAGAGGTTTTCAAGGCAGTTCGTGTGAGTAACATTATTTGATAGATGCCTGTTGTCATATGCACAGTGACGGAAAAATTTTTTACTGGCAAAATATCTGTTCTCATTGTTATTATCCTTGTTTTTGGATGACTAGTCACGAACGCTCTTCATCAACACCAAAGGCGTCCTTATGGAATACTAGAGTTTTCAAACTGGAGTTTAAAAGA
>OX421449.1:30375296-30377796 GCA_949126865.1 Montipora capitata | reverse complement strand
GGACAGAACGGGAATTTTTCAATGAAAGAAGTTGTTTTCAACACGATGCAAAGCCTGAAAATTGAGCTTGTCATCGCCTGTCACTCATCATTTTGTTTATCCAATCAAATAAAGATCTTTGGCTAACTGTTTGTGCTGTTTACATCGTTCGTACGCACCCTGAAGGACAGATGATGCGTTTTTTTAAAACACTCTTACCAAATAAAATTGAAGCAAAATAACACCTTTTTTGTAGTGGAATAATAAATCCCTTATTCGATGGTTTAGCATTTGTTATTAAATTTTCAACCTCGGATAATGCCTTTCGTGTGCTCTGATTGGTTCACTCAATCTCGGTTATCAGCTCATATACCTTAGTTTGACCTTATATGGTAAATGATTGCGTTAAGCGTTGCTAAAATAACATTTTTTTCGCCGGAAAGCGAAATTATCAGCTCATATACCTTAGTTTGACCTTATATGGTAAATGATTGCGTTAAGCGTTGCTAAAATAACATTTTTTTCGCCGGAAAGCGAAATTATCAGCTCATATACCTTAGTTTGACCTTATATGGTAAATGATTGCGTTAAGCGTTGCTAAAATAACATTTTTTTCGCCGGAAAGCGAAATTTCTCTTTGAATAAAGCCAAAAAAGAAAAAAAAACACTTTTTGTGGAAAGTTTGGATCAATTCCGATGTTTAGAAGTACATGAAAAGGCAAGAAATGTTATTGTGATGAGCCTGCGTCTGTCTGACCACAAGGTATTACACAACATCGCCTCTTCATCAAGTTTTCTCGATTTCTCTCGGATTTTCTCGCTTTTTTCGCTCGTATTTTGGAATATTCAAATTTTTGGAGTTTAAGGAATTAATAAAACAATTATTCCATTCGCGCTTTTTGGATACGAGACTGGTTATAGCCAACTCGGCCCTACGCGCCTCGCTGGCTATTTACCATCTCATATCCAACGCGCGCTCATGGAATAATTGTTAAATATTCGCGGACATTTTGCTCATTAAGTAGTTTCTTCGAAATACATTTTAAGATAAAAACTAGCGATAAAAGTTTTCGACGTTTCGATCTCGCTGAGATCATTTTCAAGTTTGAAAAAAATGAATAAAACTTTGCCTATAAGGCAAGATCTTACGGAAGTGCCAGAGCAAATTTGACTGCTTAATTTATGAGATGCTTTTTATAAAAGAACTAAAGCCAACTTTGAACACGCAGTCTGACTCCATCCGTGCAAAGTTATTTTTATAGCTCGGAGTATTTCATTTATTCTTTTGTAAAGCTTTTGTTCTATTGTTATCTAGCCTTTTTTAGTTTTTATCACTTACCTTTTGTAACGCATAGTACATGTTTCCACATTTTTTATCGCTTTTAATATTCTCACGTGTGATTTTACTTCTTATAGGCAAAGTTTTATTCATTTTTTTCAAACTTGAAAATGATCTCAGCGAGATCGAAACGTCGAAAACTTTTATCGCTAGTTTTTATCTTAAAATTTTGCTCATTGCTCGTATTTTTCCTCGCCGGGGCTCGGAAAATACTACGCAACTCACAAGATATCCTCGCGTATTATATGTTAAACCATCGAAAAAGATGTATGTTATTCATCGACCGTTTGAATCGCAGTTACTTGGTGATGGTGTCTATAGGTCTTGATGCGATTTTTATCTCTTCTAGTTATAATGCGATAAAAAGCTATAAAAATCAGTTGACGGAACAAATTCTTAGCCTGGAGAAGGATTTTGGCAAAACTGCTTCGACTATAAAAGAAATGGAAAACACAATTGTAAGTTTTTTATTCTGATTTTTTTTTATTTTGTGGCGAATTTAAGTTTGTTTTACTCATCATCGAGAATCCTGAGCCGTTCTGTTTTGATGCAGATAACAAAATTTCCCCCTTTAACTTATTTTGGATTTAGAACAACAAAAGCAAATTTTGCGATCCTTTGTTGATGGAAAGAAATCAGCATGCCCTGTAGAAAGTAAATGGTACAAAATGTCAACTTCCTTAGAGTTGTTTCAGAGTCGGCTCGGGTAATGAATAATTGAAACGGCTCAAGAGGGTTTTTTGACTTTCTAGAAAGGTTCTTGTCACCGTACTTACGTCCCGGTAATAAAACGTTGGGATTGCTAACGTCATGTTGAGGATACAACCAATTTAAGTAAAAGGGTCTGACATTGAGCTTAGAGCACGTAAATTTCTCTCATGTAGTTACGTTTTTTGGTTTTCCAGAATACCTTCCAGAATAGTTTCGCAAAACAGTTCAAAATTCTTAAAGGACAAAGGCAGATAGAGGAGAAAAGGTAACTTGAAGAGAGTAAACGCTTACATTACGAACCCTTTTGCTATTGTAGCGGCATTGTTGGCGCGGATAATGCCCCTTCCCCCCCCCCCCAGCTACGCAAGCTATTGTGGACTCGTGTTTACTTTTATGGACCTATTATGGGCACAGCTATGTCTTGGGTGTTGTTCCTTAATTGTCAAGAATCGCGGCTTTTCGGTGGTACGG
>OX421449.1:30357796-30365296 GCA_949126865.1 Montipora capitata | reverse complement strand
TGTCCTTGTGTCGGCCCAGTTCCATCAGTAGGGCTTCACTTCGCTTCGCTAGCACTTCACGTTATACTACACTCTCTTCAGTTAATTCCTCTATTCGCTCCGACGAAAGGCTAACGCTCGAAACGTCAGCTTTCTAAATCTTCACGGTGGTTATTCGACCTTTATCAACTCGTTTGATAAAATCAATTTTTGTTTCAATCCCCCACTGACGCAGTACCACAGTTTCTTTAGAAACTAACAGTTTGCTTAGTCCTCCTTATTTGCAATACTTTAGCATCCTTAGTCATCCCTAGCTGTTCTTCTATTTTAACGTCCTTAGTCATCCTAAGCGGTATTTAAGCGTCGTTAGCCTTCCTCTAGCATTCCTTAATCTTCCCTAGCTATACTTGAACGTCCTTGCTCATCCTTAGCAGTACTTAACGCCCTTGGCCATCCTTTGCAGTACTTCAGCCTCCTCATGGAGTCATCCTTTAGCATCCTTCGTCATTCTTAGTAGTACCTTCGCGTTCTAAGTCATCCCCAGTGGTGCTTTAACGTCCTTATTCATCCCTTGCAGTGCTTTAACGTCTTAAGTCATCCGCTTTAGCATCTTTAGTCATCCTTAGCAGTACTCACAGTCGTATTTGAAAAACATTTGTTATATACAATGAAGCTAGATTATTCACAGTTCCGTAAGGCTGTTATAGCCGGGGAGTGGGTGTGAGGCTGGGCTCTCACAATCTCTCGAAATGCTCCCAATGGCGTGCGATTCTAAGAGCCTCCGTCAGCTAAGTCCAACTTCTGGCCTCCGCGCGGCGGAACTGGCACCACCGACAGGAGAAGAGGCGAAGGCGAAGCCACTGGCGCCTTAAAACCAGTTTCCCAGGGTAGATGGGGCTCTTAGCCTGTGAAGGCAACCCATCTAGGGGAAGGTAAACCCTGATTTCAAACCTCCGCTGCCTTGCGACTATACCTGATTTCAGGAAGGCTTCAGGAGTAAACCTCAAAGGCAAATCCGGAGTGGAACCCCGAAGGCCGATGGCAGGTGCTCAGCACTTCCTTCCGGCAGCTTCTGCAGTGGAACTAGTCCCAAGTTGTATTGGTTCTTTCTTTCCTTTGGATTCAGCCAGTTAAACCGAGAGGGGGACACTGTCGTATGGGCAACCCAGCGTCTCCTTATCTTCCCGCCCAGGCCTTAGCGCAAACTGGAGAGAGCACTCCAGCGGCGCAAGACTCCGGCACAACACGTGACGAGGCAGTTTACCGGTTTTAGGCTCCGACTGATTGGCGTAAGAAGGAGCGCCAGGGGTCTCGTTGGACGGTAGGAGAAGCCCTCACAGCTTCATTGGATGGCTATCGCCCGCCTAAAGCTGGGCAGCCTCCAGCCAGTATGGGGCCGCCCCGTCATTACTTGCCTGCTCTACTGGGTGCGTAGAACTTAGGGGACCCTCCCGACAAGCGAGCAAAGTACTTGCACCAAGCAGTCAAAAGCAAAAAACTACGAAGACTCCAGCTCTTCGAATCGCAAGCTGGAACATTCTCACCATGTGCCCTGGTCTCTTCATCATCAACAAGGAGCTGGCACGACTCAACATCGACGTCGCCTGTCTCTAGGAAACCCGGCTGGCCGACAGTGGGTCACTTATGGAAAGAGACTACACCTTCTTCTTGCAAAGCCGAGGCAGTACGGCGTAGGTTTTGCCATGAGGAAGTCACTGATTGCCACCAAAGAAACCTTCTCCGGAGGGTCATCGAGAATTCTTGCCCTTCGCATGAAAACGTCGGCGGGCTTTGTGAACATCATATCCGCCTACGCCCCGACTCTGACCTCCAACCCAGAAACCAAGGATCAATTCTACTAGGCTCTGCAGGAAACACTATCCGGAATCCCAAGTTCCGAGGGCATACTGTATACGTAAAATTCCGAAAATAAGCCCCTCCAAATATAAGCCCCCTAAAGCGGTAACGCAAAAAACCATCCGTTAAATCGCCCCTCCAAATATAAGCCCCCGGGGAGTTTGTACTTGGAAAATTACCCTCAAATACAAAGTAAAACAAAGCAAAAACGGTAAATTTACTTCAAACTATAAGGCTAGCCCAATCGATTCGGAAACGCAAGTTTCCCTCCGTAGATAAGCCCCCCCACCCCCCCCCCCCCACCCCCGAATATAAGCCCCTCCAAAAATAAGCCCCTCGAAAAAGGCCCTTGAAAAATATAAGCCTCGGGGCTTATTTTCGGAATTTTACGGGTATATTTGCCAGGCGATTTCACCGCTCGCTTTGGGACCGACTGGCAAGCATGGCCTGCCTGCCTCGGCCACTTTGGCGTCGGCAGGATGAATGAGAACGGGCAGAGGGTGCTCGAACTCTGCTGTCACCACGGCATCTACATCCCCAACAACTACTTTAAGTGTAAGGAGCTGCACAAAGTGTCTTGGAGACTCGGTCCCGCACTTCCGACCCCGATAAGGCTCAGCGCAAGAATGCTGACTGGTTCGAGGCTTGCTGGGAAGAAATGCAGCCAGTCACGGAGGCCAAGAGGAAAACGATGCTAGCTCACAAGCAGAACCCTGCTTGCACACGCGATGCCCTTCCAGCAGCTAGGAACAAGGCCCAGCAGACCGCCTGCTGCTGTGCCAACGAGTACTGGCAGAACTTATGCTCCAATCTCCAGCTAACAGCGGACTGTGGCCACGCAAAGGAGATTTATGAGGGCATCAAAACTGCCACCGGCCCTACGAGCGTCAAAACAGCCCCGCTGAAATCAATGACTGGCGAGGTCATCATTGGTCAGAGCATGCAGCTGCAGCGTTGGGTGGAGCATTATCTAGAGCTCTACTCAACCTAGAACTTCGTCATAGACACTGCCCTCAATGCCCTGACTGGGTTGCCAGTCATAGAGGAGCTTGACAACACGCCGACACTGGAAGAGCTCTGCATAGCCATCGACGGTCTCGCCTGCGGCAAGGCACCGGGGAAGGACGGTATCCCGCTGGAAATTTTGAGGCATGGGAAGCAAACCATCCTGCAACCGCTTCATGAGCTCCCCTGCCTGTGATGGGAGCAAGTTCATATCCCCCAAGAGATGAGAGATGCCAACATAGTCACCCTGTACAAGAACAAGAGTGACCGTAGTGATTGCAACAACTATCGCGGCATTTCTCTTCTGAGCATCGTTGGCAAAGTCTTCGCTCGAGTCACCTTGACCCGCCTGCAGACCCTTGCAAGTCTACCCCGAGTCACAGTGTGGCTTCAGAGCCGGGAGGTCCACAGTGGACATGATCTTCTCCCTCCGTCACCTGCAGGAGAAGTGTCGAGAACAGCAGCAGCAGCCATTTTTCCTCGGCTTGACCTCGCCTGGACCTCACCAAAGCTTTTGACTTCAAGATCCTCCAGAAGATTGGCTGCCCTCCAAAGCTCCTGGCGATCATAACCTCCTTTCACCAGAACATGCAGAGTACGGTCTGCTTCGATAGGGCCACCTCCAATGCCTTCCCAGTCAGCAGTGGAGTAAAGCAGGGCTGTGTCCTTGCTCCAACCCTGTTCAGGATTTTTTTCTCAATGCTGCTTCAGTATGCCTTTGTAGACTGTACAGAAGGTGTCTACGGCCGGACGAGGCCAGACGAGGTCCGGGAGCGCGCGGGCTCACTAAGCATGCCATCACTGCTCATTCAGCGACGCCTTCGATGGCTCGGCCAAGCACATCGCATGGAGCCTGGCCGCCTGCCAAGAGAAACCCTTTATGGAGAACTGTGGGAGAGCGCCCGTCGCGTGGGTCGACCGCTGCTGCGCTACAAGGACGTCATCAAGCGAGACTTGCGATCTGCACTAATCGACACCACTGCATGGGAGGACATCGCCAAACACCGAGATACATAGCGGCAAAGAGTCAAAGCGGGGGTTTCAAAGGTGGAAACGAACGAGTCCAGGCTACATGCAAGAGAGTGACGAGGAAAGAACGCGCATGATAAACATTCAATGAATGTGAAACAAATCATCTGTGTGGCTAAGATGTTCGTTATAACCTCTCAAACGGTGCGCAGCCTCTGCGCGCGACTCCACAAAGCACGTCGGCGCCACCTGCAACAAAGACTGCCACTCCAGGATCGGGCTACACAGTCATACAAGTTCCTGCCCAAATCCCCCGGGCTAACCATCGTCTCTTCGAGACAAAGATGCCACTAATAGATTATTCAAAGACTCATAAACTAATGTGTAACTGTGTTCTGAAGTCTACGATTTTTAAGTGTAGTTTATTGGTTGGTCATAATCACTCGTCTTATCCTGAAATGCACTCTTCGGAGCCGTTTCCTTTAGGTTTTCAAGCTTATCAGAGTCGCTTTTCAAGCTAAAATTCCATTACAGTAGAACAACAGTTAAGGAGCGAAAGAATAAAAGAATTATATGACTTAATTTTAGCATTAAATGGAATAATGCTTTTAAATCAATTAAATACAGAAATTTGCCTGCTAATTTTGCAACATAAATTATCAATTTGTTCATGAAAGTTCAGTTTATTATCAATAAAGGCACCCAAGAGTTTAATACAGCTCTCTTGTTTTAGTTCTTTGTCTGCAACTTGAATTTTAAAGTCCACAGTGGTTCGGGCGCTAGCTAGACCAAAACTTTGGAACTGGCAAGATTAGCCTTTAGGGAGTTTTGGGTGAACCATTCCAATGAAGGCCGCTTTTGATTGAACTGTCTATCGTCATGAGACATTCAGGGCTAAAATGGAGCTGGTTGTCGTCATCATAAGTGTTGATCTTTGTGGTAGGTACATAGAAATCGTTGACAAAGATATTGAATAGAATGGAACCGAGCACAGATCCTTAGGGAACTCTTTTAGATATCAATGCCCAGTCCGGAAACCTATCAGCGATTTTGACTCCCGAATGAAGTAGCAACCCTCAGAAGATAGGTTATATGCACGGTGTTTGGCTATAAGGAGACCACGAGATAAGCTGTGTAATGATACAGCTCCAACTGAACGCTCAGGCTCAAGATTACTCTTCCATGCACTCTGCAGATCTGTGATAACAATGGGAGTGACACGCCTACACAACTCCTATACACGTGTTTTAGCCAGCTTAGAGTTTGGCTCGAACGACTGTGTCTTTTAAGGATCTGCCCCTTTTGTACGAAACGATCGGGGGATCTTGAAATATTTCGCTAAGCGGTTGTTGCTGGATTAAATGCCATTTTTGCATGAGTATTTGTTCAATATTAGATACCGTAGGACGGTATTGTGTGACAAGATTCGTTTATCTTCTCTGCATTTCTGTAAGAGGGCTCGTTTCCTGTTCTCAAATTTGATGTCTAAGAGTGTAGCCGTAATCAGACTTTCTGGATATCCTCATTCAATAAGACCTGCTTTAAAATTCGAGAGTTTAATTGTCATGAGTTGCCATGGTCTGAAAGCAATGCTTCAATCTCCATTTGGGCATTTTCCTCTTTGGAGGT
This sequence comes from Montipora capitata, assembly GCA_949126865.1. Lineage (NCBI taxonomy): Eukaryota > Metazoa > Cnidaria > Anthozoa > Scleractinia > Acroporidae > Montipora > Montipora capitata. Next base: position 30,359,857 of record OX421449.1, on the reverse strand, counting down.
TGTTGGGACTGCTAGAAGTTCGTCTTCAGTTAGAAGGCTCATGTCCGTTTTTTTTTTTTTCAGGCAAGACCGCGGTTTCGATCCTTCGGGATCTCGTCAGTTGCCGATAAAGAAGAGCAATAGGGACAAATGTTCGGTATTGATCAGGGAAATGGCATTTTGTTCAAGATTTTATACTCAAATAGTGGATCAAAAATTCTGCATTTTAATTGGTTGGTTTGTCACTCGCGAAAAGTGGGCATGTAGAATTCCATCCTAATGTACACAGCTTGATACTATGTTTCTTCTTGTGGCTAAAATGTTGTCTTTACAGCATGTAGTGTTTTTTAGTAATGGTAGTGATTATGAAGGAATAACGCTGTTGTTTTCCGTCAGATAGCCAAGTATAAGGGGTTGGCTTTCGGAATTTCAATGCGTATTCTGTGCTTTTTTGTGCAGCTTTTAGTGTAACTATTGCACACTTAATTGTTCATATACCATAATGAGATTTCCTTGAATATTTAAGCCGTTGAAATCTTACGCTAAATAGATAAGGGCGGTCTGGATATGTGAGTAGGCGTGGGATTTGTCTCATATGGTTTAGGGGCCGCAATATCTCTCCCTCAATGCCGTACCGGGAGGCAAGGTCGGTAGCAGAAAGCAGCGAAGGGCCAACTGCGTCCAAGAGCGATGGCACGGGCCGAAATCCCGGGATGACTCGTTTGGTACGACGCTCCAGCGCCACGTCTGGAGATACTGCATTGTTCTCTCTTGTTTAAACATTCCGTCCACGCATGCGTATATGTTCTGGCTTTCCGATACTTAGCCTGCCAAAAAACTTAACACGCTGGGTCTTATTTACCAGGAATTGACATTTCAGTTCATTGTACAGGCATAAACGAAACGTAAGAACCGTGCGTGTCTGGTCATCCCGAGACAGAGGTGAGAGATGGTTTCATGCAGAATGGGCCGCCTATTAAAATTGCTTTGTTGTAAACATGGCGGTTCACAGCACGAGTGAAGTTGTCTCTCTGGCCTTTCTGTGGACGAATTCCAAGACCTATCGATACAATTTGGGCAAGTTTTAAAAGCTAAAAACTTCAATAGCTGCTGTATTTTGCTTCCCTTGTCATGTAACTTAGCTGATGATGAAGTACGAAATAAAATTAAGACCATACCTGGTTGTTCTAGGTTTATTGAGGGACAGAATGTAATTTCCGCGAACATCATGAGACGAACTGCGGAAATAAACCTTGGTTGTTTTTCATATTCAGTAGCAGAAAAATCCTTCAAAAACAGAGTTTTATACTATTAATATGAAAAAATTGCGAATGCGCTTATTGCATAGAGATGATATAGCACCAGTGTTACACAATCTAAATGGGTAATACCCAATTAATCTAAATTTAGATCAGTGGGTGCAAGCCAGCTCAGATGATCATCCAAGTCATCCAACCATGTATGCACCGTATTTAGGTCTAAGCACCCATTTTGAATAGTGTTGATAAACTGTGTTTAAGTCTAAACGCCCATTCTAAGTAAGCACCCATCTTAAATCGATTAGCTTTCAATATTGGTAATGGGTCTCTATTTAAATATTATAAAAATTCGCCTTCATTCAGCAGCATGCTTCGATGGTGTTGTGGTTATAGTTCCTTAAAGCGTGGCTGACGTACTAGGTTCAACCTTTTTGTCATCCATGTCCATCGATCATCTTAAACAAAAAATTTCCTTTTTTTCCTATTTTTTTCCTGACGAGAGAATTTCTAAGTAGAGGGTAAACTTTATGTAATAGGCCATTTCCGAGTTCATGTTCGCCTCTTCTTCAAAGCGAATCTAAGTGCGAAGTTTTTCTTATGAAAATTAGTTTTCATTCATATGCAAAGTAGAACTAATTACCATCACAAAAACTTCGCACTTAGACTCGCTTTGAAGAGAAGGAAGACATGAACTCGGAAATGGCCTATTGAAGTGAAAGAGGAAACGCATATTTAATTAGTTGCTTGGATGACTCGGATGATCATCTGAGATGACCTGCACCAACTGATCTAAATTTAAATTATATGGGTATTACCCATTTAG
>OX421449.1:30310296-30352796 GCA_949126865.1 Montipora capitata | reverse complement strand
TTTGAAAACGCGTCCAGCGGAATGCAAGTAAATTTTCATGCAAGTTTTGACTTAATCAAAAATCATTAGTTTGATACATTTCACGTATAGAGATATGAATTATGAATAAACAATTCTTTTGACATTTCAATTTTGCAAAGCCCTGAACAAAAAACCCCCTTGTTTTGACCGGCAATAGGTCTCTGGGTGGCACATTAATGACAATAGGTGACGTAACGGTGAGTATGGCTATACACAGAGGATTTGTAAACTCTCAAGATGCTGACAATGCATCAATGTTTAGAAATTGATGAACCTATTAGCCAATATCAAAAACACCATAATACTCTTTGTTTATTCCTCCAAAGTTTTGCATAAACATTGTTTCCAGTTTCTCTTTGGACCGTTGTAAGTCCCAAGAGAAGATAAAATCAATGCTTATGCAAAATTTTGGATGGACAAACAAAGAGTATTATGGTATTTTTGATATCGGCTTATTGTAAGGTCTTTTTCCAGATAATGGTAGTACATTGTGTGGAGACCGAAAATGCTGAAAACACAACCTGCAGTGAGAAGCTCTGTGCCTTTGGCAAACTTGAGCCAGTAGCCTTGCACGATTGGAGATCCTTTGCTTTGAAGGGCAAGGACTAGTCGCACAAGTCAAAATCATCCTCTCTCTCTCCCCGGCGGGGAATCGAACCCCGGTCTCCCGCGTGACAGGCGGGGATACTATCCACTATACTACCGAGGAAAAACACACTATGTAGACAAGGCTTAGTAGGAGTGTTGAGTTGGATACAGTAATCGCCAACATGCGCCGAAAAATAATTATGATGGAATCACGGAACCGCCATGTTTGTCACACTGGATGCCAATGTGTAAGAGATGCGGTGGGTCATTTAGGCACATAATTTACGCAAGTGTGGTTTTAAATCTTTGCTCCTTCTAGTAGCGTTTCTTGTCTGCCGGAATCAAAATTGGAAGGTTGGACTCGCGAAATGAGGTGCATGAATTACTAGAAGACGTGTCATGGCGATATTCAGTGATCCTCTAAATGAAAGAAGTTGTAATGGGGAATTAGCTCAAATGGTAGAGCGCCCGCTTAGCATGCGGGAGGTACCGGGATCAATGCCCGGATTCTCCACGGGTGATCAAATCTGCCGATGTTCCGAGCTCAAACAATCTGAAGTTGACTTTTTCTTCGTCATGGCACAACCATGCGGGTCTTGTGAACAATAAACTTGGTCAGAGCGCTTGTCAAAGCACAATCTTGATTTGTAGCCAAGTTGACATTTTTTGAAGGTTAAATGACGGAGGAACCAAACAAGACTGACAAGAGATCTTTCGTTTGGCTATACAAGTCAAACCCTGCACAGGAGTCCTCGGTTTTTGCTGGGAGACATCAATTTTTGGAGTGTGGTTTGGATATAATTTTTCATTTTTGGAGTGTGGCCTTTTGTGGAGTGTGGTAAGAGTATCTTGTGGTTCCTTTTGTTCTTTTTCATTTTTCTTTCTCGGTGACCCTCCCGGGGACTAATGCTCCGCATTCTGCGGTAACCCGGGGTAAGCCGAGTCTTTTTTGGTTCTTTTTTCTCGCTTCCAGGGCTCTTTGAGCCCGCCTTTTGGTTTGTTTTGTTGGTACTTCATTTAGTACGTCTTTGGTGTGTCCTTCTTGGTTTTTTCGTGTGGTTTGATATATTTTTTGGTGTGTTCTTGCTTTCTGGTGGCTCCTTAAGTTATTTAAGGGGTTAGTAATAAATTTTATTTAGTGTGATATTAAATTGTTAATATATTAGCTTCCTTACTTTTTGCGTGGTTTCCCTTTGGTTTCAAGGGGTTTCTTTCTTGGGCGTTCGTGCAATTAGTGTGGAACTTATAAATTAGTGTGTTCTTTGATAGCTACTTCTTAAGCAAGTGGCTGTTTGATATATATTAGTGGTGAATTTATATCCATATTTATCATCCATATTTGTTTTATAAGTATCTTACTATTTAAGTGAGGTATAATATTTGGTATTAGTGTGGTTTATAGTGTGAAAATAATTAATTGTTAATAGTAATCCTTTAGCAGCTGCTTAAGGTTTAATCTTAAATTAGTTTGATCTATTATACTGTATTTAGTGGTTGACTTTAAAGGCATAAAAGATTATCATAATGGTTCCGCGCAATACGCGCACTTTAATCATAAAGTCTGGTTTCCCCGCTGGGACTTCCCATGCCGGGGTTGCCAGCATCATAGCTAACTCCCTGGCTGGCCTGGTGGATTCAATCCAGGTCTGTCCAGGGGGGATTGTTCGTATTTCTTTTATTGACCCTGCTCATAAGAAGACCTATGAGGAGGCCGGGTCCATTGTTTTTGGTGATGTCCGCTGTGCGGTCATTTCTTCAGTTCCTGTTTCATTGGTTATGGTGTATTTGTTCCCTTTTGAGGGTAGTAACGATAAAGTGAAAGAGGCGCTGAAGTTCTTCGGTGATATTAAAGAAGTTAAGCACCAGCAATGGACTAATGTCCCTGGTGTGTATACTGGTACACGGTTGGTGCGCATGGTGCGCAAGCATGAAATCCCCAGGAATATCAAAATTGATGGGGTAAATTGTCGGGTGTGGTATCGGGGGCAACCGCTGGTCTGTGACATCTGTCACGATAACCACAAGGCGGCTGACTGCCCTCTAAAAGGCAAATGTAGGAGGTGCCGTGAGGCCGGGCATTTTGTCCGGCATTGCCCAAAGCCTGTTTGGTTTGTGCCGGGGAGGCCGGAAACCGATGCAGATAGTGAGGCGGGCGATAATGAAAATGATGTTAATGATCATGATGATAATGGGGCTGCGGCCGATAATGTTGTTGAGCCTGTTGTTGTGCCAGATGGGGGGGTGGAGCCTGTGGTTTCTCAGCAGTGCTCTATGTCTGGTTTGGGTGCGGATGCACCTATGGCTGTTGATCCCGAGGCAGTGGATGTCCGGGATAATGAATTAAATGAGCTGGATAGCCAGCCATTGCTTGTCAGTGGGTCGGGGGGGGCTGAGGAGAGGGTTCTGGATCCCTCTCCTAGCCAGGGTTCTGTGAGTGTTTTGGGGGGAGCTGAGGAGAGGGTTCTGGATCCCTCTCCCAGCGACAGTGTTTTGGGGGCTTCCACCGGTCAGGCCGGTGTGTCTCAGGAGGAGGTGATGGAGTCCTCCCCTACTTTTTCTCCCCTTTCGGGGTCTGTGTTATCGGTGACGCCGTCATCGGGTGGGTCTGACGTTGGGGTTGATTCGGGTGACGATGCTCCGGCCTCGGTGGTGGAATCTGGGCCTTTACGGTCAAAAATTCCTGTTAAAGTTGGGCGCAGTGTTTCGGGGGGGTTGCATCCCCCTCTTGTATCAAGGGAGGAGACTGCACATTTGGTGCAAAAATTGAAGGCGTCTCTTCCATCCTCCAAGGATGATCTGGATGACTCGGCTTTTGTTGTTCCTCTGCCTCCTCGGGTCAGTTCTCGTAGTTCTGGCTCGGGGATGGCCCTCCGTCCGTCCTCTCGTTCCCGGTCTCGTTCCGGTGATGAGAGGGCCCCTCTTAGCCCGGATCCTCATAGGTCCCGTCGTCGTGCTCCTTCGCCTAGCCCTGCTAGGCGTCGTTAATTTTGCCGTTGTCTTGCCACCATTTAGTTTTTGTTATGTCACTACTTTTTTGTTATATTATGGCTCTCACTGTTATTTCTGTTAACGTTAATGGGTTGAGGGATGGTGACAAGCGTCTTGGATTTCTCCAGTGGCTGTCCCATCTCTCTCCTTCGGTAGTTTGTCTACAGGAGACCCACGCAGTCTCTAATGATGATCTTCTTTCTTGGTTTTCTCGGTTTGGTTATTTGTGTGCTGGTTCTTTTGGTACCAATCATTCTCGTGGTGTGGTTGTTTTGTATCGTTCGGTTTTGGAGTGTAAGTCTGTTGTTTGCGAGTTTGATGGTCGTTTTGTTTTGGTTGAGTTTTCTTTTCGTGGTTCTGTTTTTCGGGTTGCTTCTATTTATGCTCCTAACCGTAATCCTGATCGTGATGCTTTTTTGGTTCGTTGTGTTGATTCTATTGATCCTGCTGTTCCTACTCTTTTGTGCGGCGATTTCAACACGGTCCTGGACCGTGTTCGGGATCGCCGTGGGTCTTGTCCTTTTGATGTCTCTCGTGAAAGTTCTGCTTTGTTGTCGGCGTTGTTTTCGGATTGTTGTGAGGTGGATATTTGGCGTGAAAGGCACCCAAATGATTCTGTATTCACCTGGTTCCGGCCCGATGGGGCCCTTGCATCCCGCATTGACCTCATCGGTTGTCCGTTTGCTTGGGTGCCTTATGTGTCTTCTGTAGACATTCTGCCGTGTCCTTTTTCTGACCATTGTGCTATTTCTTTCTCATGGGCTCTCCCCAGCTCCGTTCCTCCGGGTCCGGGGTTGTGGAAGCTCAATCTTTCTGTTCTGGATGAGGCCGAGTATATCGACCTCATTTCAACTTTCTGGTCCTATTGGCAGTCTCGTCAGTCTTCTTTTTCTTCCCTTGCTAGGTGGTGGAACAGCGGCAAATCCCATATTAAACGTTTAAGTATAAATTATTGTAAAGATCGTGGTAAATGTAAAGTAGTTGAACGAAATATTTTGTCTAGTCTTGCTGCTCATCTTAAAAGTCATATTGATTCTGGTCGTCTTTCTTTTCTTCCTGTGTACCTTTCTACTCTGTCTCGTCTTCGTTCTATGGATGTTGAGGTTGCTCGTGGTGCTCAAGTTCGTGCCCGGTCGAGGTGGGTGGAGGAGGGTGAGTCCTCCTCTGCTTACTTCTTCCGGCTCGAAAAGAAAAACGGCACTGACCGTAATATCTCGGCGCTGAGAGCTAGTGATGGTACTTTGGTTACGGACAAGGATGGGTTGTGTGATGTTTTTCGTTCTTTCTATTCGGATCTTTTCTCTGCTGCTCCTTGCGACTCCAATGCTCGTGCTGAGCTTCTTTCTAACATTTCTTCAGTTCTTCCGTATAATGATAGTGAGGTGTGCGAAGGTCTTCTCAGCCAGGAGGAGTGTTTTGCAGCTCTTCAGGGCATGGCCCGTGGTAAAGCTCCTGGTTGTGATGGCCTTCCCATGGAATTCTATTTAAAATTTTGGCATGTTTTGGGTTTCGATTTAGTTTGTGTTTTGAATTCTGCTTTTGGTTTAGGCTCTTTGTCTCGCTCTCAGCGCCGAGGTATCATTACCTTATCGTTTAAAAAAGGGGATCGTCTTGATCCCAAAAACTGGCGTCCAATCTCCCTGTTGAATGTCGATTATAAAATTGCTTCGCGTTCTATTGCTGCTCGTCTTCTTAAGGTTATTCATTTGGTTGTCGATAAAGATCAGTCTTGTGGTGTTCCTGGCCGTTTCATTGGTGAAAATGTTGCTTTTCTTCGAGATGTTGTTGATTTTTGCTCTTCTTCTGGTGTTCCTGCTGCTCTTCTTTCTCTTGACCAAGAAAAGGCATTCGACAGGGTTGATTGGACGTTCCTTCGTTCTACTTTATATACCATGGGTTTTGGGCAGTCATTTGTTGGGTGGGTTAATTTATTTTACAATAATGTGAGTAGTTGTGTTAACGTTAATGGTTATATTTCAAATTCTTTTAAGTTATCTCGTGGGGTGAGGCAGGGATGTCCCCTGTCCCCCCTCCTTTATGTTTTAGTGGCTGAGGTACTTGCATGTAATATTCGTTCTAGTGGTTTAATCTCTGGTTTGTCTCTTCCTGGTTCTTCGTCTCCTTTGCCTGTTGTTTCTGCCTATGCTGATGACACTACGCTGGTTGTTTCTTCTGTTCCTGGTATTTTGGCTGTGTTTGATGTTTATTCTTTGTACGAGAGGGGGTCTGGGGCTAAATTAAATTATGGTAAATGTGAAGGTTTGTGGTTAGGTGGTTGGAATGGGCGCACTGACTCACCGGTGGACATTACTTGGTCGTCGGTGAAGGTGAAGGTGTTGGGGGTTTTTTTGGGTCCGGGCAATCTGGAGGAGGACAATTGGAGGCCGCGTATCACCGCGGTTGAAAATGCTTTGAACTCTTGGCGTCAGCGCTCGTTATCCTATAAGGGCAAGGCACTTGTTATCAATGCCTTGGCCCTTTCCCGTGTGTGGTACGTGGCCTCTCTAATCCATGTTCCCCGGTGGGTCAGTGTCGAATTAAATACGTTAATTTTTAAATTTTTTTGGAGCGGTAAGCGGGACTTGGTCGCTCGTCGTGTTGTGGTTCAGCCTTCTTGTTTGGGTGGTTTCTCTGTTGTGGATTTTCAGTGTAAGGTTATGGCTCTTCATGTTCAGTGGGTTCGTCGTTTTGTTTCTTCTCCGTCTTCTTGGGTTTCTTTCATGGTTTTTTGGTTTTCTTCTCGGCTTGCCGCTCCTCCGCATCTCGTTTTTTCTGCTCCGCTTTGTTTTTCGCCGGATTCTCTCCCTCCGTTTTATCGTTCTCTGTTGACTGCTTGGCGGGCGTGTAAAGGATCCCTTACTGCGTCTTCTTTGGGTATTGGTTCGGGTATTGATTTTTGTCCTGTTTCTACTATGTCTACGAAGTCTGCTTATTTGTTTCTTTTGTCCGAGAATGCTGTTTCTCCTCATTGTGAGGAGAAGTTCTTTCCTTTGTTTGGTTCTCTTTATTGGTCTTCTACGTGGCGTCAGCTTTTCTTTTTTGATTTGGATCGTCCAGTTATTGATTTGTGTTGGAAAATTTCTCACGGGGTCCTTTACACGGCCGAGAGGCTTGCTGGTTTTGGATATGCTCTATCAACTGCTTGTTTTTGTTCTGCTCCTGTCGAGTCTCTTTCACATTTGTTCTTTCACTGTCCTCTGGCTGTCAGTGTTTTGTCGTGGCTTCAATCTCTGATGTTCTTGGCTTCTCCTCTTTGTCCTTCTATCTTGGTTCGTCATGCGCTTTTTGGTTTCTCGGCTGATGAGTTGTCTGTGGTTCCTCGGGTTTTTGTTTATATGTTGAATGTGTGCAAGTTTTGTATTTGGGGGGCTCGGAACGATTTTCGTTTCAGGGGTGTTCGTCCTTCGGCTGTCGATGTTATGGAGCGTGTGAAGTCTCGTGTTCGGTTTAATCTCCCGTTGTTTTTCCCTCGTTTCCGGTCGGACCGTCGTCGTCGTTATTTTGTCCGTCAGTGGGGTGGTCGTGGTGTGGTGGCTTCGTCACAAAATGATGCCTTGGTCGTTCATATTTAAGTTCTCGTCTTGTGTTGTGTGTACGTGCCCTGGCCGTTTTTTCTGGGGTGAACCAACGTCTTGGCGTTGGGTGTGTCGGTTGACGGGCGGCCTTTTATTGGTCACTCTTCACCCTTGTGCTGGGTCGTGCTTGTTTTGGTTTGTCCAGTTGTTTTTTTGAGTCTTTTTTGTCGTTTTGTCGAATTGTCATTTAGGAGTGTAAGTCAGGCGAGGCATCTCCTAGGTGCAATTCTTCGTTGTCTGTTTGTCTTTTGTTATTTGTTAGTAGGGGCGGGGTTCGATTCCCCGGCGAAGTTGGCGTGTTGGTGCACCCCCGTTTTGAGGTGAACCGTTGTGTTTGACGGATTCGTCGTTATGTCTGGCGGCCATTGCACTCACCCTACCGGGGGGCCAGCCATTCGCCTTAAACATAAAAAAACTACCGAGGAAAAACACGCTATGTGGACAAGGCTTAGTAGGAGTGTTGAGTTGGATACACTAATCGCCAACATGCGCCGAAAAATAATTATGATGGAATCACGGAACCGCCATGTTTGTCACACTGGATGCCAATGTGTAAGAGATGCGGTGGGTCATTTAGGCACATAATTTACGCAAGTGTGGTTTTAAATCTTTGCTCCTTCTAGTAGCGTTTCTTGTCTGCCGGAATCAAAATTGGAAGGTTGGACTCGCGAAATGAGGTGCATGAATTACTAGAAGACGTGTCATGGCGATCTTCAGTGATCCTCTAAATGAAAGAAGTTGTAATGGGGAATTAGCTCAAATGGTAGAGCGCCCGCTTAGCATGCGGGAGGTACCGGGATCAATGCCCGGATTCTCCACGGGTGATCAAATCTGCCGATGTTCCGAGCTCAAACAATCTGAAGTTGACTTTTTCTTCGTCATGGCACAACCATGCGGGTCTTGTGAACAATAAACTTGGTCAGAGCGCTTGTCTTGTAAAAGGGAAGGCATGGCTTCAGGTCCCATTGGTGCCTAAGTATCAGTGTATGGCTCATCTTCCAGTGTGGCACGGTGACAAACCACCTGTTTTCCGCGTCATGGCATTTGTTTTTGAAGTAAATGAATGGGCTAGCGCTTCGGCGTCTTGGAGCTAAAAATCACTGGCTTAGTGTGAGTCCCAATAGATGGCAGTGGTGATGGAATAGACCACTTTCTTTATATTAAAATTCAGCTTGGCAGCGAGGCCTAGAGGCCACAAGAAAAGGAGACTGAATGAACATGTTCATTTCTGTTGTCTGTGTCCTGTAAGCCTCACTATCAAGCTTAAGTTTCATATATGTGAAGTGAAGTGAAGTGAAGTGAAGTCTTTATTTATCGAGGGTAGCTCAAAATAGCATCTAAATGCTAATAAACTAGAGGCCCTCATTACAAGATCAAAAGAGTTAAAATAGTTAAAAATCAGAGCTATATCGAAAGCACAATCTTGACTTGTAGCCAAGTTGACATTTTTTGAAGGTTAAATGACGGAGGAACCAAACAAGACTGACAAGAGATCTTTTTGAAAAATATGTTTGAGGTCTTCATTAATATTTGCCGAAAATAAAGCATGCAATTTCTCACAGGGTCCATGTTGCGTGCGGCTATCCTTCAAGCCCACGTGTAAGAAAGTGCTTGGAAGTGAGAAGCAAAAAGCTGTGAGCCTTTCTGCGTCGTCAAGAAGAAATGTTTCAACAGATGGAGATCGAGGTTTGGGTTAACAAACGGTGGGCCTCTGTCGATGTTATACGAACACTTAAAACTTTCAGCCTCTAATGGCAAACGCATTGAATGAGTTGGCTGAAAGGCATTTTCGCGAAGAGTGAAAGCTCCGAAAACTGCCAGCTAGGCGTGATTGGTAAAATGCAGCATGGGAGGGCCTGTCCGGGAGTTGAACCCGGGACCTCTCGCACCCAAAGCGAGAATCATGCCACTAGACCAACAGGCCGATGACGGTACTGTACTGGTCTTACAGGGACCCATTTTACTGTCACACGCCATGAGAAAGAAAAGTAAATAATCGAGGGCCTTGGTCCATGTGAGGCTCGAACTCACGAACTCGTCGTTATCAGCACCACGCTCCACCAACTGAGCTAATGGACCAGGCGGACTTAACCAACGGTGTGGTTTGTGATTTGAAAACGCGTCCAGCGGAATGCAAGTAAATTTTCATGCAAGTTTTGACTTAATCAAAAATCATTAGTTTGATACATTTCACGTATAGAGATATGAATTATGAATAAACAATTCTTTTGACATTTCAATTTTGCAAAGCCCTGAACAAAAAAACCCCGTTGTTTTGACCGGCAATAGGTCTCTGGGTGGCACATTAATGACAATAGGTGACGTAACGGTGAGTATGGCTATACACAGAGGATTTGTAAACTCTCAAGATGCTGACAATGCACCAATGTTTAGAAATTGATGAACCTATTAGCCAATATCAAAAACACCATAATACTCTTTGTTTATTCCTCCAAAGTTTTGCATAAACATTGTTTCCAGTTTCTCTTTGGACCGTTGTAAGTCTCAAGAGAAGATAAAATCAATGCTTATGCAAAATTTTGGATGGACAAACAAAGAGTATTATGGTATTTTTGATATCGGCTTATTGTAAGGTCTTTTTCCAGATAATGGTAGTACATTGTGTGGAGACCGAAAATGCTGAAAACACAACCTGCAGTGAGAAGCTCTGTGCCTTTGGCAAACTTGAGCCAGCAGCCTTGCACGATTGGAGATCCTTTGCTTTGAAGGGCAAGGACTAGTCGCACAAGTCAAAATCATCCTCTCTCTCTCCCCGGCGGGGAATCGAACCCCGGTCTCCCGCGTGACAGGCGGGGATACTATCCACTATACTACCGAGGAAAAACACGCTATGTGGACAAGGCTTAGTAGGAGTGTTGAGTTGGATACACTAATCGCCAACATGCGCCGAAAAATAATTATGATGGAATCACGGAACCGCCATGTTTGTCACACTGGATGCCAATGTGTAAGAGATGCGGTGGGTCATTTAGGCACATAATTTACGCAAGTGTGGTTTTAAATCTTTGCTCCTTCTAGTAGCGTTTCTTGTCTGCCGGAATCAAAATTGGAAGGTTGGACTCGCGAAATGAGGTGCATGAATTACTAGAAGACGTGTCATGGCGATCTTCAGTGATCCTCTAAATGAAAGAAGTTGTAATGGGGAATTAGCTCAAATGGTAGAGCGCCCGCTTAGCATGCGGGAGGTACCGGGATCAATGCCCGGATTCTCCACGGGTGATCAAATCTGCCGATGTTCCGAGCTCAAACAATCTGAAGTTGACTTTTTCTTCGTCATGGCACAACCATGCGGGTCTTGTGAACAATAAACTTGGTCAGAGCGCTTGTCTTGTAAAAGGGAAGGCATGGCTTCAGGTCCCATTGGTGCCTAAGTATCAGTGTATGGCTCATCTTCCAGTGTGGCACGGTGACAAACCACCTGTTTTCCGCGTCATGGCATTTGTTTTTGAAGTAAATGAATGGGCTAGCGCTTCGGCGTCTTGGAGCTAAAAATCACTGGCTTAGTGTGAGTCCCAATAGATGGCAGTGGTGATGGAATAGACCACTTTCTTTATATTAAAATTCAGCTTGGCAGCGAGGCCTAGAGGCCACAAGAAAAGGAGACTGAATGAACATGTTCATTTCTGTTGTCTGTGTCCTGTAAGCCTCACTATCAAGCTTAAGTTTCATATATGTGAAGTGAAGTGAAGTGAAGTGAAGTCTTTATTTATCGAGGGTAGCTCAAAATAGCATCTAAATGCTAATAAACTAGAGGCCCTCATTACAAGATCAAAAGAGTTAAAATAGTTAAAAATCAGAGCTATATCGAAAGCACAATCTTGATTTGTAGCCAAGTTGACATTTTTTGAAGGTTAAATGACGGAGGAACCAAACAAGACTGACAAGAGATCTTTTTGAAAAATATGTTTGAGGTCTTCATTAATATTTGCCGAAAATAAAGCATGCAATTTCTCACAGGGTCCATGTTGCGTGCGGCTATCCTTCAAGCCCACGTGTAAGAAAGTGCTTGGAAGTGAGAAGCAAAAAGCTGTGAGCCTTTCTGCGTCGTCAAGAAGAAATGTTTCAATAGATGGAGATCGAGGTTTGGGTTAACAAACGGTGGGCCTCTGTCGATGTTATACGAACACTTAAAACTTTCAGCCTGTAATGGCAAACACATTGAATGAGTTGGCTGAAAGGCATTTTCGCGAAGAGTGAAAGCTCCGAAAACTGCCAGCTAGGCGTGATTGGTAAAATGCAGCATGGGAGGGCCTGTCCGGGAGTTGAACCCGGGACCTCTCGCACCCAAAGCGAGAATCATGCCACTAGACCAACAGGCCGATGACGGTACTGTACTGGTCTTACAGGGACCCATTTTACTGTCACACGCCATGAGAAAGAAAAGTAAATAATCGAGGGCCTTGGTCCATGTGAGGCACGAACTCACGAACTCGTCGTTATCAGCACCACGCTCCACCAACTGAGCTAATGGACCAGGCGGACTTAACCAACGGTGTGGTTTGTGATTTGAAAACGCGTCCAGCGGAATGCAAGTAAATTTTCATGCAAGTTTTGACTTAATCAAAAATCATTAGTTTGATACATTTCACGTATAGAGATATGAATTATGAATAAACAATTCTTTTGACATTTCAATTTTGCAAAGCCCTGAACAAAAAAACCCCGTTGTTTTGACCGGCAATAGGTCTCTGGGTGGCACATTAATGACAATAGGTGACGTAACGGTGAGTATGGCTATACACAGAGGATTTGTAAACTCTCAAGATGCTGACAATGCACCAATGTTTAGAAATTGATGAACCTATTAGCCAATATCAAAAACACCATAATACTCTTTGTTCATTCCTCCAAAGTTTTGCATAAACATTGTTTCCAGTTTCTCTTTGGACCGTTGTAAGTCCCAAGAGAAGATAAAATCAATGCTTATGCAAAATTTTGGATGGACAAACAAAGAGTATTATGGTATTTTTGATATCGGCTTATTGTAAGGTCTTTTTCCAGATAATGGTAGTACATTGTGTGGAGACCGAAAATGCTGAAAACACAACCTGCAGTGAGAAGCTCTGTGCCTTTGGCAAACTTGAGCCAGCAGCCTTGCACGATTGGAGATCCTTTGCTTTGAAGGGCAAGGACTAGTCGCACAAGTCAAAATCATCCTCTCTCTCTCCCCGGCGGGGAATCGAACCCCGGTCTCCCGCGTGACAGGCGGGGATACTATCCACTATACTACCGAGGAAAAACACGCTATGTGGACAAGGCTTAGTAGGAGTGTTGAGTTGGATACAGTAATCGCCAACATGCGCCGAAAAATAATTATGATGGAATCATGGAACCGCCATGTTTGTCACACTGGATGCCAATGTGTAAGAGATGCGGTGGGTCATTTAGGCACATAATTTACGCAAGTGTGGTTTTAAATCTTTGCTCCTTCTAGTAGCGTTTCTTGTCTGCCGGAATCAAAATTGGAAGGTTGGACTCGCGAAATGAGGTGCATGAATTACTAGAAGACGTGTCATGGCGATCTTCAGTGATCCTCTAAATGAAAGAAGTTGTAATGGGGAATTAGCTCAAATGGTAGAGCGCCCGCTTAGCATGCGGGAGGTACCGGGATCAATGCCCGGATTCTCCACGGGTGATCAAATCTGCCGATGTTCCGAGCTCAAACAATCTGAAGTTGACTTTTTCTTCGTCATGGCACAACCATGCGGGTCTTGTGAACAATAAACTTGGTCAGAGCGCTTGTCTTGTAAAAGGGAAGGCATGGCTTCAGGTCCCATTGGTGCCTAAGTATCAGTGTATGGCTCATCTTCCAGTGTGGCACGGTGACAAACCACCTGTTTTCCGCGTCATGGCATTTGTTTTTGAAGTAAATGAATGGGCTAGCGCTTCGGCGTCTTGGAGCTAAAAATCACTGGCTTAGTGTGAGTCCCAATAGATGGCAGTGGTGATGGAATAGACCACTTTCTTTATATTAAAATTCAGCTTGGCAGCGAGGCCTAGAGGCCACAAGAAAAGGAGACTGAATGAACATGTTCATTTCTGTTGTCTGTGTCCTGTAAGCCTCACTATCAAGCTTAAGTTTCATATATGTGAAGTGAAGTGAAGTGAAGTGAAGTCTTTATTTATCGAGGGTAGCTCAAAATAGCATCTAAATGCTAATAAACTAGAGGCCCTCATTACAAGATCAAAAGAGTTAAAATAGTTAAAAATCAGAGCTATATCGAAAGCACAATCTTGACTTGTAGCCAAGTTGACATTTTTTGAAGGTTAAATGACGGAGGAACCAAACAAGACTGACAAGAGATCTTTTTGAAAAATATGTTTGAGGTCTTCATTAATATTTGCCGAAAATAAAGCATGCAATTTCTCACAGGGTCCATGTTGCGTGCGGCTATCCTTCAAGCCCACGTGTAAGAAAGTGCTTGGAAGTGAGAAGCAAAAAGCTGTGAGCCTTTCTGCGTCGTCAAGAAGAAATGTTTCAACAGATGGAGATCGAGGTTTGGGTTAACAAACGGTGGGCCTCTGTCGATGTTATACGAACACTTAAAACTTTCAGCCTCTAATGGCAAACACATTGAATGAGTTGGCTGAAAGGCATTTTCGCGAAGAGTGAAAGCTCCGAAAACTGCCAGCTAGGCGTGATTGGTAAAATGCAGCATGGGAGGGCCTGTCCGGGAGTTGAACCCGGGACCTCTCGCACCCAAAGCGAGAATCATGCCACTAGACCAACAGGCCGATGACGGTACTGTACTGGTCTTACAGGGACCCATTTTACTGTCACACGCCATGAGAAAGAAAAGTAAATAATCGAGGGCCTTGGTCCATGTGAGGCTCGAACTCACGAACTCGTCGTTATCAGCACCACGCTCCACCAACTGAGCTAATGGACCAGGCGGACTTAACCAACGGTGTGGTTTGTGATTTGAAAACGCGTCCAGCGGAATGCAAGTAAATTTTCATGCAAGTTTTGACTTAATCAAAAATCATTAGTTTGATACATTTCACGTATAGAGATATGAATTATGAATAAACAATTCTTTTGACATTTCAATTTTTCAAAGCCCTGAACAAAAAAACCCCGTTGTTTTGACCGGCAATAGGTCTCTGGGTGGCACATTAATGACAATAGGTGACGTAACGGTGAGTATGGCTATACACAGAGGATTTGTAAACTCTCAAGATGCTGACAATGCACCAATGTTTAGAAATTGATGAACCTATTAGCCAATATCAAAAACACCATAATACTCTTTGTTCATTCCTCCAAAATTTTGCATAAACATTGTTTCCAGTTTCTCTTTGGACCGTTGTAAGTCCCAAGAGAAGATAAAATCAATGCTTATGCAAAATTTTGGATGGACAAACAAAGAGTATTATGGTATTTTTGATATCGGCTTATTGTAAGGTCTTTTTCCAGATAATGGTAGTACATTGTGTGGAGACCGAAAATGCTGAAAACACAACCTGCAGTGAGAAGCTCTGTGCCTTTGGCAAACTTGAGCCAGCAGCCTTGCACGATTGGAGATCCTTTGCTTTGAAGGGCAAGGACTAGTCGCACAAGTCAAAATCATCCTCTCTCTCTCCCCGGCGGGGAATCGAACCCCGGTCTCCCGCGTGACAGGCGGGGATACTATCCACTATACTACCGAGGAAAAACACGCTATGTGGACAAGGCTTAGTAGGAGTGTTGAGTTGGATACACTAATCGCCAACATGCGCCGAAAAATAATTATGATGGAATCATGGAACCGCCATGTTTGTCACACTGGATGCCAATGTGTAAGAGATGCGGTGGGTCATTTAGGCACATAATTTACGCAAGTGTGGTTTTAAATCTTTGCTCCTTCTAGTAGCGTTTCTTGTCTGCCGGAATCAAAATTGGAAGGTTGGACTCGCGAAATGAGGTGCATGAATTACTAGAAGACGTGTCATGGCGATCTTCAGTGATCCTATAAATGAAAGAAGTTGTAATGGGGAATTAGCTCAAATGGTAGAGCGCCCGCTTAGCATGCGGGAGGTACCGGGATCAATGCCCGGATTCTCCACGGGTGATCAAATCTGCCGATGTTCCGAGCTCAAACAATCTGAAGTTGACTTTTTCTTCGTCATGGCACAACCATGCGGGTCTTGTGAACAATAAACTTGGTCAGAGCGCTTGTCTTGTAAAAGGGAAGGCATGGCTTCAGGTCCCATTGGTGCCTAAGTATCAGTGTATGGCTCATCTTCCAGTGTGGCACGGTGACAAACCACCTGTTTTCCGCGTCATGGCATTTGTTTTTGAAGTAAATGAATGGGCTAGCGCTTCGGCGTCTTGGAGCTAAAAATCACTGGCTTAGTGTGAGTCCCAATAGATGGCAGTGGTGATGGAATAGACCACTTTCTTTATATTAAAATTCAGCTTGGCAGCGAGGCCTAGAGGCCACAAGAAAAGGAGACTGAATGAACATGTTCATTTCTGTTGTCTGTGTCCTGTAAGCCTCACTATCAAGCTTAAGTTTCATATATGTGAAGTGAAGTGAAGTGAAGTGAAGTCTTTATTTATCGAGGGTAGCTCAAAATAGCATCTAAATGCTAATAAACTAGAGGCCCTCATTACAAGATCAAAAGAGTTAAAATAGTTAAAAATCAGAGCTATATCGAAAGCACAATCTTGATTTATAGCCAAGTTGACATTTTTTGAAGGTTAAATGACGGAGGAACCAAACAAGACTGACAAGAGATCTTTTTGAAAAATATGTTTGAGGTCTTCATTAATATTTGCCGAAAATAAAGCATGCAATTTCTCACAGGGTCCATGTTGCGTGCGGCTATCCTTCAAGCCCACGTGTAAGAAAGTGCTTGGAAGTGAGAAGCAAAAAGCTGTGAGCCTTTCTGCGTCGTCAAGAAGAAATGTTTCAACAGATGGAGATCGAGGTTTGGGTTAACAAACGGTGGGCCTCTGTCGATGTTATACGAACACTTAAAACTTTCAGCCTCTAATGGCAAACACATTGAATGAGTTGGCTGAAAGGCATTTTCGCGAAGAGTGAAAGCTCCGAAAACTGCCAGCTAGGCGTGATTGGTAAAATGCAGCATGGGAGGGCCTGTCCGGGAGTTGATCCCGGGACCTCTCGTACCCAAAGCGAGAATCATGCCACTAGACCAACAGGCCGATGACGGTACTGTACTGGTCTTACAGGGACCCATTTTACTGTCACACGCCATGAGAAAGAAAAGTAAATAATCGAGGGCCTTGGTCCATGTGAGGCTCGAACTCACGAACTCGTCGTTATCAGCACCACGCTCCACCAACTGAGCTAATGGACAAGGCGGACTTAACCAACGGTGTGGTTTGTGATTTGAAAACGCGTCCAGCGGAATGCAAGTAAATTTTCATGCAAGTTTTGACTTAACCAAAAATCATTAGTTTGATACATTTCACGTATAGAGATATGAATTATGAATAAACAATTCTTTTGACATTTCAATTTTGCAAAGCCCTGAACAAAAAAACCCCGTTGTTTTGACCGGCAATAGGTCTCTGGGTGGCACATTAATGACAATAGGTGACGTAACGGTGAGTATGGCTATACACAGAGGATTTGTAAACTCTCAAGATGCTGACAATGCACCAATGTTTAGAAATTGATGAACCTATTAGCCAATATCAAAAACACCATAATACTCTTTGTTTATTCCTCCAAAGTTTTGCATAAACATTGTTTCCAGTTTCTCTTTGGACCGTTGAAAGTCCCAAGAGAAGATAAAATCAATGCTTATGCAAAATTTTGGATGGACAAACAAAGAGTATTATGGTATTTTTGATATCGGCTTATTGTAAGGTCTTTTTCCAGATAATGGTAGTACATTGTGTGGAGACCGAAAATGCTGAAAACACAACCTGCAGTGAGAAGCTCTGTGCCTTTGGCAAACTTGAGCCAGCAGCCTTGCACGATTGGAGATCCTTTGCTTTGAAGGGCAAGGACTAGTCGCACAAGTCAAAATCATCCTCTCTCTCTCCCCGGCGGGGAATCGAACCCCGGTCTCCCGCGTGACAGGCGGGGATACTATCCACTATACTACCGAGGAAAAACACGCTATGTGGACAAGGCTTAGTAGGAGTGTTGAGTTGGATACAGTAATCGCCAACATGCGCCGAAAAATAATTATGATGGAATCATGGAACCGCCATGTTTGTCACACTGGATGCCAATGTGTAAGAGATGCGGTGGGTCATTTAGGCACATAATTTACGCAAGTGTGGTTTTAAATCTTTGCTCCTTCTAGTAGCGTTTCTTGTCTGCCGGAATCAAAATTGGAAGGTTGGACTCGCGAAATGAGGTGCATGAATTACTAGAAGACGTGTCATGGCGATCTTCAGTGATCCTCTAAATGAAAGAAGTTGTAATGGGGAATTAGCTCAAATGGTAGAGCGCCCGCTTAGCATGCGGGAGGTACCGGGATCAATGCCCGGATTCTCCACGGGTGATCAAATCTGCCGATGTTCCGAGCTCAAACAATCTGAAGTTGACTTTTTCTTCGTCATGGCACAACCATGCGGGTCTTGTGAACAATAAACTTGGTCAGAGCGCTTGTCTTGTAAAAGGGAAGGCATGGCTTCAGGTCCCATTGGTGCCTAAGTATCAGTGTATGGCTCATCTTCCAGTGTGGCACGGTGACAAACCACCTGTTTTCCGCGTCATGGCATTTGTTTTTGAAGTAAATGAATGGGCTAGCGCTTCGGCGTCTTGGAGCTAAAAATCACTGGCTTAGTGTGAGTCCCAATAGATGGCAGTGGTGATGGAATAGACCACTTTCTTTATATTAAAATTCAGCTTGGCAGCGAGGCCTAGAGGCCACAAGAAAAGGAGACTGAATGAACATGTTCATTTCTGTTGTCTGTGTCCTGTAAGCCTCACTATCAAGCTTAAGTTTCATATATGTGAAGTGAAGTGAAGTGAAGTGAAGTCTTTATTTATCGAGGGTAGCTCAAAATAGCATCTAAATGCTAATAAACTAGAGGCCCTCATTACAAGATCAAAAGAGTTAAAATAGTTAAAAATCAGAGCTATATCGAAAGCACAATCTTGACTTGTAGCCAAGTTGACATTTTTTTAAGGTTAAATGACGGAGGAACCAAACAAGACTGACAAGAGATCTTTTTGAAAAATATGTTTGAGGTCTTCATTAATATTTGCCGAAAATAAAGCATGCAATTTCTCACAGGGTCCATGTTGCGTGCGGCTATCCTTCAAGCCCACGTGTAAGAAAGTGCTTGGAAGTGAGAAGCAAAAAGCTGTGAGCCTTTCTGCGTCGTCAAGAAGAAATGTTTCAACAGATGGAGATCGAGGTTTGGGTTAACAAACGGTGGGCCTCTGTCGATGTTATACGAACACTTAAAACTTTCAGCCTCTAATGGCAAACACATTGAATGAGTTGGCTGAAAGGCATTTTCGCGAAGAGTGAAAGCTCCGAAAACTGCCAGCTAGGCGTGATTGGTAAAATGCAGCATGGGAGGGCCTGTCCGGGAGTTGAACCCGGGACCTCTCGCACCCAAAGCGAGAATCATGCCACTAGACCAACAGGCCGATGACGGTACTGTACTGGTCTTACAGGGACCCATTTTACTGTCACACGCCATGAGAAAGAAAAGTAAATAATCGAGGGCCTTGGTCCATGTGAGGCTCGAACTCACGAACTCGTCGTTATCAGCACCACGCTCCACCAACTGAGCTAATGGACCAGGCGGACTTAACCAACGGTGTGGTTTGTGATTTGAAAACGCGTCCAGCGGAATGCAAGTAAATTTTCATGCAAGTTTTGACTTAACCAAAAATCATTAGTTTGATACATTTCACGTATAGAGATATGAATTATGAATAAACAATTCTTTTGACATTTCAATTTTGCAAAGCCCTGAACAAAAAAACCCCGTTGTTTTGACCGGCAATAGGTCTCTGGGTGGCACATTAATGACAATAGGTGACGTAACGGTGAGTATGGCTATACACAGAGGATTTGTAAACTCTCAAGATGCTGACAATGCACCAATGTTTAGAAATTGATGAACCTATTAGCCAATATCAAAAACACCATAATACTCTTTGTTTATTCCTCCAAAGTTTTGCATAAACATTGTTTCCAGTTTCTCTTTGGACCGTTGTAAGTCCCAAGAGAAGATAAAATCAATGCTTATGCAAAATTTTGGATGGACAAACAAAGAGTATTATGGTATTTTTGATATCGGCTTATTGTAAGGTCTTTTTCCAGATAATGGTAGTACATTGTGTGGAGACCGAAAATGCTGAAAACACAACCTGCAGTGAGAAGCTCTGTGCCTTTGGCAAACTTGAGCCAGCAGCCTTGCACGATTGGAGATCCTTTGCTTTGAAGGGCAAGGACTAGTCGCACAAGTCAAAATCATCCTCTCTCTCTCCCCGGCGGGGAATCGAACCCCGGTCTCCCGCGTGACAGGCGGGGATACTATCCACTATACTACCGAGGAAAAACACGCTATGTGGACAAGGCTTAGTAGGAGTGTTGAGTTGGATACAGTAATCGCCAACATGCGCCGAAAAATAATTATGATGGAATCACGGAACCGCCATGTTTGTCACAGTGGATGCCAATGTGTAAGAGATGCGGTGGGTCATTTAGGCACATAATTTACGCAAGTGTGGTTTTAAATCTTTGCTCCTTCTAGTAGCGTTTCTTGTCTGCCGGAATCAAAATTGGAAGGTTGGACTCGCGAAATGAGGTGCATGAATTACTAGAAGACGTGTCATGGCGATCTTCAGTGATCCTCTAAATGAAAGAAGTTGTAATGGGGAATTAGCTCAAATGGTAGAGCGCCCGCTTAGCATGCGGGAGGTACCGGGATCAATGCCCGGATTCTCCACGGGTGATCAAATCTGCCGATGTTCCGAGCTCAAACAATCTGAAGTTGACTTTTTCTTCGTCATGGCACAACCATGCGGGTCTTGTGAACAATAAACTTGGTCAGAGCGCTTGTCTTGTAAAAGGGAAGGCATGGCTTCAGGTCCCATTGGTGCCTAAGTATCAGTGTATGGCTCATCTTCCAGTGTGGCACGGTGACAAACCACCTGTTTTCCGCGTCATGGCATTTGTTTTTGAAGTAAATGAATGGGCTAGCGCTTCGGCGTCTTGGAGCTAAAAATCACTGGCTTAGTGTGAGTCCCAATAGATGGCAGTGGTGATGGAATAGACCACTTTCTTTATATTAAAATTCAGCTTGGCAGCGAGGCCTAGAGGCCACAAGAAAAGGAGACTGAATGAACATGTTCATTTCTGTTGTCTGTGTCCTGTAAGCCTCACTATCAAGCTTAAGTTTCATATATGTGAAGTGAAGTGAAGTGAAGTGAAGTCTTTATTTATCGAGGGTAGCTCAAAATAGTATCTAAATGCTAATAAACTAGAGGCCCTCATTACAAGATCAAAAGAGTTAAAATAGTTAAAAATCAGAGCTATATCGAAAGCACAATCTTGATTTATAGCCAAGTTGACATTTTTTGAAGGTTAAATGACGGAGGAACCAAACAAGACTGACAAGAGATCTTTTTGAAAAATATGTTTGAGGTCTTCATTAATATTTGCCGAAAATAAAGCATGCAATTTCTCACAGGGTCCATGTTGCGTGCGGCTATCCTTCAAGCCCACGTGTAAGAAAGTGCTTGGAAGTGAGAAGCAAAAAGCTGTGAGCCTTTCTGCGTCGTCAAGAAGAAATGTTTCAACAGATGGAGATCGAGGTTTGGGTTAACAAACGGTGGGCCTCTGTCGATGTTATACGAACACTTAAAACTTTCAGCCTCTAATGGCAAACACATTGAATGAGTTGGCTGAAAGGCATTTTCGCGAAGAGTGAAAGCTCCGAAAACTGCCAGCTAGGCGTGATTGGTAAAATGCAGCATGGGAGGGCCTGTCCGGGAGTTGAACCCGGGACCTCTCGCACCCAAAGCGAGAATCATGCCACTAGACCAACAGGCCGATGACGGTACTGTACTGGTCTTACAGGGACCCATTTTACTGTCACACGCCATGAGAAAGAAAAGTAAATAATCGAGGGCCTTGGTCCACGTGAGGCTCGAACTCACGAACTCGTCGTTATCAGCACCACGCTCCACCAACTGAGCTAATGGACAAGGCGGACTTAACCAACGGTGTGGTTTGTGATTTGAAAACGCGTCCAGCGGAATGCAAGTAAATTTTCATGCAAGTTTTGACTTAACCAAAAATCATTAGTTTGATACATTTCACGTATAGAGATATGAATTATGAATAAACAATTCTTTTGACATTTCAATTTTGCAAAGCCCTGAACAAAAAAACCCCGTTGTTTTGACCGGCAATAGGTCTCTGGGTGGCACATTAATGACAATAGGTGACGTAACGGTGAGTATGGCTATACACAGAGGATTTGTAAACTCTCAAGATGCTGACAATGCACCAATGTTTAGAAATTGATGAACCTATTAGCCAATATCAAAAACACCATAATACTCTTTGTTTATTCCTCCAAAGTTTTGCATAAACATTGTTTCCAGTTTCTCTTTGGACCGTTGAAAGTCCCAAGAGAAGATAAAATCAATGCTTATGCAAAATTTTGGATGGACAAACAAAGAGTATTATGGTATTTTTGATATCGGCTTATTGTAAGGTCTTTTTCCAGATAATGGTAGTACATTGTGTGGAGACCGAAAATGCTGAAAACACAACCTGCAGTGAGAAGCTCTGTGCCTTTGGCAAACTTGAGCCAGCAGCCTTGCACGATTGGAGATCCTTTGCTTTGAAGGGCAAGGACTAGTCGCACAAGTCAAAATCATCCTCTCTCTCTCCCCGGCGGGGAATCGAACCCCGGTCTCCCGCGTGACAGGCGGGGATACTATCCACTATACTACCGAGGAAAAACACGCTATGTGGACAAGGCTTAGTAGGAGTGTTGAGTTGGATACAGTAATCGCCAACATGCGCCGAAAAATAATTATGATGGAATCATGGAACCGCCATGTTTGTCACACTGGATGCCAATGTGTAAGAGATGCGGTGGGTCATTTAGGCACATAATTTACGCAAGTGTGGTTTTAAATCTTTGCTCCTTCTAGTAGCGTTTCTTGTCTGCCGGAATCAAAATTGGAAGGTTGGACTCGCGAAATGAGGTGCATGAATTACTAGAAGACGTGTCATGGCGATCTTCAGTGATCCTCTAAATGAAAGAAGTTGTAATGGGGAATTAGCTCAAATGGTAGAGCGCCCGCTTAGCATGCGGGAGGTACCGGGATCAATGCCCGGATTCTCCACGGGTGATCAAATCTGCCGATGTTCCGAGCTCAAACAATCTGAAGTTGACTTTTTCTTCGTCATGGCACAACCATGCGGGTCTTGTGAACAATAAACTTGGTCAGAGCGCTTGTCTTGTAAAAGGGAAGGCATGGCTTCAGGTCCCATTGGTGCCTAAGTATCAGTGTATGGCTCATCTTCCAGTGTGGCACGGTGACAAACCACCTGTTTTCCGCGTCATGGCATTTGTTTTTGAAGTAAATGAATGGGCTAGCGCTTCGGCGTCTTGGAGCTAAAAATCACTGGCTTAGTGTGAGTCCCAATAGATGGCAGTGGTGATGGAATAGACCACTTTCTTTATATTAAAATTCAGCTTGGCAGCGAGGCCTAGAGGCCACAAGAAAAGGAGACTGAATGAACATGTTCATTTCTGTTGTCTGTGTCCTGTAAGCCTCACTATCAAGCTTAAGTTTCATATATGTGAAGTGAAGTGAAGTGAAGTGAAGTCTTTATTTATCGAGGGTAGCTCAAAATAGCATCTAAATGCTAATAAACTAGAGGCCCTCATTACAAGATCAAAAGAGTTAAAATAGTTAAAAATCAGAGCTATATCGAAAGCACAATCTTGATTTATAGCCAAGTTGACATTTTTTGAAGGTTAAATGACGGAGGAACCAAACAAGACTGACAAGAGATCTTTTTGAAAAATATGTTTGAGGTCTTCATTAATATTTGCCGAAAATAAAGCATGCAATTTCTCACAGGGTCCATGTTGCGTGCGGCTATCCTTCAAGCCCACGTGTAAGAAAGTGCTTGGAAGTGAGAAGCAAAAAGCTGTGAGCCTTTCTGCGTCGTCAAGAAGAAATGTTTCAACAGATGGAGATCGAGGTTTGGGTTAACAAACGGTGGGCCTCTGTCGATGTTATACGAACACTTAAAACTTTCAGCCTCTAATGGCAAACACATTGAATGAGTTGGCTGAAAGGCATTTTCGCGAAGAGTGAAAGCTCCGAAAACTGCCAGCTAGGCGTGATTGGTAAAATGCAGCATGGGAGGGCCTGTCCGGGAGTTGAACCCGGGACCTCTCGCACCCAAAGCGAGAATCATGCCACTAGACCAACAGGCCGATGACGGTACTGTACTGGTCTTACAGGGACCCATTTTACTGTCACACGCCATGAGAAAGAAAAGTAAATAATCGAGGGCCTTGGTCCATGTGAGGCTCGAACTCACGAACTCGTCGTTATCAGCACCACGCTCCACCAACTGAGCTAATGGACCAGGCGGACTTAACCAACGGTGTGGTTTGTGATTTGAAAACGCGTCCAGCGGAATGCAAGTAAATTTTCATGCAAGTTTTGACTTAATCAAAAATCATTAGTTTGATACATTTCACGTATAGAGATATGAATTATGAATAAACAATTCTTTTGACATTTCAATTTTGCAAAGCCCTGAACAAAAAAACCCCGTTGTTTTGACCGGCAATAGGTCTCTGGGTGGCACATTAATGACAATAGGTGACGTAACGGTGAGTATGGCTATACACAGAGGATTTGTAAACTCTCAAGATGCTGACAATGCACCAATGTTTAGAAATTGATGAACCTATTAGCCAATATCAAAAACACCATAATACTCTTTGTTTATTCCTCCAAAGTTTTGCATAAACATTGTTTCCAGTTTCTCTTTGGACCGTTGTAAGTCCCAAGAGAAGATAAAATCAATGCTTATGCAAAATTTTGGATGGACAAACAAAGAGTATTATGGTATTTTTGATATCGGCTTATTGTAAGGTCTTTTTCCAGATAATGGTAGTACATTGTGTGGAGACCGAAAATGCTGAAAACACAACCTGCAGTGAGAAGCTCTGTGCCTTTGGCAAACTTGAGCCAGCAGCCTTGCACGATTGGAGATCCTTTGCTTTGAAGGGCTAGGACTAGTCGCACAAGTCAAAATCATCCTCTCTCTCTCCCCGGCGGGGAATCGAACCCCGGTCTCCCGCGTGACAGGCGGGGATACTATCCACTATACTACCGAGGAAAAACACGCTATGTGGACAAGGCTTAGTAGGAGTGTTGAGTTGGATACAGTAATCGCCAACATGCGCCGAAAAATAATTATGATGGAATCACGGAACCGCCATGTTTGTCACAGTGGATGCCAATGTGTAAGAGATGCGGTGGGTCATTTAGGCACATAATTTACGCAAGTGTGGTTTTAAATCTTTGCTCCTTCTAGTAGCGTTTCTTGTCTGCTGGAATCAAAATTGGAAGGTTGGACTCGCGAAATGAGGTGCATGAATTACTAGAAGACGTGTCATGGCGATCTTCAGTGATCCTCTAAATGAAAGAAGTTGTAATGGGGAATTAGCTCAAATGGTAGAGCGCCCGCTTAGCATGCGGGAGGTACCGGGATCAATGCCCGGATTCTCCACGGGTGATCAAATCTGCCGATGTTCCGAGCTCTAACAATCTGAAGTTGACTTTTTCTTCGTCATGGCACAACCATGCGGGTCTTGTGAACAATAAACTTGGTCAGAGCGCTTGTCTTGTAAAAGGGAAGGCATGGCTTCAGGTCCCATTGGTGCCTAAGTATCAGTGTATGGCTCATCTTCCAGTGTGGCACGGTGACAAACCACCTGTTTTCCGCGTCATGGCATTTGTTTTTGAAGTAAATGAATGGGCTAGCGCTTCGGCGTCTTGGAGCTAAAAATCACTGGCTTAGTGTGAGTCCCAATAGATGGCAGTGGTGATGGAATAGACCACTTTCTTTATATTAAAATTCAGCTTGGCAGCGAGGCCTAGAGGCCACAAGAAAAGGAGACTGAATGAACATGTTCATTTCTGTTGTCTGTGTCCTGTAAGCCTCACTATCAAGCTTAAGTTTCATATATGTGAAGTGAAGTGAAGTGAAGTGAAGTCTTTATTTATCGAGGGTAGCTCAAAATAGCATCTAAATGCTAATAAACTAGAGGCCCTCATTACAAGATCAAAAGAGTTAAAATAGTTAAAAATCAGAGCTATATCGAAAGCACAATCTTGATTTATAGCCAAGTTGACATTTTTTGAAGGTTAAATGACGGAGGAACCAAACAAGACTGACAAGAGATCTTTTTGAAAAATATGTTTGAGGTCTTCATTAATATTTGCCGAAAATAAAGCATGCAATTTCTCACAGGGTCCATGTTGCGTGCGGCTATCCTTCAAGCCCACGTGTAAGAAAGTGCTTGGAAGTGAGAAGCAAAAAGCTGTGAGCCTTTCTGCGTCGTCAAGAAGAAATGTTTCAACAGATGGAGATCGAGGTTTGGGTTAACAAACGGTGGGCCTCTGTCGATGTTATACGAACACTTAAAACTTTCAGCCTCTAATGGCAAACACATTGAATGAGTTGGCTGAAAGGCATTTTCGCGAAGAGTGAAAGCTCCGAAAACTGCCAGCTAGGCGTGATTGGTAAAATGCAACATGGGAGGGCCTGTCCGGGAGTTGAACCCGGGACCTCTCGCACCCAAAGCGAGAATCATGCCACTAGACCAACAGGCCGATGACGGTACTGTACTGGTCTTACAGGGACCCATTTTACTGTCACACGCCATGAGAAAGAAAAGTAAATAATCGAGGGCCTTGGTCCATGTGAGGCTCGAACTCACGAACTCGTCGTTATCAGCACCACGCTCCACCAACTGAGCTAATGGACCAGGCGGACTTAACCAACGGTGTGGTTTGTGATTTGAAAACGCGTCCAGCGGAATGCAAGTAAATTTTCATGCAAGTTTTGACTTAATCAAAAATCATTAGTTTGATACATTTCACGTATAGAGATATGAATTATGAATAAACAATTCTTTTGACATTTCAATTTTGCAAAGCCCTGAACAAAAAAACCCCGTTGTTTTGACCGGCAATAGGTCTCTGGGTGGCACATTAATGACAATAGGTGACGTAACGGTGAGTATGGCTATACACAGAGGATTTGTAAACTCTCAAGATGCTGACAATGCACCAATGTTTAGAAATTGATGAACCTATTAGCCAATATCAAAAACACCATAATACTCTTTGTTTATTCCTCCAAAGTTTTGCATAAACATTGTTTCCAGTTTCTCTTTGGACCGTTGTAAGTCCCAAGAGAAGATAAAATCAATGCTTATGCAAAATTTTGGATGGACAAACAAAGAGTATTATGGTATTTTTGATATCGGCTTATTGTAAGGTCTTTTTCCAGATAATGGTAGTACATTGTGTGGAGACCGAAAATGCTGAAAACACAACCTGCAGTGAGAAGCTCTGTGCCTTTGGCAAACTTGAGCCAGCAGCCTTGCACGATTGGAGATCCTTTGCTTTGAAGGGCAAGGACTAGTCGCACAAGTCAAAATCATCCTCTCTCTCTCCCCGGCGGGGAATCGAACCCCGGTCTCCCGCGTGACAGGCGGGGATACTATCCACTATACTACCGAGGAAAAACACGCTATGTGGACAAGGCTTAGTAGGAGTGTTGAGTTGGATACAGTAATCGCCAACATGCGCCGAAAAATAATTATGATGGAATCATGGAACCGCCATGTTTGTCACACTGGATGCCAATGTGTAAGAGATGCGGTGGGTCATTTAGGCACATAATTTACGCAAGTGTGGTTTTAAATCTTTGCTCCTTCTAGTAGCGTTTCTTGTCTGCCGGAATCAAAATTGGAAGGTTGGACTCGCGAAATGAGGTGCATGAATTACTAGAAGACGTGTCATGGCGATCTTCAGTGATCCTCTAAATGAAAGAAGTTGTAATGGGGAATTAGCTCAAATGGTAGAGCGCCCGCTTAGCATGCGGGAGGTACCGGGATCAATGCCCGGATTCTCCACGGGTGATCAAATCTGCCGATGTTCCGAGCTCAAACAATCTGAAGTTGACTTTTTCTTCGTCATGGCACAACCATGCGGGTCTTGTGAACAATAAACTTGGTCAGAGCGCTTGTCTTGTAAAAGGGAAGGCATGGCTTCAGGTCCCATTGGTGCCTAAGTATCAGTGTATGGCTCATCTTCCAGTGTGGCACGGTGACAAACCACCTGTTTTCCGCGTCATGGCATTTGTTTTTGAAGTAAATGAATGGGCTAGCGCTTCGGCGTCTTGGAGCTAAAAATCACTGGCTTAGTGTGAGTCCCAATAGATGGCAGTGGTGATGGAATAGACCACTTTCTTTATATTAAAATTCAGCTTGGCAGCGAGGCCTAGAGGCCACAAGAAAAGGAGACTGAATGAACATGTTCATTTCTGTTGTCTGTGTCCTGTAAGCCTCACTATCAAGCTTAAGTTTCATATATGTGAAGTGAAGTGAAGTGAAGTGAAGTCTTTATTTATCGAGGGTAGCTCAAAATAGCATCTAAATGCTAATAAACTAGAGGCCCTCATTACAAGATCAAAAGAGTTAAAATAGTTAAAAATCAGAGCTATATCGAAAGCACAATCTTGATTTATAGCCAAGTTGACATTTTTTGAAGGTTAAATGACGGAGGAACCAAACAAGACTGACAAGAGATCTTTTTGAAAAATATGTTTGAGGTCTTCATTAATATTTGCCGAAAATAAAGCATGCAATTTCTCACAGGGTCCATGTTGCGTGCGGCTATCCTTCAAGCCCACGTGTAAGAAAGTGCTTGGAAGTGAGAAGCAAAAAGCTGTGAGCCTTTCTGCGTCGTCAAGAAGAAATGTTTCAACAGATGGAGATCGAGGTTTGGGTTAACAAACGGTGGGCCTCTGTCGATGTTATACGAACACTTAAAACTTTCAGCCTCTAATGGCAAACACATTGAATGAGTTGGCTGAAAGGCATTTTCGCGAAGAGTGAAAGCTCCGAAAACTGCCAGCTAGGCGTGATTGGTAAAATGCAGCATGGGAGGGCCTGTCCGGGAGTTGAACCCGGGACCTCTCGCACCCAAAGCGAGAATCATGCCACTAGACCAACAGGCCGATGACGGTACTGTACTGGTCTTACAGGGACCCATTTTACTGTCACACGCCATGAGAAAGAAAAGTAAATAATCGAGGGCCTTGGTCCATGTGAGGCTCGAACTCACGAACTCGTCGTTATCAGCACCACGCTCCACCAACTGAGCTAATGGACCAGGCGGACTTAACCAACGGTGTGGTTTGTGATTTGAAAACGCGTCCAGCGGAATGCAAGTAAATTTTCATGCAAGTTTTGACTTAATCAAAAATCATTAGTTTGATACATTTCACGTATAGAGATATGAATTATGAATAAACAATTCTTTTGACATTTCAATTTTGCAAAGCCCTGAACAAAAAAACCCCGTTGTTTTGACCGGCAATAGGTCTCTGGGTGGCACATTAATGACAATAGGTGACGTAACGGTGAGTATGGCTATACACAGAGGATTTGTAAACTCTCAAGATGCTGACAATGCACCAATGTTTAGAAATTGATGAACCTATTAGCCAATATCAAAAACACCATAATACTCTTTGTTTATTCCTCCAAAGTTTTGCATAAACATTGTTTCCAGTTTCTCTTTGGACCGTTGTAAGTCCCAAGAGAAGATAAAATCAATGCTTATGCAAAATTTTGGATGGACAAACAAAGAGTATTATGGTATTTTTGATATCGGCTTATTGTAAGGTCTTTTTCCAGATAATGGTAGTACATTGTGTGGAGACCGAAAATGCTGAAAACACAACCTGCAGTGAGAAGCTCTGTGCCTTTGGCAAACTTGAGCCAGCAGCCTTGCACGATTGGAGATCCTTTGCTTTGAAGGGCTAGGACTAGTCGCACAAGTCAAAATCATCCTCTCTCTCTCCCCGGCGGGGAATCGAACCCCGGTCTCCCGCGTGACAGGCGGGGATACTATCCACTATACTACCGAGGAAAAACACGCTATGTGGACAAGGCTTAGTAGGAGTGTTGAGTTGGATACAGTAATCGCCAACATGCGCCGAAAAATAATTATGATGGAATCACGGAACCGCCATGTTTGTCACAGTGGATGCCAATGTGTAAGAGATGCGGTGGGTCATTTAGGCACATAATTTACGCAAGTGTGGTTTTAAATCTTTGCTCCTTCTAGTAGCGTTTCTTGTCTGCTGGAATCAAAATTGGAAGGTTGGACTCGCGAAATGAGGTGCATGAATTACTAGAAGACGTGTCATGGCGATCTTCAGTGATCCTCTAAATGAAAGAAGTTGTAATGGGGAATTAGCTCAAATGGTAGAGCGCCCGCTTAGCATGCGGGAGGTACCGGGATCAATGCCCGGATTCTCCACGGGTGATCAAATCTGCCGATGTTCCGAGCTCAAACAATCTGAAGTTGACTTTTTCTTCGTCATGGCACAACCATGCGGGTCTTGTGAACAATAAACTTGGTCAGAGCGCTTGTCTTGTAAAAGGGAAGGCATGGCTTCAGGTCCCATTGGTGCCTAAGTATCAGTGTATGGCTCATCTTCCAGTGTGGCACGGTGACAAACCACCTGTTTTCCGCGTCATGGCATTTGTTTTTGAAGTAAATGAATGGGCTAGCGCTTCGGCGTCTTGGAGCTAAAAATCACTGGCTTAGTGTGAGTCCCAATAGATGGCAGTGGTGATGGAATAGACCACTTTCTTTATATTAAAATTCAGCTTGGCAGCGAGGCCTAGAGGCCACAAGAAAAGGAGACTGAATGAACATGTTCATTTCTGTTGTCTGTGTCCTGTAAGCCTCACTATCAAGCTTAAGTTTCATATATGTGAAGTGAAGTGAAGTGAAGTGAAGTCTTTATTTATCGAGGGTAGCTCAAAATAGCATCTAAATGCTAATAAACTAGAGGCCCTCATTACAAGATCAAAAGAGTTAAAATAGTTAAAAATCAGAGCTATATCGAAAGCACAATCTTGATTTATAGCCAAGTTGACATTTTTTGAAGGTTAAATGACGGAGGAACCAAACAAGACTGACAAGAGATCTTTTTGAAAAATATGTTTGAGGTCTTCATTAATATTTGCCGAAAATAAAGCATGCAATTTCTCACAGGGTCCATGTTGCGTGCGGCTATCCTTCAAGCCCACGTGTAAGAAAGTGCTTGGAAGTGAGAAGCAAAAAGCTGTGAGCCTTTCTGCGTCGTCAAGAAGAAATGTTTCAACAGATGGAGATCGAGGTTTGGGTTAACAAACGGTGGGCCTCTGTCGATGTTATACGAACACTTAAAACTTTCAGCCTCTAATGGCAAACACATTGAATGAGTTGGCTGAAAGGCATTTTCGCGAAGAGTGAAAGCTCCGAAAACTGCCAGCTAGGCGTGATTGGTAAAATGCAGCATGGGAGGGCCTGTCCGGGAGTTGAACCCGGGACCTCTCGCACCCAAAGCGAGAATCATGCCACTAGACCAACAGGCCGATGACGGTACTGTACTGGTCTTACAGGGACCCATTTTACTGTCACACGCCATGAGAAAGAAAAGTAAATAATCGAGGGCCTTGGTCCACGTGAGGCTCGAACTCACGAACTCGTCGTTATCAGCACCACGCTCCACCAACTGAGCTAATGGACAAGGCGGACTTAACCAACGGTGTGGTTTGTGATTTGAAAACGCGTCCAGCGGAATGCAAGTAAATTTTCATGCAAGTTTTGACTTAACCAAAAATCATTAGTTTGATACATTTCACGTATAGAGATATGAATTATGAATAAACAATTCTTTTGACATTTCAATTTTGCAAAGCCCTGAACAAAAAAACCCCGTTGTTTTGACCGGCAATAGGTCTCTGGGTGGCACATTAATGACAATAGGTGACGTAACGGTGAGTATGGCTATACACAGAGGATTTGTAAACTCTCAAGATGCTGACAATGCACCAATGTTTAGAAATTGATGAACCTATTAGCCAATATCAAAAACACCATAATACTCTTTGTTTATTCCTCCAAAGTTTTGCATAAACATTGTTTCCAGTTTCTCTTTGGACCGTTGAAAGTCCCAAGAGAAGATAAAATCAATGCTTATGCAAAATTTTGGATGGACAAACAAAGAGTATTATGGTATTTTTGATATCGGCTTATTGTAAGGTCTTTTTCCAGATAATGGTAGTACATTGTGTGGAGACCGAAAATGCTGAAAACACAACCTGCAGTGAGAAGCTCTGTGCCTTTGGCAAACTTGAGCCAGCAGCCTTGCACGATTGGAGATCCTTTGCTTTGAAGGGCAAGGACTAGTCGCACAAGTCAAAATCATCCTCTCTCTCTCCCCGGCGGGGAATCGAACCCCGGTCTCCCGCGTGACAGGCGGGGATACTATCCACTATACTACCGAGGAAAAACACGCTATGTGGACAAGGCTTAGTAGGAGTGTTGAGTTGGATACAGTAATCGCCAACATGCGCCGAAAAATAATTATGATGGAATCATGGAACCGCCATGTTTGTCACACTGGATGCCAATGTGTAAGAGATGCGGTGGGTCATTTAGGCACATAATTTACGCAAGTGTGGTTTTAAATCTTTGCTCCTTCTAGTAGCGTTTCTTGTCTGCCGGAATCAAAATTGGAAGGTTGGACTCGCGAAATGAGGTGCATGAATTACTAGAAGACGTGTCATGGCGATCTTCAGTGATCCTCTAAATGAAAGAAGTTGTAATGGGGAATTAGCTCAAATGGTAGAGCGCCCGCTTAGCATGCGGGAGGTACCGGGATCAATGCCCGGATTCTCCACGGGTGATCAAATCTGCCGATGTTCCGAGCTCAAACAATCTGAAGTTGACTTTTTCTTCGTCATGGCACAACCATGCGGGTCTTGTGAACAATAAACTTGGTCAGAGCGCTTGTCTTGTAAAAGGGAAGGCATGGCTTCAGGTCCCATTGGTGCCTAAGTATCAGTGTATGGCTCATCTTCCAGTGTGGCACGGTGACAAACCACCTGTTTTCCGCGTCATGGCATTTGTTTTTGAAGTAAATGAATGGGCTAGCGCTTCGGCGTCTTGGAGCTAAAAATCACTGGCTTAGTGTGAGTCCCAATAGATGGCAGTGGTGATGGAATAGACCACTTTCTTTATATTAAAATTCAGCTTGGCAGCGAGGCCTAGAGGCCACAAGAAAAGGAGACTGAATGAACATGTTCATTTCTGTTGTCTGTGTCCTGTAAGCCTCACTATCAAGCTTAAGTTTCATATATGTGAAGTGAAGTGAAGTGAAGTGAAGTCTTTATTTATCGAGGGTAGCTCAAAATAGCATCTAAATGCTAATAAACTAGAGGCCCTCATTACAAGATCAAAAGAGTTAAAATAGTTAAAAATCAGAGCTATATCGAAAGCACAATCTTGACTTGTAGCCAAGTTGACATTTTTTGAAGGTTAAATGACGGAGGAACCAAACAAGACTGACAAGAGATCTTTTTGAAAAATATGTTTGAGGTCTTCATTAATATTTGCCGAAAATAAAGCATGCAATTTCTCACAGGGTCCATGTTGCGTGCGGCTATCCTTCAAGCCCACGTGTAAGAAAGTGCTTGGAAGTGAGAAGCAAAAAGCTGTGAGCCTTTCTGCGTCGTCAAGAAGAAATGTTTCAACAGATGGAGATCGAGGTTTGGGTTAACAAACGGTGGGCCTCTGTCGATGTTATACGAACACTTAAAACTTTCAGCCTCTAATGGCAAACACATTGAATGAGTTGGCTGAAAGGCATTTTCGCGAAGAGTGAAAGCTCCGAAAACTGCCAGCTAGGCGTGATTGGTAAAATGCAGCATGGGAGGGCCTGTCCGGGAGTTGAACCCGGGACCTCTCGCACCCAAAGCGAGAATCATGCCACTAGACCAACAGGCCGATGACGGTACTGTACTGGTCTTACAGGGACCCATTTTACTGTCACACGCCATGAGAAAGAAAAGTAAATAATCGAGGGCCTTGGTCCATGTGAGGCTCGAACTCACGAACT
This sequence comes from Montipora capitata, assembly GCA_949126865.1. Lineage (NCBI taxonomy): Eukaryota > Metazoa > Cnidaria > Anthozoa > Scleractinia > Acroporidae > Montipora > Montipora capitata. The sequence continues at coordinate 30,319,428 of OX421449.1, read as the reverse complement.
CGTCGTTATCAGCACCACGCTCCACCAACTGAGCTAATGGACCAGGCGGACTTAACCAACGGTGTGGTTTGTGATTTGAAAACGCGTCCAGCGGAATGCAAGTAAATTTTCATGCAAGTTTTGACTTAACCAAAAATCATTAGTTTGATACATTTCACGTATAGAGATATGAATTATGAATAAACAATTCTTTTGACATTTCAATTTTGCAAAGCCCTGAACAAAAAAACCCCGTTGTTTTGACCGGCAATAGGTCTCTGGGTGGCACATTAATGACAATAGGTGACGTAACGGTGAGTATGGCTATACACAGAGGATTTGTAAACTCTCAAGATGCTGACAATGCACCAATGTTTAGAAATTGATGAACCTATTAGCCAATATCAAAAACACCATAATACTCTTTGTTTATTCCTCCAAAGTTTTGCATAAACATTGTTTCCAGTTTCTCTTTGGACCGTTGTAAGTCCCAAGAGAAGATAAAATCAATGCTTATGCAAAATTTTGGATGGACAAACAAAGAGTATTATGGTATTTTTGATATCGGCTTATTGTAAGGTCTTTTTCCAGATAATGGTAGTACATTGTGTGGAGACCGAAAATGCTGAAAACACAACCTGCAGTGAGAAGCTCTGTGCCTTTGGCAAACTTGAGCCAGCAGCCTTGCACGATTGGAGATCCTTTGCTTTGAAGGGCAAGGACTAGTCGCACAAGTCAAAATCATCCTCTCTCTCTCCCCGGCGGGGAATCGAACCCCGGTCTCCCGCGTGACAGGCGGGGATACTATCCACTATACTACCGAGGAAAAACACGCTATGTGGACAAGGCTTAGTAGGAGTGTTGAGTTGGATACAGTAATCGCCAACATGCGCCGAAAAATAATTATGATGGAATCACGGAACCGCCATGTTTGTCACAGTGGATGCCAATGTGTAAGAGATGCGGTGGGTCATTTAGGCACATAATTTACGCAAGTGTGGTTTTAAATCTTTGCTCCTTCTAGTAGCGTTTCTTGTCTGCCGGAATCAAAATTGGAAGGTTGGACTCGCGAAATGAGGTGCATGAATTACTAGAAGACGTGTCATGGCGATCTTCAGTGATCCTCTAAATGAAAGAAGTTGTAATGGGGAATTAGCTCAAATGGTAGAGCGCCCGCTTAGCATGCGGGAGGTACCGGGATCAATGCCCGGATTCTCCACGGGTGATCAAATCTGCCGATGTTCCGAGCTCAAACAATCTGAAGTTGACTTTTTCTTCGTCATGGCACAACCATGCGGGTCTTGTGAACAATAAACTTGGTCAGAGCGCTTGTCTTGTAAAAGGGAAGGCATGGCTTCAGGTCCCATTGGTGCCTAAGTATCAGTGTATGGCTCATCTTCCAGTGTGGCACGGTGACAAACCACCTGTTTTCCGCGTCATGGCATTTGTTTTTGAAGTAAATGAATGGGCTAGCGCTTCGGCGTCTTGGAGCTAAAAATCACTGGCTTAGTGTGAGTCCCAATAGATGGCAGTGGTGATGGAATAGACCACTTTCTTTATATTAAAATTCAGCTTGGCAGCGAGGCCTAGAGGCCACAAGAAAAGGAGACTGAATGAACATGTTCATTTCTGTTGTCTGTGTCCTGTAAGCCTCACTATCAAGCTTAAGTTTCATATATGTGAAGTGAAGTGAAGTGAAGTGAAGTGAAGTCTTTATTTATCGAGGGTAGCTCAAAATAGCATCTAAATGCTAATAAACTAGAGGCCCTCATTACAAGATCAAAAGAGTTAAAATAGTTAAAAATCAGAGCTATATCGAAAGCACAATCTTGATTTATAGCCAAGTTGACATTTTTTGAAGGTTAAATGACGGAGGAACCAAACAAGACTGACAAGAGATCTTTTTGAAAAATATGTTTGAGGTCTTCATTAATATTTGCCGAAAATAAAGCATGCAATTTCTCACAGGGTCCATGTTGCGTGCGGCTATCCTTCAAGCCCACGTGTAAGAAAGTGCTTGGAAGTGAGAAGCAAAAAGCTGTGAGCCTTTCTGCGTCGTCAAGAAGAAATGTTTCAACAGATGGAGATCGAGGTTTGGGTTAACAAACGGTGGGCCTCTGTCGTTGTTATACGAACACTTAAAACTTTCAGCCTCTAATGGCAAACACATTGAATGAGTTGGCTGAAAGGCATTTTCGCGAAGAGTGAAAGCTCCGAAAACTGCCAGCTAGGCGTGATTTTTAAAATGCAGCATGGGAGGGCCTGTCCGGGAGTTGAACCCGGGACCTCTCGCACCCAAAGCGAGAATCATGCCACTAGACCAACAGGCCGATGACGGTACCGTACTGGTCTTACAGGGACCCATTTTACTGTCACACGCCATGAGAAAGAAAAGTAAATAATCGAGGGCCTTGGTCCATGTGAGGCTCGAACTCACGAACTCGTCGTTATCAGCACCACGCTCCACCAACTGAGCTAATGGACCAGGCGGACTTAACCAACGGTGTGGTTTGTGATTTGAAAACGCGTCCAGCGGAATGCAAGTAAATTTTCATGCAAGTTTTGACTTAACCAAAAATCATTAGTTTGATACATTTCACGTATAGAGATATGAATTATGAATAAACAATTCTTTTGACATTTCAATTTTGCAAAGCCCTGAACAAAAAAACCCCGTTGTTTTGACCGGCAATAGGTCTCTGGGTGGCACATTAATGACAATAGGTGACGTAACGGTGAGTATGGCTATACACAGAGGATTTGTAAACTCTCAAGATGCTGACAATGCACCAATGTTTAGAAATTGATGAACCTATTAGCCAATATCAAAAACACCATAATACTCTTTGTTTATTCCTCCAAAGTTTTGCATAAACATTGTTTCCAGTTTCTCTTTGGACCGTTGTAAGTCCCAAGAGAAGATAAAATCAATGCTTATGCAAAATTTTGGATGGACAAACAAAGAGTATTATGGTATTTTTGATATCGGCTTATTGTAAGGTCTTTTTCCAGATAATGGTAGTACATTGTGTGGAGACCGAAAATGCTGAAAACACAACCTGCAGTGAGAAGCTCTGTGCCTTTGGCAAACTTGAGCCAGCAGCCTTGCACGATTGGAGATCCTTTGCTTTGAAGGGCTAGGACTAGTCGCACAAGTCAAAATCATCCTCTCTCTCTCCCCGGCGTGGAATCGAACCCCGGTCTCCCGCGTGACAGGCGGGGATACTATCCACTATACTACCGAGGAAAAACACGCTATGTGGACAAGGCTTAGTAGGAGTGTTGAGTTGGATACAGTAATCGCCAACATGCGCCGAAAAATAATTATGATGGAATCACGGAACCGCCATGTTTGTCACAGTGGATGCCAATGTGTAAGAGATGCGGTGGGTCATTTAGGCACATAATTTACGCAAGTGTGGTTTTAAATCTTTGCTCCTTCTAGTAGCGTTTCTTGTCTGCTGGAATCAAAATTGGAAGGTTGGACTCGCGAAATGAGGTGCATGAATTACTAGAAGACGTGTCATGGCGATCTTCAGTGATCCTCTAAATGAAAGAAGTTGTAATGGGGAATTAGCTCAAATGGTAGAGCGCCCGCTTAGCATGCGGGAGGTACCGGGATCAATGCCCGGATTCTCCACGGGTGATCAAATCTGCCGATGTTCCGAGCTCAAACAATCTGAAGTTGACTTTTTCTTCGTCATGGCACAACCATGCGGGTCTTGTGAACAATAAACTTGGTCAGAGCGCTTGTCTTGTAAAAGGGAAGGCATGGCTTCAGGTCCCATTGGTGCCTAAGTATCAGTGTATGGCTCATCTTCCAGTGTGGCACGGTGACAAACCACCTGTTTTCCGCGTCATGGCATTTGTTTTTGAAGTAAATGAATGGGCTAGCGCTTCGGCGTCTTGGAGCTAAAAATCACTGGCTTAGTGGGAGTCCCAATAGATGGCAGTGGTGATGGAATAGACCACTTTCTTCATATTAAAATTCAGCTTGGCAGCGAGGCCTAGAGGCCACAAGAAAAGGAGACTGAATGAACATGTTCATTTCTGTTGTCTGTGTCCTGTAAGCCTCACTATCAAGCTTAAGTTTCATATATGTGAAGTGAAGTGAAGTGAAGTGAAGTCTTTATTTATCGAGGGTAGCTCAAAATAGCATCTAAATGCTAATAAACTAGAGGCCCTCATTACAAGATCAAAAGAGTTAAAATAGTTAAAAATCAGAGCTATATCGAAAGCACAATCTTGACTTGTAGCCAAGTTGACATTTTTTGAAGGTTAAATGACGGAGGAACCAAACAAGACTGACAAGAGATCTTTTTGAAAAATATGTTTGAGGTCTTCATTAATATTTGCCGAAAATAAAGCATGCAATTTCTCACAGGGTCCATGTTGCGTGCGGCTATCCTTCAAGCCCACGTGTAAGAAAGTGCTTGGAAGTGAGAAGCAAAAAGCTGTGAGCCTTTCTGCGTCGTCAAGAAGAAATGTTTCAACAGATGGAGATCGAGGTTTGGGTTAACAAACGGTGGGCCTCTGTCGATGTTATACGAACACTTAAAACTTTCAGCCTCTAATGGCAAACACATTGAATGAGTTGGCTGAAAGGCATTTTCGCGAAGAGTGAAAGCTCCGAAAACTGCCAGCTAGGCGTGATTGGTAAAATGCAGCATGGGAGGGCCTGTCCGGGAGTTGAACCCGGGACCTCTCGCACCCAAAGCGAGAATCATGCCACTAGACCAACAGGCCGATGACGGTACTGTACTGGTCTTACAGGGACCCATTTTACTGTCACACGCCATGAGAAAGAAAAGTAAATAATCGAGGGCCTTGGTCCATGTGAGGCTCGAACTCACGAACTCGTCGTTATCAGCACCACGCTCCACCAACTGAGCTAATGGACCAGGCGGACTTAACCAACGGTGTGGTTTGTGATTTGAAAACGCGTCCAGCGGAATGCAAGTAAATTTTCATGCAAGTTTTGACTTAACCAAAAATCATTAGTTTGATACATTTCACGTATAGAGATATGAATTATGAATAAACAATTCTTTTGACATTTCAATTTTGCAAAGCCCTGAACAAAAAAACCCCGTTGTTTTGACCGGCAATAGGTCTCTGGGTGGCACATTAATGACAATAGGTGACGTAACGGTGAGTATGGCTATACACAGAGGATTTGTAAACTCTCAAGATGCTGACAATGCACCAATGTTTAGAAATTGATGAACCTATTAGCCAATATCAAAAACACCATAATACTCTTTGTTTATTCCTCCAAAGTTTTGCATAAACATTGTTTCCAGTTTCTCTTTGGACCGTTGTAAGTCCCAAGAGAAGATAAAATCAATGCTTATGCAAAATTTTGGATGGACAAACAAAGAGTATTATGGTATTTTTGATATCGGCTTATTGTAAGGTCTTTTTCCAGATAATGGTAGTACATTGTGTGGAGACCGAAAATGCTGAAAACACAACCTGCAGTGAGAAGCTCTGTGCCTTTGGCAAACTTGAGCCAGCAGCCTTGCACGATTGGAGATCCTTTGCTTTGAAGGGCAAGGACTAGTCGCACAAGTCAAAATCATCCTCTCTCTCTCCCCGGCGGGGAATCGAACCCCGGTCTCCCGCGTGACAGGCGGGGATACTATCCACTATACTACCGAGGAAAAACACGCTATGTGGACAAGGCTTAGTAGGAGTGTTGAGTTGGATACAGTAATCGCCAACATGCGCCGAAAAATAATTATGATGGAATCATGGAACCGCCATGTTTGTCACACTGGATGCCAATGTGTAAGAGATGCGGTGGGTCATTTAGGCACATAATTTACGCAAGTGTGGTTTTAAATCTTTGCTCCTTCTAGTAGCGTTTCTTGTCTGCCGGAATCAAAATTGGAAGGTTGGACTCGCGAAATGAGGTGCATGAATTACTAGAAGACGTGTCATGGCGATCTTCAGTGATCCTCTAAATGAAAGAAGTTGTAATGGGGAATTAGCTCAAATGGTAGAGCGCCCGCTTAGCATGCGGGAGGTACCGGGATCAATGCCCGGATTCTCCACGGGTGATCAAATCTGCCGATGTTCCGAGCTCAAACAATCTGAAGTTGACTTTTTCTTCGTCATGGCACAACCATGCGGGTCTTGTGAACAATAAACTTGGTCAGAGCGCTTGTCTTGTAAAAGGGAAGGCATGGCTTCAGGTCCCATTGGTGCCTAAGTATCAGTGTATGGCTCATCTTCCAGTGTGGCACGGTGACAAACCACCTGTTTTCCGCGTCATGGCATTTGTTTTTGAAGTAAATGAATGGGCTAGCGCTTCGGCGTCTTGGAGCTAAAAATCACTGGCTTAGTGTGAGTCCCAATAGGTGGCAGTGGTGATGGAATAGACCACTTTCTTTATATTAAAATTCAGCTTGGCAGCGAGGCCTAGAGGCCACAAGAAAAGGAGACTGAATGAACATGTTCATTTCTGTTGTCTGTGTCCTGTAAGCCTCACTATCAAGCTTAAGTTTCATATATGTGAAGTGAAGTGAAGTGAAGTGAAGTCTTTATTTATCGAGGGTAGCTCAAAATAGCATCTAAATGCTAATAAACTAGAGGCCCTCATTACAAGATCAAAAGAGTTAAAATAGTTAAAAATCAGAGCTATATCGAAAGCACAATCTTGACTTGTAGCCAAGTTGACATTTTTTGAAGGTTAAATGACGGAGGAACCAAACAAGACTGACAAGAGATCTTTTTGAAAAATATGTTTGAGGTCTTCATTAATATTTGCCGAAAATAAAGCATGCAATTTCTCACAGGGTCCATGTTGCGTGCGGCTATCCTTCAAGCCCACGTGTAAGAAAGTGCTTGGAAGTGAGAAGCAAAAAGCTGTGAGCCTTTCTGCGTCGTCAAGAAGAAATGTTTCAACAGATGGAGATCGAGGTTTGGGTTAACAAACGGTGGGCCTCTGTCGATGTTATACGAACACTTAAAACTTTCAGCCTCTAATGGCAAACACATTGAATGAGTTGGCTGAAAGGCATTTTCGCGAAGAGTGAAAGCTCCGAAAACTGCCAGCTAGGCGTGATTGGTAAAATGCAGCATGGGAGGGCCTGTCCGGGAGTTGAACCCGGGACCTCTCGCACCCAAAGCGAGAATCATGCCACTAGACCAACAGGCCGATGACGGTACTGTACTGGTCTTACAGGGACCCATTTTACTGTCACACGCCATGAGAAAGAAAAGTAAATAATCGAGGGCCTTGGTCCATGTGAGGCTCGAACTCACGAACTCGTCGTTATCAGCACCACGCTCCACCAACTGAGCTAATGGACCAGGCGGACTTAACCAACGGTGTGGTTTGTGATTTGAAAACGCGTCCAGCGGAATGCAAGTAAATTTTCATGCAAGTTTTGACTTAACCAAAAATCATTAGTTTGATACATTTCACGTATAGAGATATGAATTATGAATAAACAATTCTTTTGACATTTCAATTTTGCAAAGCCCTGAACAAAAAAACCCCGTTGTTTTGACCGGCAATAGGTCTCTGGGTGGCACATTAATGACAATAGGTGACGTAACGGTGAGTATGGCTATACACAGAGGATTTGTAAACTCTCAAGATGCTGACAATGCACCAATGTTTAGAAATTGATGAACCTATTAGCCAATATCAAAAACACCATAATACTCTTTGTTTATTCCTCCAAAGTTTTGCATAAACATTGTTTCCAGTTTCTCTTTGGACCGTTGTAAGTCCCAAGAGAAGATAAAATCAATGCTTATGCAAAATTTTGGATGGACAAACAAAGAGTATTATGGTATTTTTGATATCGGCTTATTGTAAGGTCTTTTTCCAGATAATGGTAGTACATTGTGTGGAGACCGAAAATGCTGAAAACACAACCTGCAGTGAGAAGCTCTGTGCCTTTGGCAAACTTGAGCCAGCAGCCTTGCACGATTGGAGATCCTTTGCTTTGAAGGGCAAGGACTAGTCGCACAAGTCAAAATCATCCTCTCTCTCTCCCCGGCGGGGAATCGAACCCCGGTCTCCCGCGTGACAGGCGGGGATACTATCCACTATACTACCGAGGAAAAACACGCTATGTGGACAAGGCTTAGTAGGAGTGTTGAGTTGGATACAGTAATCGCCAACATGCGCCGAAAAATAATTATGATGGAATCACGGAACCGCCATGTTTGTCACACTGGATGCCAATGTGTAAGAGATGCGGTGGGTCATTTAGGCACATAATTTACGCAAGTGTGGTTTTAAATCTTTGCTCCTTCTAGTAGCGTTTCTTGTCTGCCGGAATCAAAATTGGAAGGTTGGACTCGCGAAATGAGGTGCATGAATTACTAGAAGACGTGTCATGGCGATCTTCAGTGATCCTCTAAATGAAAGAAGTTGTAATGGGGAATTAGCTCAAATGGTAGAGCGCCCGCTTAGCATGCGGGAGGTACCGGGATCAATGCCCGGATTCTCCACGGGTGATCAAATCTGCCGATGTTCCGAGCTCAAACAATCTGAAGTTGACTTTTTCTTCGTCATGGCACAACCATGCGGGTCTTGTGAACAATAAACTTGGTCAGAGCGCTTGTCTTGTAAAAGGGAAGGCATGGCTTCAGGTCCCATTGGTGCCTAAGTATCAGTGTATGGCTCATCTTCCAGTGTGGCACGGTGACAAACCACCTGTTTTCCGCGTCATGGCATTTGTTTTTGAAGTAAATGAATGGGCTAGCGCTTCGGCGTCTTGGAGCTAAAAATCACTGGCTTAGTGTGAGTCCCAATAGATGGCAGTGGTGATGGAATAGACCACTTTCTTTATATTAAAATTCAGCTTGGCAGCGAGGCCTAGAGGCCACAAGAAAAGGAGACTGAATGAACATGTTTAGGATTTTTCATGGGTTCAAAATTGCCAGTCACATTTATAATCTCTAAAGGTCAATTAAGGTGTTTATCGAAATCTTTTGTTAATTGATTGCTTCCTTTGCGGTTAAGATGGAGACCTCTGCGATTCAAGCATGATATATCAATGTTACGATGGTCTAAGAAAGGCCATCCTTTGGATTTGCAAAGTGATCTTAGAATCTTATTTGTTTCATTAATCTTATCATTCAGTGATTTATCTGAACGTAATAGTATAGAAGAGATGGAGATATTAGTGT
>OX421449.1:30302796-30307796 GCA_949126865.1 Montipora capitata | reverse complement strand
ATGTTGACGGTTTTTTCTACATGTTGTTTAGTAATTCGCAAAATTTTAACCCTGGTTGTACGGCTAGGTTTTGAGAAAAAGGCCTTTGAAATGTGTAGTTTCCAGTCCCCCCTCCAGGAATTAAGCGTTTTCCCCTGATTTGTATTTATTTGTTAGGTAAAATTACATTTTACATCAATTGCAGTGACCAACACTTCACAAGAGACATCATTTTGCTTTAATTTCACAGATTTCAAAATTTTGATATTTTTTCTTGAGATAACGGTAGTAAGCCACCTTAGACCATTATAATTAAATGACAGGAACTCCCGAGCCACTATATGACTGCCTACACCACGTAGTTACCAAATGTGGACCAGCTGGGGCAATTTAGAGTGTTTATTTTCTGTCTGAATATTTTAGCAGTCACCGGTTAATTTGTTCACTTTATTTTACGGGTCTTCGTAGACGTGTACGTGTTGAAACATTCAGAGGAAAATTTCTTTTCTTGCAATGAACAAGATTTATAGGGAGGTCGTGCTTACATGATGGGGAAAGAGAATGTTTTCTCGCAGCGCAAGATTTAACGGTGTTGGAATGTTGTTGGAACAGTTCACCCTTGTGAAAAGATAACCTTGTCATCCGCGATGGAATGGTAAGCTTGAATTGCAACTGATTGTAACATACTTCTGTCTAAGTACAACATTAATTGACTGCTATTCGTTATAATGCCATTCAACCTACACGTAGAATCTGATATCTATGATTGTGATCTAGGGGCAACCCTAAAACCAGGAATCCGGAATCCGGAATCACAGTAAAATACAGAGAGTAAAAACTATCCTAAACATTCATAAAAGCTAACATTAGGCCTAATTAGGCCTAAAAACATTTGTTTAGGCCTAATTAGGCCTAAGGTTAGCTTTTATGAATGTTTAGGATAGTTTTTACTCTCTGTATTGTACTGTGATTCCAGATTCTGGATTCTGGGTTTTAGGGTTGCCCGTGATCTAGTGCATACCGGTAATGATGGAAAAAACGTGTTTATAGTCGGAGCCCAAACCCATAAGAAATGATAACAGTTAAGCCTAAATATTGTTTTAGGCCTAATTAGGCCTAAGGTTAGGATTTCTAGGGGGTTTGGGCTTTTTCAACAGTCTGCAAATGTGGTCGGGATCTATGGCTACGGATATTTTCTTCGTATGTAAAAGGAAAAAGCAACCAAGGTCCATGATTAGCGGCTGTGATCCTCTTTTGCTGTTCGCAATTTACAGCCAAAACTTGTCCAGTTTCTGCTCTTCGGTGGGATTTCAACATTATAATCTGGCTTATTGAAACACACAGTCAACGGAAACCCTTTGCAACTCTACGGCATAATTTTAATTACCAATAGTTTACCTCGGTTGACTTTTCCGCGGCAATTTTAGAGCCTAGCCGTAAATTTACCTCGGCAGAAAGTCAGCCTGCCGCGGGAATACCGAGGGAAAGTCGCGACAGGGTGATGCGGCAATGATGCAGTAAAGGGGTCAATACTTTCATGCGGTACTGTAGGTTGCTTGCAGGGATGCTATTGTGTTGATGGTGGGTTGAAATAAAAGTTCAATCTTCGTCAATTCTTGCTTTTCATGTGACGTCACAGATTATGCAAATTTGGTGATCCGCCATGTTGGTGTCCCGCGAAGCGTGTTATCACATGTAAATTAGAGGGAAATAAAGGCCATTTCTAGTTTCTTTACTGATAATCTCGTGACCTCTGAATGGATTCTGAATTTGAAGACGACTCGGAAAAACTCAACAAAGCTATCCCAGTGCTTTCAGATTACCTGAAAGGGCTGGGAACTCGAGTTAAAGAGCGATATTTAGTGAAAATATCTGTTATCGGAGTCAACCCGGCCAGCATCCCAAAAGAGCAGTTTAACGGGGAATGTTTACCTCCCATAGAAGTTTCAGATTTGCTTGGATATGTTGCAGTTAAATTTTACTTTCAGGTCAAATTTTTTTAACCTAGGTTATAATTTTTTTAACCTAAATTATAGGTTAAATTTTTTTTAACCTAGGTTATAATTTTTTGAACCTAAATTATAGGTTAATTTTTTTTTAACCTAGGTTATAATTTTTTTAACCTAAATTTTGGGGTTAAAATTTTTTTAACCTAGGGTATATAATTTCTCTGGGTTTAGTGATTAGGGTTAAGCACTAATTTCAAATGGTTAGCTTTCAGGGTTAGGTTTGGGACACAACATACCAGTGATGTTCTATGGAATAGTCATGTATGAACGGTGACAGTTGTCAAAGGGGAATCAGCCATTTTAATTCTCAGAGTTTGCTGTAGATTAATAAAACATATATTCTACTATTCATTTGTATTTGTGTTTATTCTTGTTTTCATACATAATTGCAAAAGTGCATGCAAATATTATTGATAAATATTTATGTGTATCTGTTCTAAATACATCGGGAAATTACTGATTAATTGCCATTTTGCAAGCACGCGAAAATGTAATATGTTTGGAGTAATCCAATGCTATTCCTGTGTTTTGACTCTTGTGAAGTCGGCTCGGAGAAATTTGGGTGTCTATAACTCCAAATTCAGTAACCACTTGGGCATAACCATTCGCAGGCTCTATTGATATTATTTTTCCTAGCAATGTATTGGGGTGCAAGGGTGTCTTATCGACCTTATCAATTTTTATTTTTACATAATCATTGACATGAAATTTGGCTACTTTAGGTCTGGATTGCTTCATTTTTTTGTTGTACTGTTCTTGCCTTTCTTTGATTTTTTTGCGTTTTTTGGAGCGAGAACTTTTAGTTTCTTTTGCTTGTTGCTGTTCGTTAGTTTGAATGTCATCTGTGCTGTTTTCATCTGTCAATGTTGGAGTTTGCTGGACATTCATTTCTACTGTTTCATCCTCACTGTCAAGCCTTTGTTGCTCATTGTTTGTCTCTTCTTCTTGTTCCCCTTTGTCAGTATCTGTTTCTTGTACACTTGCCCGCATTTCTTCTCTCCATGGCTTGATACCTAACACTAGTTCACATGGTGTTTGGGCAACAGCACGGTGCACTGTAATGTTTTTCTTGTAGGCTGCTTCTCCTAACACTGTACACCAGTTGTTGTAACTTTCTTTCTTCTCTGTAAGAATATTTCGAATGTTTTCCTTTATTGTTCTATTATTTCTCTCGACTAGTCCTTGGGTAGTAGGTGTGCGTGGAGCTCCATGCACTTGTTTTATGTTATTGCTCTGACAGAAGCTGGACATCTTTTGATTTTTAAATTCTTTTCCGTTGTCGGAATGCAACTTTTTAGGAAAACCCCACTGCCAAAATAGCTGGTTTAAACAACTTATAACTTGTTCTGTTTGCTTGGAAATTAATGGAAAAAGCCACGAGAATTTCGTGATGGTCCGTGATGTGTAAAATCCATTTATGTCCCTCGCTGCATGAACATGATAACCTTCTCATATCTATCAAGTCGATTTCCACGTGTGAAACCACTGTGTACCACTGGTTTCTTCAGATGGTCTGCAACGGATTTTTGTTGTTCGTGAATGCTGCAAAGAGATACAAATAGTTTCACAACTATTTGGGGTATCTCAGCATAGTTATTTTTTATATAATTTTCAAGTTTGTCTCGTCCGCGGTGAGCGATGGCCGAATGACTGTGACACAAAATTTCATGGAGTTCTCTCTTTGGAACAACGTATTTTTGCTCCTTACTCACAATTTTGCCGTCTTCATCTTTTTTTTTTTGTGTGTACTATTCTTTTTAGACCCCCCCAAAAAACCAGGCCCCTATTTTTTAAACTACACCCCATAAATAAAAGCCCTTTTTAGACAGTTGATAAATAACCTAGGTAAAAAAAAATTACCTAGTTTAAATATTATGAACTAGGTGGAAAATTTTAACCTGGGTTTAAAAAAATTTGACCTGAAAAAAATTCCAAACTACAACAGATATTTGGTTCTGGAAAGGAGCCATTATACGAGAAAAGAATTCAAGGCCTACAAAAGTTTGAACGCCTATAATCAAATGGTTTCGGGGTTTGTTCAATCGGTAAGAGGAAAGCTGATTCGCGATTAACTACTACATCATGGTCAGCAAAGTTTGAAACTCGCAGGCTATGAATGAACCTCCTGTTGATATCTGGATCATAACTGAGACAGATGGGATATTCCTCTCTGCACATTGCCTTGGATGTAAGGCTGGCCAAGGAGAAACATGCACTCGTGTCGCAAGCGTGATGTTTTATATTGAGGCATGGACTGAAGCTAGCATGTATCAGCGTAAATTGCACATAGCTTTTGCCTACTATGTCAGTGAAATGAATTACGTGCCATTGCAAGACATCAATTTCAGCTCAGCTAGGAAGCTCAAGGAAAATCTAGATGGGAAAATAGATGCCTTAACTCCAGACTTAAATGGTGACCGATCGGCTCTATTTGTTAAGGATGATGAAGTTGAAAAATGTCGCCCCACAAATGCGCAGCTAAATCAGTGTAAATCAGAATGATTACGCACGCCAGTTTGTAGTAGGAAGTAGAGCTGTTCCTGTGATTACAGACTTACATGTATATGAGACTCAAAATCTCGATCTAAAGTATCGTGACTTGCTGAGGAAATGCTTAGCCGTGAAACTTGAAATAACTGAGACAGCACTAGTAGAAAAAGACGCGCTCTCAGGCGAAATGCTTGAGCTTCTATCGACATTGGGCAGGCAGGATCGGGGCCTCTATGAGTGGTGCTGCCTCAAAGTGCAACTTGGCAAAGCCTCCGCAGTCAACAATAACAACTATTTGTTACCCACATTTGTTCAAGGTAAATACAAAGGCAATCAAGCATGGTTGCAAGTATGAAGATATTGCAATTAAGGCATATGCTGAAATGATGTCAACCAAGCATGTTAATTTCAAGGTTGAGAAGGGTGGACTTTGTATCAACTCACAGCATCCCTTCCTCCATGCCTCACCTGACTTTTTGCATGCACAGGAAAAAATTCCTAAAACACATCAGTGGTTTTGAA
>OX421449.1:30290296-30297796 GCA_949126865.1 Montipora capitata | reverse complement strand
TAGTTAGGAACTGCATGTAGATGACACTGGTGAATAAGTACTATAAATACTCTTTGCTTCTTCCATATAGATCCACTAAATGTCACAAGTGTGGTTTGATAGGATTTTTTTTACCCTTTATCCAAGTCTTTTTTTTTGTTTAGCACAAGCAGACTAACAATGACTAAATGAAAAATGGACGTGTACCCTTTGTAAGTATAGTATTTATTGCCATCATTGTTTATTTCAGATGTGTGCAAAATCTTTGAAAGCTGCCCAACAGTCATTAAGAAACTGATTGTCATTAATCCAGAGTATACAGATAGATTCGAGGAAGGGGGTTTTGGTTGGTGGAGTGATGTCCAGTGAAGTGCACCTATCACAAATGGACATTGACTTGATTATGTCATGCCCTTCCTTGCCTTCTGTTTTGCCAGACATGGCCTTATCTTTCCGAAGCTTATGGAAACCACATCAAACACCTTCAGGCATGCTTTACAGAAAGGGAGAACATATAATCTTGCTGGATGATGCCAATGAGCAGCATGTTTGCCAGGTAGAATGCTTCTTGTGTCTTGAAGTTGATGGGAAGTCTTTTAAGGCAGTCAAAGTCTTGAAGTACTCTAAGGCACTGGATGAGGAGGGCAGCCCTATAACTGACCCTTACAGTGGAGGTTTGGTAGTCAATATCAATACAAATGTGCAAGTTTTGATTGCTCCAGTTACAGCGATTTTGAGTAAGGCTATGTTGTACAGTAATGATGATGATGCTCAACCTGGCATGAAAACGGTACTTGACTTTCAGAGAGAAAGCATGCCAATTACATTCCATGACATTCATGTTCCATTTCTTCCACAAGTACATGATATGATTATGATCAAGGGAGATGATCCTGACCCTTGGCTGGCTAAGGTTTTGACCATTCAAGAAAGGTCAAAGACCGCCAAAGTTTGGTACTATATGGAGAACATTGAAAGGCCAGGTGAACAGCTGTATGTACCATATTGTGACGTGAGACAGGCACAAGATGTTGTCCCATGGGACTCTATTTTGTGGGCAGCTATTGGTGAATGGAGAGGAGATGCCTGGTTCATGGGATGAGGGGGTTTTTGGAAAACTTTCTTCTCTTTTAATTCGTTGAAGAAGAAGATGAATTTGATTTGGCCACATTATTGCCTCTGTTTTGACAATAAACTGTGAACTATATTTTTGTATCTATATAGTTAATGTTATTGTTTGTGTTTTGGCCTAGATTTTGTACACTTCATTTATATTTCAAAAACCTTTCATAAGGTCCTATTTGTAACCAGCAAACTTTCTTTCACGTAAATGCACCCAGCTCAACAGTGTATGGTTTGAATTAGTAAAAAAGGGAAAACCATGAATGCCGTTTAGTGTATAATTTTATATAGTGTTGAAATAGTGCAGCAACAAAAATATTTGAACAAAGTACAAGTACACAAAAGTGATTTTGTTACCTTGCTTTTCCCATTTATGGTAAATTAACAAACCTTTCCTACTAGTCTGTTGGTGAAAATTTCCATCTATGTTTCTAGTTGTTTATTGCACTGGAATAAAATCATGATAAATAAACCATTTGTAGTTTTAGGGAAAACCAAGAATGGGTTTTGGCCACACAACCTTGTATTTTAACATAAATGGGAATTTCTTTTAATTAATGCTTGCTTTTTAACCAAAATACAAGGTTGTTTTTCAATTTTGGAAGAAAGGATTTATAATTTGTTTTCCCATTGATGGGAAATGTACAAACCTTTAATAGTCTTTAAGTAAAAACCACCAATGTTTTAGTTGTGGATTGTCCCCGCAAAAAACATTGCGGTAAACGTTTCCAAACCATTGATGGTTTCATGAAAAAACAAGATTGGATTTTGGTAACACCACCTTTGTCTTAAACAGGCATGGGAATTTACTTAAACATCCATGTTTTTCCAGCAAAATACAACATTGTTTCTTGATTTCACAAGACTGTGTTCTTTTAGTTTGTTTTTCCATCAATGGGAAATGTACAACCATTTTACATTTTTTTTGTAAAAACCAACCATGTTTTTAATATTTACATGCTTCTAAATTTCCATTGTAGTGAACTTGATGTAGAATAATGGTTTATTTGAGGAAACCGTTAATGTGATTTAATAAACATTAATGGTTTTACCTAAAAAACATTCATGGTTTTTTTTCAAAATGGAAAAAAGTGAAAACCCATGCATGTGTTTTAGGAATTTTTTCCTGTGTTGAGTTCATGTGATTGTTGTGGATTGGGCTGCGGGAAGGTCAAATGTCCAATATCTATCCAAGACTGTGATTTTGATAAGTATGCCCTTAAGACGTCCTCTTGCTTGGAAAAGGTACAATGTAGATGGCAATTTCAAGCTCATCAGAAGCCACAACTATTATGATCAGGTACAACAACAACTGTTTACTCTCAAAGATAGGAAACATGGTGATTTTATTGTTTGTGCCATTGACAATGTGAATAACAGGGTCGTAATAGTAATAGAGAGGATTCTCCCTGATAAGCAGCACCACCACACCGTCCTTCCTAGGCTATATACCTTTTGGAGGCTATGTTGGTATACAAGGAGGTGTAATGCTCCAGATGTCAAGCCTGTTGTGGATGCAATCTGCTTTTGTTGTAAACTAGCAGATAATGATGTGATCACCTGCAGTAATGTGGAATGTCCCTATGCACAATTTCACACCTCCTGTTTGTCTCTTTGTGCAGCTGCAATACCAAAGTTATGGTACTGTCCACACTGCTGTCGGTTACCCCTGTTCAAGCGAAAGAGAAAGCAGCAACCAAAACAACCTCCGACCTGTCAAGCTGCTCTCCAACTACATGTAAATGTGATCTGTACGTGCAAATCAGAGGCAGCACCTTCTGACAAGTTGTTAGAGTGCACAAATGAATATTTACTGCCGTGAAACGGCTCAGTAAGTATTCTGCCACTATTCACCTCGATTTCAAAGAATCAATTGTTAATTGAACTTACACTGTACCTGTTCAAGCTGCAATATCTTAGATTGACTATTTAACTGTTTGATAAAATCTTTTTAGGGAATACACCATGTTTCTTTGCTTTACAGGTTACATGTACTTTTTCAACAAACCAATCGTGGTGCCGGCATTAATGACGGCAAATTTGAATTTTTTTTTCATTTCTCTACTTTCTTGAGGCAGTGCTGAACACTATTAACAGATTAATTGCAGCCAAAGTTATGAACGAGTAAAATAACAATCAGACTGTATTTTGTTTTCCATTATGGGATGTAACATCCCATTAAAACCTGTACTGAGCATGCATGTTTTGATTTTGTGTTGAAGTCTTGGTGGTGCCTAATTAAGTATTCAGGAACCAGGGGATTTTGGGCCTAATTAGCATACATGTATAGTAGTGAAAGGGTTAAAGCAGGGCTCGAAATTGCGACCAATACAGTAGCATTTGCAATTAAAATATCTGGAGAAGTCACAAATTTGCGACTTGTTGTCACCATCGCTTTTCCGAAACAAAAGGGTTAGCAGTTGCCACTTTGCTGCTACTTTGCTAAAACAAATAAATAAATGACAAAATTATTTTGTTTCTTGCTGTGAATTTTCTCTGAAGATAGCGTTATTGTAGAGTAATTTAGCTGCGATGTTACATGCATAGCTCCATTCCTTCGATCATTCGCCATTTTCAGCGGTTTCTTTACACACAAGTATTTCGGGCTCATATTTTTTTGCTAAAGCGCTGACAACACAATGCAGCGTGGAGATTTTGTGACTAAAATTTGCGAAATTGTGACTAAATTTTCATATCTTATTGCAAAATGTGACTGGATTTTTTCATTAATTTTGAGCCCTGTAAAGAGAATGCCCAACAATGCCAACCTGTACTGCAAAGTCTGTAAGAAAACTCCCTCCTCTGTTGTTCCAAATACACCTCCTACCACTTCTACTTCTTTACAAGGATTAGCCACTGCAGCTGACTCTGGGAGTGATTCCAGTAAGGACAGCGAAGCTGAAGATTCAGTAGATGCTGATGTTATGGTAACCAATGTTGTTAAATGTGACATTAACAAGCAAGCTCCTCTTGCAAATCTTACAACATCTGACTACCAAATTATTTTAAATCCAACCGGCTGGCTCACTTCTGACATTGTACACAAAGCTCTGGTACTGCTGCACAAGGAAAATCAGTCAATTGAAGGCTTTCAATGCCCAACTTTAGGGCCTGTTCATAATTTTGATGTACAGTGTAGTGTCTGGTGAATTTATACAGATTTTACATACAGGTTCTGCTCATTGGGTGTGTGTCAGTAATATTGGCTGCCAATGACATACCACTTGGGAAATTAGTTCTTTTTCTGTTTGCATGAGTTGCTTGATAGTATGCAAGTTTTTTATTTTATTTTTATTTTTTTTTGGGGGGGGGGGCAGTGTGGGGGTCTCCATGAACACGACAGGGGTGCTTTTCCCATCCATTGTTGCGTTATAAATTAGCCCCAAGTGCTATGCCGTTAGGTTGTTCAAATTCCTTCGTATTCCTTGTGCTAGGGGATTTATTGATACTGACAGAACTTCATTGTTTCACTCAGTGCTGTCAAGAGTTACAAGATCCAAGATGCCTGCTTTTTTAGGGAAAGCTTAAATTGTCCTTTCACATCTCTCAGGGTGAAAAATCACTTAGCCCCACCTATTTTCGCTAAACCTACATGTAAAGAGCTGATATCAGTTTTGAGATCCCCTGTCATTTTTATGGGAGTCCCCCTTGGGCAAATTAAATTGAAGCTTACCCAGGTGTCCAAGATGGTTAGTGAAGGAAAGAAAATAACATTATGTTCAGTAAAGATACTTTGTCAAGTCAGTATACTGCATTATGCTAATTAAATGGTACACTTAACCAGTTATATTACTGGTATGCCTAAAGTTTTGACCTATGGTGCATTTGTGCATGGGAGGGGGGCATTTTGATAACAGAGCTGATGAAGAACGTTTTCAAGAGAAAGAGGGAAAACAACAACAACAACAAAAACGTCTGTCAACTGAAAGAAGTTCATTACAAAGTTAGGCTCAGGTTCCTGGAAACTGTTGGATCACACATGCATGTTGTTCAACAGACATTCTATTTGAAGGGGGAAGTTTCTAAAGAAACTGTGGTGCTGCGTCGGTGGGGAAGTAGTATACAAAAATTTGGTTTTATGCATCAATCAATTGAAACCCCGACCCCTGGGACATACCGGAGGTTTAATGCGGCTATAGCCGGGATTTAACGCACTTTTAACAGCCCGGGGGGCGGTGGATTTAACAAAATGTCTGTTGAGCGGGGCCATGGAGCGGTGATTTAACAGCACGTGGGCTCACTGGAAGCGGGGACAACAGTCGGGATTTAACACGAAGGACTGATTCGAATTCTCGACTTCCAAGATGACGTCTGTGGAGAGAGGTTCGTACGTTTTTATAAATTCACTGATATCGGTTTACTTTTTAGCCATCCTTTGCAAATGATGTTCAATCTTTATAGGAAGTCACTGCCGCCATTGTCTATATTCGTTTTGCATCAAAATTTGCATGACTTTTGTGTATTTTTGCATGATTGGTCTTACATGTCGATTTCAACGAACTTGTCTAAAGTGACCTTTTGTTTGTATTGTTTTTATTTAGGTGTTGTTTCAGTATAATGAAGGAAGGAAGATAATCAAAATTGGAAACGACCTTGACCTTTTACAAAGGGTCAAGGAACGTTTTGACCTTGATGGAGAGATCGTTCTTCAAAAGTATATTGATTCTTGGAGTGGGTTGATGTGAGCTGTTAGAAATTTGCCACATGGACAAAATAAAAGTTGTTCGACTGGCTGAGCCCCACAATCAGGTTTGTTTGCTTTCCTTTGTAGTCCCTTGTGATTTTTTTTCTCCAGGACTCTTTCATAGAGAGAAAACAATGCCCCTTCACATATTAATTTATTTGTATGTACAGTGTACATGTATTTTTAGCTTTGCCCTCTAAATATAGAGCTTAATATTTACAAAATCTTTTGGGTTTTTACATATATTTTTAGCACTGCAACTTCCAATATTATGCTACAGTCATGATAACTGTTTATATCTTCTATCCTAAAATTTGTAAATTAAACATTATACAGATTTAAACATCGTAATTTTATATGTTTCATACTACACTAATCTGTTTTCAGGTGGGCCAAATAATTTATAGCTTATATACCTATTTTGTGCCACCCTTGTTTAATACTGATCATTGAAGACTCATAGAAATAGTTAGTATTAACTCTTGAAAGGAAAACCAGAGCTTGTTGATTCATTCCTTGACACAAACAATACAAAAATATGTCACTGATTTGATTATGGCAAATTACAAAATGAATCAATAAAGCTTGATCAATTGATTGATTTGCACTTATTCTTTTTTTTTCTTTGCTTTGCAGTTGAAGGAGTCTTTCGATATGAATGACAACCCAGTATTAATGGACATAAAAGGTAAGTAAATCTTTAAAGTATGGCTGACTTGATGATCAATCAATTTTAATATTATTTCCGTTAGTGTAAAATTACTACTCCCATTTAATGGATGATAGTGTTCATAGGCCTGACACAAATACATCCCTTATTAAATTATTACTGTTGTTTATATTATGGTTATTATGATTTACTGCAAAAAGATTTGTTAAAGTAATATCATATGTTGTCAATGATGGAATTAAAACCTGAGGAGGAATCAAAGCAGAAATTTTACTTTAAGTAGCAAAATAAAATCAAGCCTGGTGTTATGTGAAAACACCACATTGTGACGACAGCTGAAAGAGAAGTTAAAACGAACTCTCAGAATTAATTGCAAGAACATAATCACTTACATGCAGTATTCTGAGTAATTGCAATGATTTTTTAACTAGTACTGAAAACAGCTATTAATTTACAAAGGTGCATCAAGATTATTAACCAGTGACCACTTAGCAACCAGCGATCAATAGTATTAGTGATGATACTAATTATAACATTGCACATATATTTAATATTGGAAATGTACTGAATATCACTGGCATTAAACATATTTAGTAGCTTTCCATATTGATTGTACATCTAATTGATGGGTAGCTTGAAGAAGGCATAGATTGTAAAACTATTACAGGCCCTTTTTCCTGTTTGCGGAACCATTTTCATACATGTACATGTAAATTATGCTCCCTGTGTAAGTAGGTGAACTTCAAATGACTGTCAACCAGTTCACTTTTGTCAAAAAAATCAAAAATTAAATCAAAATTGTTGGTCTGAGCTGTAAGTGAGCATACAATTGCTAGACAAATAATCTATTCGTCCAAGAAAAATCCTCTTCTCCAATTCACCAGTTATTCGCACAATTTTTGGACCCAGTCTCTCATTTTTCTCTCGTGCAAATAAACATAATATGACAGAATATTAATGGCCATTTCAAAATTTATGGTGTTTTTGTACTGTACAGTGGATGACATAAGTTTCTCTAAGGCACATATTTTTAAACATTGGTTAC
>OX421449.1:30232796-30245296 GCA_949126865.1 Montipora capitata | reverse complement strand
CATTGTACCTGTTTTAGCACTGCGATAGGTGTCTCGTTGGTAGGAATCTGCTTGAGTTGTTTCTTGGCAAATGAAACTACACCAGCTTGGAAGCATTTGCTGATTGTTGTTAGGATAGGAAGAATCGTCTTGAGGATATAAATACTTCCTACAGAAATAGAAGCAAGATAATGATGTCCAATCATTTGTTCACTAGACTTGTCAATAAACCCATCAGACTTAAACAGTATTCCAAGTACATACACAGGCCCTTTAACACAAAGTAAAAATGTCATTTTTTACCTATGAATTTCACGGCCTTCATCTGTGATAGTAGGCCAATGGCAGTTGCATCATTTCGAAACTCGTCAGCACTGAGCATTAAAAGAATTGCAGTGTAGTCCTGCCAAACCCCGAGCACCGCTTTGTCTGTGGACAGCCACCATGTTCTGCAAGCCAGTTGGAGTTTGTGACCAATCTTGTGTCGTTTAGAATCGTCAGCGGGAAGCTGCATGTCGCGAAGCCTTAATTGCATCTTAAAATGTGCTGCCGTCTTCTTACAGGAGTTTTCCAGCCACTTGTACAGCTGTACCAGTAGGCGTTCTATGGTGAGCATGTACTCCACCTCGTTGTTGGAGTCCCCACAAGCCAATGCAAGTCTGTGACAGACACAGTGTACGTTGACCAGTCTTGGGTTCTCCCTTTTGAGCAATGCTGATACGCCATTATTCTTGCCAACCATTACTGAAGCTCCATCAGAAGCCAAGCTCAGGAATTTTTGAACCTTGAAGGTCATTCTTAGGCAGTTCTTCTTTAATGTTGTCAGTGATGGTTTAGGCGTTTGGTGACGCAGCATCCTCCATAAGATCTTTGACAGCTAAAAAGCGGATTTGCACATTTGCATTTTCCACATACTGGATGAAAATGATGTTTTGTTCTTACACTTGAATGTCAGTAACCTCGTCCACCATGAGGCCATAACACTTCGCTTCTTTTGCAGCTTTTGTGATCTTTTTCACTCTGCCCATCGTCGTGAGGATTCCTCTTACTGACCACAGCGATTCGTGTTGGAAATGCTCCAGCTTTTCCAGTCCTATCGTCCGCATCATCTTCAACATAGAGGGGAAGTTTCGGTACGCAAAGCCATGCCAGTACAACGACATGAAAGCGCTATACAAAATTTCATGCCTGTGGAGGTTACGCTCGTCAAGTTTTTCTTGAAAAATTGAGGTCCTCTTAATCATTTCTGCAGCAATTGAATCTTGGTGTTTCTGTCCACTGCAGTGCTCCACAAGTGCTGAGGTCTGGAAACGTACAGCGGGTTCCATTCCATACGATGCACTCTTATTGTGCTTGCCCCTGGCCTGGTGAAGTCGGCAGAGTAGACAGTACATACCCTTCTCTTTAATGAAAAGCAACCACCACAGCCCTGTTGTTGCATCGTGAGTTAAATTGCGTCGAAAGATCCATGCATGGTCAAATTTTTTCTTTCCTTTCTCCTTCTGGTAGTTGCATGTAGTTTCAGTGCAGTGGTAAAAACTGTGCACTACTTCGTCTGCTGAAAATAGATCATTGATCATTTTGTGCGTAGCATTGATATCGGGCACACTAGGCTTCGTTGAAGTTGACCTGCTAAAAGGTGCAGGTGATGTGCTGGCCCCTGAATCTTCCGTAAGCATTTGTTGAAGAGAAATGCTCTGACTAGGCTTAGGATTGGATGACTGACTGGTAGGTTCTTCAATGGTTGTAGCTGACAGTACATTAACCACAGGTGTTTTGCCGAATGTCTCGCGTTGCGGAGCAGATGTTTTGTTTGGTGTCGGCCTGCAATTTAATTTATATTTAAAGAAGTAAGGATATGTTCCTTTTAGTGGAACGAGAAAGGAAAGACAGAAAATACATTTACAGCTTCTGCACTCGTTTAAAAAAAAACAAATAAAGATAAACCAGGGGGTATCGCCTTTGCAGTACGGCGGCACGAAGTCTCCCTTGTCTCGCATGCCTAATTTGTTGTTTCCGCATTCTTGCGATAAATAATCGGACACTTTTTTTCTGTGAAAAAGTTGCCACCCTTTTTATAACATAACGAACATAAATCAACATTTAACATCGTTTTCGTTGGGGTTCAACATTCAACATTTTAATCACTACATTCTGGTTTATAACTCTCTGATGCAATAAATTAATTCACGCTTTGTTTCAATGTAATTGAATTAGCACGTGTGCGTTTTAAAACTTAAAACGTTTGTCTCCAAGTACTTCCACTAAACCTGTATGAATTCTTAAAGTATCATTATAATCTCCACCTTTATGCTGCAGATTTCCTATGATATGAATATTTTTTGCCGACTTCCTGTGAAAGTAGAAACTAATGTAAACAAGTTGGCTTCGCTTCGCTGCACACGTTTTTTAAATTTAGTTTTACGTGTAAACCTGAATACACTGTAAATTAAAATGGTGTTGAATGAAAAACAACTGAATCACAACACGACATGCCTATCTTAACTTGTTAGACCAAGAAAGGTAAAGAAAACCTGCGGGTAATTAAAAAAAAAAGTCAGACTAAATATAGCAACGCAATTTTATCGACTTTATGATCTCACCGAAGGGGCGCAAGATGTAATTTTTACAAACTAATTACATTTTTAATACTACAAACAAAACAGCTTACCTCTGAGTAAAGTATTGATTAATTGTCCGCTTCATTTGCTACTGTGCAAGGCCACCAAAGTAGATACGTCACGTAACGTTGTCACAAAGATGAGAACTGCTGTTTGACTGTTTTCTCTCGAGAGCAAATTCTACACTGAACTGTAGCGATGGAACAAGCTGTATTTATTGCGGTTGTGGGACGCAACACCAGGAGAAACATTGACGGAAATATGCATTTCTTTTCTCGCGAGGCTTCCAGGTTTTGCAACACTGTTTATTTTTGACACATTTACTCATGAAAGACGAAAGGAGGTTATTCGATACTTCGATGACGAACTTTGAGAGTGCCGATAAATGTGTTTGTTTTGTTTCATAGCGTCTGAAGTCACGAACTCCAAATCAGCTGCACGTGCACAACATTTATCACAAAGAAAGAAATATCCAGAGCACAGAAATAATACAAAGTTTTATGTATTTTATGTTCAAAGTTAACATTATTGGTTGTCCATAATCTCCACAGGAGTTTTAGTACAACTTGTGCGTGAAATAGCCGGGACAAAAATTAAAATAGCCGAGCAAAGGACCCGGTGTCCCGGCCCTAACAAAAACCCTGACCACATAATCGATTGATTTGAAGAACAGCGAAGAAGCACATCAAACAGCTACGAACACACACTGGCTTAGAACTGTCCCAAAAATCGTCTGAAATCATTCTTGGAATTTGAAAAGATGACTTCAAGACATATTGTGCGTGGCGATGAAGAACATGGTAATGCAAGCTATTGGACATTATAGAGTGCCATGTGATTTGCCAAATAAAACAATGAAGAGATTGCAAGTTCAGCTCACACGAGGTTGCACGTGAAAATCACTGGACATAGGACAAAGCTCAAACAAGAGTTGTCGATAAACAAATTTTATTTCCTGTGATAAATAAATTATGATAACTTGTTGCTGTAAGTCAAAAAATATCTAAGAAATACGATGTACAAGTAACAAAAACAAAAGAGCATGTTTCAAAATACACTGTAGGTCTATTCACAAATACAGAAAACTTCAAAGAAGTTTTCGAGCCCTGTCCAATCTTGATTTTTTTGTGTCGAGGCTGCCAAAAGACATGACTTGTTGTTTACAGAGCTCTCATATTGATTGATTATAAAAGAGTGAGATTTATGCAGCGTGGCCATCTATTGTGAAGCCCAAGGCGTCACTTTTCTAGGGGGTTTTGGGGGCCATGCTCCCCCAGAAAATTTTGGAAATTTGAAGTTGCAAAGATGTGTTTCTTCTACATTCAAGATGTGTTTCTTCTACTGGTCACTGATGCTCTTTGTGATAGTTCCAAATAGCTTTCTTGGCATTGGTCGACAAATCTGCAGGTTGGCCATTTTAGTAGAGCCGATATGTGCTTGAATTGCTCACTTTCTGTTAAAAGCACCAAAATTGTTACAAATATGGTATTTAATGAGCTGATCAAAATGAGATATGGAGACACAGGAGAAAGTTGTACTTAAGGGTTGTTTATGCATAAAGTAAAAATGGCCGCCACTTTGAACCGGAAGTTAATTCCATTTTTAACTAGGGAGCCCTAAAAAAGACCGAAAACAAGTAAAATGGACAAAAAAACGGCCTAAAGAGCAATAAATGCTAAAGTTGATCGTTCTCTTAAAAGGAAAAAAACTGATAAATAAATGAAATAAAGAAAAAATTCAAAATGGCCGTTATTACACCGGAAGTAAGAAATAAAAGAAATAAGAGCCAAATTTAAATCTCCTTAATGGTATAAAAACAGCTGGGACTAACAGAAACGAGCCAAAGGATACATAATTTGATTATTTGTTTTCCAAGTAGTGATATAGAAAAAAATAAAACGAGATAGTATAGCCTACCCATTCTTGACCGGAAATGGAAAAACTAAACATTCATTATGACAACTAAAGAAACGAAATTCAGTTTCAGTGTAGTTTCTTTTTACTCTTTCTCATTACTACACTTTCAGATGTTTGTTCAAAGTGTATGCTGGTGCGACATCTGTTATGTTCATGTAACAATAATGTATGAACAAATGTTTTGGCAAGTAGAGGTGATTCACTGGCTTTTGCATTCCTCTTTACATGCACACAAAGCTGTACAGCGCAGGCTAACTCTGTGACAACCACATCCTCCACGGCATCCGTTTTTGCAGCCACATTTGACTAGCTCTTGGCACGACTTGGTTATTTCCGGTACTGTTGTTTATAGTGGCCTCCACTCTCCACTGTCAGTTATCCAGCCCCAATGTCGTGGACTTGGAACAAGAGGACTTGCGATGAGCGCTTGTCCCCAGATGTGACCAGCCTGATAGGCTATGTGCGCTTAACATGCTGAAGCAAAGCATCGTGTGTCGGTGGGATGGAGTCAAACCTACGGGACTTCCGAGTAAACAGTTGCTTTCGGGCTTCGTCAGCAGTCAAGCAGCTACTTGTTCTATCATAAAACAGAACGACATATCGCTCAAGGACTTGCATCCAGTCATCATTTATCAATGTTGGGGAGCTGGACAAGGCGATGAAAATAGGTGTAATCTGAGGGAAACTGTTCCAGGTTTTGAGTGCTGTCTTCTTGGACTTCCCACAGAAGCAGGACACTGAACACCTGGAAGGCTGGCAAAGCAAGTGCATTGTTCTCACCAAGGGAACTGGCAATCTCATGAGCTGGAACGTAGCGCAGATTGGTACCAGTGCCAAATGCTACCCATAGTTGGATGCTCTCTTGTGTTTGCTCCTGCACCAGAGTGACAGTCAATACGAGAACGTCAGTGTCAACAGAACGGACAACGATTCTGACAAAGCCTGACTTGACTGCATCTGCTACATGGAGAAACATCCTTGTATCAGCTTCTTCCTGTGTGCGTGGCGCCAGTCGGGAGACATCTTCGAGAGGGAGAGTGCTGAGCACGCCTTGGCCATGGGATGAGACTACCTGCTTCTCACCGGAGTGGATAGATGCAACACACTGAGCAAGGAGCCTGAACAATTCTTGCTTGTTGCGCCCATCTCGCAGGAATTCCTTCCAGTTTCTTGCAAGCTTATTTCCAGGTGCAACTCGTTGCCGCACACCCTGTCCACGTTTGTGCCGAGTGGTTGCTTTCAAGCTTGCCTCCACATAATCGTCCCAGACAATATCAATGCACTTAACATGCTGGAGTTGTGCAGAAACGTACGGGGCAAACGTGTTAGATGCATACTCAGCAAACGTTTTGTCTTCAACAGAAGGCTTTATCATGTTCACCAGGGCAGCTCCATCCATCACGATTACTTCTGAGTTTGCTGGGGCCTCCTGCTGAGTGGTAAGTAAATGAAGAGAAGATGCTACGTTGGATTTCTGTCGAGGAAGGCGCAAATGCCCATCTTCAGCAATAGACGGGGGGCAGGCTTGATTTTCATGTTTGAAAAACTCATCAAAGTCACCATTTCTGATCTGGCAGGCGATAAACAAGCATGAGAATAGGGAGCAATCGCTCTTCATCGATGACAGCTGCTGTTGGGCCTTTGAGGACTTCTTCTTGGCGGGAGTCTAGAAGAATGAAAGCTTGTTCCTTGGTTATTGGCTCGCAAAGGGGCGTCTTTTGCTCTATAAGCCGCTCTTTAATGAATGTGTCACGCTGCTTCATTCCTGTCTTTTCTATTTGACGCATTCTGGACGCTCCCTCTTCATCTGCTACCACTTCAGTGTCGAGGACGGTCAGTTCTGTGCCCTCTTTATCAAACGGGTTACCAAGGTCTTCGAAGACTTGTACAAGTGACATGACATCTCTGTGGAATGCTGCCTGAAAACCTTTCGCGGCTTCGTGGTGAAACCTGGACTTCGGATTTGTCTCTGGAGCAGCGCATGTGTCGAACTCGTTCACAAGCTGAGCCATCTTAGGACCAGATAGCATCCACCTACAGAAGGGCACTAGGGTTCTCCGTCAGGCCTACTGTGCCGCCTTCCCCCTTAACCATAGCATTATTCTGCTTGTGGGCTTGGTCGATGGCGATAGCAGAAAACCTGGCATCTGTCTTGGCGATGGTGAACAAGCCTTGTTTAAATGCCTCCGCCACGCCTGGCGCCTTCTTACCTAGGTTGCCCATGTCACGAACATGGATAGGTAGCCACCGTAGTTGGATAGGATAGGAGGATAGGTAGGCGTAGTTGGTATGGTTCAACACAAAGAACCAAGGCAGCATCTTGTATACCGCATCCACATATGTGCCAAACTCGGCCAGGCCAAGGGACCTCAGGAACACGAGGAGAAGAAGTTCAAGCTGGAAGGCAGTGTACCAGAACAGGAACTGCCGCACTGAAGATCGCTGACGCGCGCACCACTCATCCAAGGAAAGGACGTCATTATCTCCACCCTCTACATATCTATGACATCAAAACAATAACTAATCAGTATTAGAACAGCAAGTCATTCAAATGCGACGATTCGCACGCTAAAATCCCACAGGAATATATACTAGTGATACAATGGTTTGGAGTGGCATACTGTGGAATATCCCACGCGTCACTTGTATTTTCTGGTGTACACACGAGCCTTTGGCAAGTGAGGCGAGTGTGTATGTTAAGAAAATACAAGTGACAAGTGGGGTATTCCACAGTATGCCACTCGAAACCACAGTATAACTATTTTATACCACGGCGGCAAATAATAGTGTATTTTGCAATTTTGCATTAATGCAACTTGCAGGTAATTATCATGCGACAGTAATAGGGAGATATTGATATACAGGGTAGAATTCTAAACAATTCTCGGATGAGGTTTTGAGATAGCCGAAATTGTTTTAATGCCTGATATTATAAAAGAAAAAACGATTTAAATAAATGTTTTATTAAACTTTGCCACACAAAAAATACGTCGCTGAAGTTTTTAATTGGCGGGGCTTATATTACGCGTGTGCAATCAAGAATTAGCAAAATGATTCTTGAAGAATTTTAACCCAGTCAGAGTTGAGTTGCCGAGAAAAATGTATGTTAATACTAATTTAACATATGTTGACATATTTACCTCTGATATGCACTCTTAAGAAGAAGATATAAGGAGCATGCTGTTACTTGGTGGGCCCTTAGGGTCCGTGTAACACTTGCTGCCTTAAGGAGAGACTCTGCTGTTCCTAGAGTTGCTGCATTTGCGTCTGCCAAAGCAACTGTCCAACCACTACCCTCGAGCCAATCTCCGATAACTTTCAGGAAAGCCATCTCAGTATGAAGACCCCTGAAGACTATTACAAACTTACTCTCTCCGTAGTCACTTGGCCACCGCCACTGGATTTCTTTAGCCACTGCAAATAACGGTTGGTCAAAGGCAATAACTGGAACTTGCCCAGGGTTCAGTTGCTCTACGGAGAGTTTTATAACCGCCATCGCATGCCTTATCATTGCAATAGATTTGGCTTGATCAGGGAAAAGGGGCAGTAGCGCAGAAATCGCGACAGACGAAGGAGGGGCACATGACGGTTGGTGCAAGCCGCCCAAGATACAGGGGTGTTTTTATCCGTTTCTTGGCCTGTCACTAACGTACTTGCTTGATCAAGCCAAGAATATTCGTCTACTATAGCGCGACAGAAGTTGGTTTCGTCTGACTTGAGTTGAGATGTAGTGGGCGGGAGCTGTGGTTTATATGTCGGTGCTTATACCGGGGCGACGTCAGTATAGGTAGATGGAAGTTCCTTTATGACGGTCTTGTCCCTGCTGTCGCTAATGTTGATCCGTTGCCGCGCATTACCAGGATTGTCAGCAGATGAGTGCTGGAATAATGAAATTCCAGTGCCATGGAATGAATCCTTCGCAGTGGTAGAGCTAGGGTTGCGATCTATATAGTCCACTGCTGCTGTGGTAAATAAACCAAGGCGGAGATTCGGTGGACACACTGCTTTGTCTTCATGGTATCGGCAACAAACCTCATTTCCAAGCTGTGTGGATATACTTAAGACCCTGTCATATGAAACAGAAATTCTAAGGTTTTATAGAGTCTAGATTGCAACTACGTGTCTTTGCATGTATGGATAACCCGACGTAAATTGGGAGCGGGGATTCTCGAGATTTGTTTCGGCGTTCCCGTTTGACTTCCTCCTCACGATGATGGACATAAGTGTTGAATTGGACTAACTGTGCAATCGTAAGAGCTGCCTGACCCCTCGAAACACTCTCTGCTTGGTCGTTGATGTTTTGTCCAAGTAAAATCATTTTCAGAAAAGAAAGCAAGGACTGGGGAACGGACCTAACCTGACAGTTCTCATCAAACGATCCGTTAAACAAGTATTGATTGCCTAGTATGTCTTTTCGAATTATTGCCGCTGCCTTTGCTAAGTGCATTCCTTCGTCGTCCAGATCTTCTTTCTGTCTGTTTTGAAGCACGTTACCTATGTCCTCATGAAATACCAAGTAAACATCACACCCCTTGTTGAAATATTCGAGGCTACTAGGTACTTGGTGAACAATCCGTTCTTTAAGATGATAAGTGTTTAACTTTGCAGTCGTCTTCTTACCAAGCTGTTCCAGGGCAGAGGTGTAAATCTTGGCAAGGTCTGCTAACCTGAAGGTGGGAAGTTCGGCTCCAGTCTTTAGAGATTCTTCAATAAATGTAACTACTTCTGCCATGGCAATCCCTTCTAGCCGTTGAGGCTTCTCCTCCTCTGGGATGTTTTCTCATCTTGCGTACTCAGCTCTTCGATAAAGCATCGTTAAGCATGTTCCATGATAACGTGCCTCTAGTGCGATAAGATCTCCCCCACCAAGTTTAGCTAAAAGCTTCTCATCATTAAGTAAAGTAGCGCATTCTCGAACTCAAGTATCCAATTCCATAGTTGAGACTTCGTGAAATGGCCCTTTTTCAGATTCGTATATAAAACAAGATGCTGGGGAATCTTTCGTATAACAAGCAGCATTTGATTGGGTAAATTTCCCACCTGCTCCAAGATGTTCTTGGGCTTCAGATTGTCTTCTCTGAGCTCGTTTTAGTTGGGTGGAATTGAACCTATCGTAACAGGTTTTGTGAAAACTGGCTTTGTGTCTGGACAAAGTGGCGAGGATGCCATCACCTTCATCTAAACGAGGCAGACTTATGTCGGGTAAGCAATCTGTTTTGGCAAACTGTTTTAAATGTTCTCTGAGTGTCTCAAAACCCGCTTCTTTATCCTGCCGTTTGGATTGTGCAGGGCATCGCAGCTTTTCCTTAATCGATTGCTGGCAGATAACACACAATTTCCAATCCGTTTTGTCAGCACTGCCTGGGTTATCCATCGGAGCTGTCAACATGAAATTAACAAGCGTATAAATTTTCTTTAGCTTTGAAAGAATAGTAAAAGGGAAAAGAACGACTTGCATAAGGAACCAGTGAAATAGAAAAATCGTAAGATCACAGTCGTGGGTCATGTTTAAGCGCAAAATAATTATAATAAAAATCTCATACCAATATTAGACTGCATACTTGTTCTTGGAGGAAGGTCGTTTTATGACTTCGCATAACAGTGTTATACTTACATTTGCCAGTTGTTTGTTTCGTGTAGCACAGAGACGTTCTTTTATCTTTTTGCATCCTTGGATTAATTGCAATTAAAATAAATTTACAATGACAAAGTTCTGTTACGATAAACCGAAGAACTCATTCCTCCTTTTTGAATACTTTCAGTTTGTGCAGAGACGAAATATTGATCTTTCTCCAGGCATTCAAGCATGTCTTTTGTGCATTCGTCCCATCATTATTGAGTGTAAACATGAAAAAGAACTTTAATGTTGTAAAAGCAAAACCTTTTCTAACTTTTTTCGGGTTCAAAAACTGAGCACAATCACCCAAAACAAAATGGCGGAACTGATATGCAAATTAGTTTGACCACAAAGCATTGTGGGTATATCACATTTTTCCAAATAGCTAGCAATAAAACGGATTTCCTGTCTTCAAAATATCACATTTTTTAGAAACAGGGAGACAGAACTGATCAAGGCTTCGTTTTATGAATTTTAGTATTAACATCAAGGCTTTGAACGGCCACTTCAAGTTCAATCGACATTCACTGGTTTCTTTGTAGAAGCCCTATTTTGCATATTAACTACTTTTTCATGGTGAAATTAGAGTTACTAACATACAATTGTCATGTCAGCCCATCTGACACCTGGTTATAGCATGTATAATGTATATAGGCTGATGTGCATTTTCACTTCAGGTCAAAATGGTGGCCATTTGAAAATTGCCCTTAAGTGCACCAAAACATGAAAATAGGCGATGTCTCCATATCACAAATTGTTAGTCATGGTGAATACTTGAACTACTGAAAAATTGGTGCTTTTAACAGGGAGTGAGCAATTCGCCTAAAAATCTGCACATATCTGCTCCACTATTTGCAGAAAAATTTTTTGGGACCACTTTTTGGACTGAGCATAGCAACCGCCTCCTTTTGTCATGGACGTGTCTTGGGTCCTAGTAATGTTAACTGACAAAATGGCGCTGTTTGTGCATTCCTCGGGGACAAGAATATCTCTCTGCTGCTTTGAATCCGCATTATCCTGGAGAATTGTACTTCAAAGTGTGAAATGTGGCATAAAGCAAGTGTTTCAAGAGCAGTAGACTTTGTTTTATGGCTACAAACGCGAAGAATGTGGCGACGGAAAAGTAGTCCCAAAATATGTTTGCAACACGGCGAGAGATAATTTGGGACCACTTTGAATTTGAAGGTGGGGAATTAATTTTCTAATCAGTAATATGGAAAGAGACTAACTTCATCTATTAATGTTGTAAATTTGAACGTTTTCTTATGAGCAAAGTGTTGGCCCTCTTTAGCTGGCACAAATTTTATATATCCTTTGAACGATTGTCATCAGCATCTTATTTCTCCTAACAGTATCATATTACTAACCAGTATGTCCAGCATTTGGAAGATTTAACTTCACATTTTGGGCCATATTATGCCGGCGCTTTGTATAAGAAAAAGTCTTCCGTAATTTTAGTTGTTGTTTTTCATTATTATCTTGTCCATCCACTCTTGGTTTCAAAGATGGCTTGCGACCAGGTGTTTGTACTGATGATGATTTTATCTTTGACTTGTGTCTTGATATTGAAGTTGGTTGTACTCTAATTTTGGCCCTGCTTTTGTGTAGAATGGGCAGTGTAAGCCCATAGTGATCTTTTCCAAAGTTCACAAAAGCTGTTGCAAGGGCTGCGACTGGTGCTTGTCCTCTTGATTGTGAACTGATGTTTCTGTAAATTTCCAAATATTTCTGATAGATGCCCGAAAATTCTGAAGTCTTAATATGTTCTCTAATTCAAACTCATCATCAATCTTGGAGTCCTTTTCAGGTGAGTGGATGCTGCATTGAGGCATGTCTCGTGTTTCACAAAGAGAATTGACATCTATAGGAACACTCTAACACCACTGTCCATTTCTGCAGGATTCTTTTGATGGAGATGAACACATTTTTGTAATTGAAGTTCTTTGTGATTTCCGATGGCAAGTTTTGCAAGGCTGAATCTTTCTTCTGGTCTCTGAGGAATGAAGTTGATACCAGCAATACCATATTTTAGTGCCACTACTGCTTGATGAGCACAGGGATTGCCATTGCTTCCCATAGGGCAGGTACATATTCCAGTTCAGCAATCTACTTCATAGCTTACTTCTGAAGCACTTCTCCTTGGCACAAAGAATTTACAACAGTCAGAAGTACTTTGTTTGATAGTGTCAAGGTGGACTGTAGATGCTGATGCACCAGAACACCTAGGAGCCAGATATAGATTTTGTGTTTTTCCAAATGCAAGGGCAAGCGGTTTCCTTTGAAAGTACATTTCAAGGTCTTATGTGATAAACTTGAAGAGTTCAATCAAATTGTAGGCCCTCATTCTTTGTAAAATCACACTCTTG
>OX421449.1:30162796-30227796 GCA_949126865.1 Montipora capitata | reverse complement strand
ACTGAAGTTGGCTTTATTGTTAGGGGGACTGGTCTCACAGGGGTTTGAGAACACATAATTTTCTTGGGCAATCAACTTGAAATTGTTGTGAACTCAAACCTCTGCATTCAGTCATGTAAGTCATGGACACCCATTATAATAGGTAGTTCTATTGCACATATACATGGACAGTAAGCTAAGTGAATCTCTATTTATTTGCACATTCTTCAATGTACACTGTATATAACGGTAAAGTGATGATATAATATAACATCATGTACATCTTTTAAAGAAAGAAGTACTAAAAAAAATGGTGAACAGTGGGCAAAACAGTTCAATTCAGGTCAATTCTTTGCTTACTTTTACATTGCACACAGTAAGCACTGTGTATCAATCAATTCTTTATTTGATAAAACAGAGTTAACTGAATAGAGTGTAATGTGAAGTGCTAGATTTGAATCCCATATGAACCATGTGAGCGTTAGCCCTACTGATGGAAATGGGCCCACACAAGGACAGAGAAAAACCCTGACCAGGGCGGGAATTGAACCCACGACCTTCGGGTTAGATCTCCGCCGCTCTACCGACCGAGCCACAAGGCCAGACGGGAGCAGGCCGTGGGAAGTGGGGTTAACTCTGTTTAAAATATAAGTGCTACACGGCCAACGTTTGTATTAACGTAACCTTTCCTTGTACTTGTACATGTTCATTGCCGTGACTTTGACATCTTCACTTTAATGGAACATTGAAAAGGTTCAATCACCTTAAAAACCACTCCAGAAAGTCAGAAACAAGAATACCACCACATCTAAATTTCTAAAATAGCCTTACTGTACTCTGAAGCCATTAATTTTTTTTTCTCTCCTCTAGAATTGTACTTTACAGCAACTCATTAATGTCTTTTGAGTGCTTTCTAAGTATTGCTTTAAACCCTTCTTTGCTAACATTACCTAGTTTAACTTTTTTATTGATAAAGTTCCAGATATTTGGGCCTCTATATTGGAGAGAACTTCTTCCAAGTTCAGACGTTACCCTAATAATATTAAATTGATTACAAAATCTTGTTGATCTGGATGATATTGAAAACATATCCAAAATTTGGCTGGGGCAGCCCCTACAAAAATTTGATGCATCTTAAGTAATATACGTCTTTTATATAAATAATTGATAGGAAGCCAATTACACTGAAGCAAACATGAGCTACTTTCTTGTGAAGAAGGGAGACGATTAATTATACGACATGCACGAGCATGAATATGATCTAAACTATTAAGTAATGATTGGGAACAGTTTCCCCACACTGATATTCCATAAGTAATGCTAGGTATGATTCTTTTAAAATATATTTCTTCTAGAGTCAACTTAGGTAAATATGACATTCTCCTCAGAGCGCCAATTTTTTGGAAAAAGAAGCTTTAACAACGTCTACTTGGGAATGCCAGGAGAGTTTATTATCAATTGTAACACCCAGACAGCTTGTAGAGTTGACAAGCTTCACAAAGCCAGGGCCAAAGTGCAAAGGACCAATAAACTGCTGCTTTGCCAGTATCATAGCTTCAGTTTTTGTAGGGTGAATAGTCAATTTGTTTAGAGAGCTCCACTTAGATATCTGTGACATCATAACATTCAAAGATGAGATAACTTTGTCAGTACTTGAACCAATTGTATAA
Organism: Montipora capitata; assembly: GCA_949126865.1. Taxonomy (NCBI): domain Eukaryota; kingdom Metazoa; phylum Cnidaria; class Anthozoa; order Scleractinia; family Acroporidae; genus Montipora; species Montipora capitata. Next base: position 30,226,147 of record OX421449.1, on the reverse strand, counting down.
AGTGTAGTATCGTCAGCATACATCATGGCCAAGCCATCTTTTACTTGGTTAGGAAGGTCATTGGTATAGATGGTGTAAAATCTTGGGCCGAGCAGGGATCCTTGAGGGACACCGAATTTAATAGGAAGAAGAGCCGACCTTTTGTTGTTTATTTCTGTGTATTGATATCTATCAAACATGATAATGTAATGGATTTGATGATAAAAATTACGGGCAGAAACATACTTATTGAAGACAACGTTTTGGTGTCCTCATGACACCATGATCAGGTCAAATATAATATTTTACAGATAACTCGAATGTTAATGTTCAAGAGTAAGTTCAAAGTCCCTAAAGGCTAGGTGAAAAGTTTTGCCTTTATCGAGTCACTTTGGATATTCAGGCAAGGTTTGTGCTCGCGAATAAGGAACATTTCATACACAAGACAATCAAATTTGCATGAGCATTTCTTAAGAATGCGAAACATGTCAGATGTTATTGTTCTTGATTGATGTTGACTTTGGCTGTGATTGAATACTGAACCAGATCTTTTATGCTCATCGATCCGTTGGTAGAGATGTCGACGCGTGTAACCAACATAGCTGGCATCACACCAGCCACATTCAAATTTGTAAACTACTGATTGCTCGTTGATCAACGCAGGCTTGATTTCTTTATGTTTGAGATCTTCTCCAACTTTTCGAGAAATAAAGACTGGGCATAAGTCGATGTTTAACAGCTTACCAAGATCTTTCAACTGCTTGCGCACAGAGTCAGCTGATTTTTGTTCCTTGAACGGTAGAACAATTCGTACTGAGTGCGGGTCAGGTGTAGATTTGCGTGGAGGTGCTGGTGTTTGTTTGGATGTGATAAAATTGGAGATCATAGAGTGAACAAGATGTTCAGGATATGCCAACTGTAGGAATAAGGTCTTGAGGCGGCTACACTCTTCATGAAATAATGACCAGTTAGATGATAGCTTGAAAGCTCGGTCTAGCATGGTAATAATTAAGCCTCTAGGGACTTTGAACTTAATCTTGAACATTAATATTCGAGTTATCTGTAAAATATTATATTTGACCTGATGATGGTGTCATGAGGACACCGAAACGTTGTCTTTAATAAGTATTGATATCTATCAAATAAATAATTCATTAGCCACTGATGTAATGGGCCAGAGATACCAACTGCATTGAGCTTTAAAGATAGGATCTCATGTGAGACAGTGTCAAAAGCTTTTTGGAAGTCTATAAAAATTACTCCAACAATTTGACCCTTGTCCATAGCTACAATACTCGTCAAAAATCTTGAAACACTTGTGCTGTTTCCCCTTCCCCAATGTTGATTTGGGTATCACTGTGGTCTCAATGCTTCAAAACACGTGTGGCTCAACATTGGGGAGGGAGAAGGCACATTTCAGTTGGGAAAACATTGTGAAGTAGAAATCTCAGGATTTTTCCAGAAAATTCGAGAGAAACGGTGTCTGTTTCAACGATTTGTGACGAGTATTGTATTTAGTCTGAAGAGAGGAAAGAATAACAGTTTTTGTTCGAGACTGACGAATTTTTCGATCATTGATGGAATATACCTGCTTGGTTCGCGCACAGATGAGAAAGAGAATTTTAGATGTCGGATTATTGTTCAGTTATATTTGAAAATAAAAGGAAAAGATAAAAATAAGGGAATTTAAAGCAATGTGTGACACATACAGGCAGTAATTAAGACATGCGGGAAAATGTGAGGTCGCTGGTGAAACTTCACTTTCTGAAGACATATATTCCAACTTTTGAAAAGGGGAAATAATATTTACCTAAGCTAATTAGATGTTCTCAGCGCGATAAATGAGGGCATGTCTGTTGCTAAATGTTGTTGATGACAGGGAGACTCAGATGATGAAGGTTAGGCGGCGGGTCTTCAATCTCTTCCATCAAGTACCCGAGGAACAGCAGAAGTCAGTCCCCCCTTGTGGGAAATGTTTTAGTCGACTTATTTTCCCACAAGACGACTAATTCAATTACGACTGATCTTATGTAAATACCGCCAAGTTTGTTGACATTTTTAATCTTTGCTATGGCTCAAGTGTTACACGATTCACCATGGTGTTTGGAATATTCTTTGCCTTTTTTAGGAACCAAAAACAAAAGCTACTGCATCTACAAGTGTTTTAAGTGATAGAACAGATCACGGAACATGCACCTTAGGGATAATTTTCTTGATTAAGCTATTCAATAAGGCTATTTGTAGGGCTTCACCATGGTGAACCGATAGTTCTTAAAGTCTATGGTAGTATAATTACTTTACTTAAGAACACAGTGGTAAATCGTTGAGTTTCAGCGCTAAGAAGGTCGACAGGTCGTTACAACAAATGATCTATTTTAATAATGTAATTTTCTACAAAGTTAGCTAATTTTTGTACATAGAACTCTTCAGATTATAGCAAAAGAATGAAAAGGTTCCGTGTTCCTTTGACACCATTGTATAGTTATTTGAGATAAGGACTAAGAGGCAATGTACTTCACTCTTCTTTCTCAGGAGCTCCAAGAGAAATCATGTCACAATGAAAAGCGAATCAATTTCATAGAATGACCGGGAAAAAAAAAAAATCATTCTGCTATGTAAACATCGCTAAACGTCGTCTTGATGGCCATCGGAGCAATTTTCAGCCCCTTTTGTTTTGAAATATGCAACACCACCCCTCCCCCCTTATTTTTGGCGAATAGTGCGATAGTTAATATTGTCTCTGAAAGTTTACGTTTTGCAAGAAGAAATCTCACGCAGTTATCCACAGAATGGAAATAGTGGTATTTCTTTAATATTTTATACGGTTCCCCTTATTTCGAATCACCATATCAATTCGTTTCGGCATAGAGTGTATTAAATTGTTCACAGTCTCAACAGATATAGAGTAAAATGTATTGATAGCACGATTCTGAAACTGTTTCTCGGCGTAGTTGTTGCTGCACTGCTTGTCTTTTTAACATCCTACTCACCATGGGAAACACATTTTCAATGACCGCCATATCCGGAGATCTTGGACACAGTTTGATTAAGGTACTGTTTGTGCGTTGCATCGCTGCCCGTGCTAATGCCGAATTTTGAGAGGGATCCCCATCTTGTAAAAACGTTCAGCTACATCCTTTGTCAGCAGCTGCGAATAGGCGATCAAAATGGTTATCTATAAAGGCAGCGAAATAACGACCAGTCATTTTCTCGTATGGTTCACAGCAGATAACTCCTTTATTGTAAGAAATTGCCACCATCAGTCTTAGTACTTTTAATGTTGTGAATTGAGAAAACGAGAAACTGTTCTTACAGATACGTCCCTTTGTTGAATTCCGGCTTCCTGCATCAGTGCTTTACAGGTAAAGTTTCCCTCTCTTTTCCTCAAAACTGTAATGCATCGTATCAGTCGTCTTTTGTCGCGGTCACTTGACCTGTTCTTGCAACCTCTTTTACACGTCTTCTCAGAAGTGCGCCTCTTATAAGTTTTCTCATGTGCAATTCTATAAACACTCGCCACAGAAATTTTGCACATGCTGCCAACTGTTCGCACAGATAGGCCTTTAACCCGACATAGATAATACGCACATGCACGAGTCACGCTATCAATTATACCTTTAAACACCATCGCAATATGCTAATAGGCAGAGCCGTTCTACTAAACTGTTTTACCACAAAAGTACCTTAAAATCGCTATACGCAAAAGTCTGCATAGCTTCTTTATATAACTCCTACTTCATATCTAGAACAGTCAGGACAAGAACACTCCTCACGTAAACACAACAGGTAACAATAATTACAACGTTTATGTTACCCGTCAACGCCCTTCAGACACAAAGACAATACTCGTCAAAAATCTTGAAACACTTGTGCTGTTTCCCCTTCCCCAATGTTGATTTGGGTATCACAGTGGTCTCAGTGCTTCAAAACACGTGTGGCTCAACATTGGGGAGGGAGAAGGCACATTTCAGTTGGGAAAACATTGTGAAGTAGAAATCTCAGGATTTTTCCAGAAAATTCGAGAGAAACGGTGTCTGTTTCAACGATTTGTGACGAGTATTGTAGCTTCCATTTTTCTGTCATAGTAAGAAGTAAGTCTTCTGTAGAGAGTCCTTTTCTAAAGCCCCATTGGTGTTCACTTAAGAGATTGCAAGCTTGCAAGTGACTATCAATAATAGAACAGATTTGATTCTCAAGGAGCTTACCAGGAATGCTGAGTAAAGAAATTGGTCTGTAATTCGAAACATCAGAAAGGGAGCCTTTCTTGTAGACTGGAGTAATTTTAGCTTGTTTCCATATATCAGGAAATTTGTTCAAACTTGAGCTTTTGTGAAAACAGTGAATAGGCCATCAGCAGCAGAAGATTTGATCAAGGATAGAACTTTTGATGAGATCCCATCTGGACCAGGGGCCTTCTTGGCTTTCACCTTTTCAAGATCTTTAGCAATTTGAGTGATACGTATTTCCATAGAATATGTAGTAGGAGACATTATATAGATATGATTCAGTATATCGAAGTCATCAGGAATGGAGTGCTTCTGTGACAGGTTTTCACCAATAGATGTAAAATAAGAATTGATAAAATTAGCTTTATCATCGTCATCTGATATTTCAGTATTGTTGTTATTCTTGAGAGTTCTGACAACAGCAGATTTCTTTGTTTTATTTATATTTGTGCAGTCTTTCACTGTTTTCCAAAATTCTTTTGAGTTTCTGGATTCACAGAATTTCTCTCTCCAATACTCAGTTTCAGCCTTTCTTAGGAGGTAAGTCACTTTATTTCTTGATTCTTTGTATTTATTCCATAAATGTCTTGAGGTTTGGGGACCTTTAAAAGACTTCAGTAGCTTAAATCTTGTATTCATTTCCCTCCTAATATCTCTATTTACCCAAGGTAAGGAGTCTTGTTTAATCTTGAATTCACGAAGGGGGACAATGTTCTTAAATGAATGGTCCCAAGCCCAGGTTGTTTCGTTTATATCTTCAAAAGTAGAGCAGCTCCACCAAGGAAAGTCTTCTATATCTTTTTTAAGTTGATCCAAGTTTGTATTTTTGAAGCTATGTGATTTTACGAGCAGTGGTTTTTGCTTCTTTGGAGTTAAATTGTAAACAGCATAGATAAACTTGTGGTCAGCAATAGCAAAGTCTAAAACATCAGCATCTCTGACTTTAGAAGAATCACTAACAAGGATCAAGTCCAACAAAGTATTTGTAGTTTCAGTTGTGCGAGTTGGTTTCTTTATCAAGTTCCTGTAACTGTAATAATTCATGACCTGACGCATCTTTTTTGCGTAGATATCTGAGTTTAAGAGCAAGTTTGCATTGAAGTCACCAGTAATGAGAACATTCTTACGTGTTCTCCATATACGTTCAAGGGTCGAGTTAAATTACCAAAGAAGCCGTCGTAGCCAGGAGGTCTATAAACACAGCCAAGGAGGAGTCTTTGTGAACGAGCTTTTACTTCCAGCCAGCTTCTATCGAGCCTCCAGAGACAGTAGCCATTGATGAAAAGTTCAGAGTTGCCAATAGATTCATTTAGATGGGTTTCTGTAATGGCAAAGACGTCTAATTTTGAATACTTGAGAAGAAATCTAATTTGGTTCAGGTTGCAGTAAAGACCACGGACGTTGGAATGGCCAACTGTAATAGAGCAATTTCTGTTATTACTGGGTTGCAAACCCAGTCGGAACCTGTGTTTAATTTCATGGGTTTTTTTGTTATTTTTTTCCGTGTCGGTAAAAGTCTTGCCTGTCACTCCCCTGCTAAGTGGTGGCTTTGTGCATAGAGCCTTCTGCGCGTATTTTCTTAGGATCAAGAGGGTAGTGGGAAATGCGTAGATTTCTCTGGTGGACACAGTAGAACGATTAACTTAACCGGCAATGGCGTCGAAAGTCATGTAATGCGAATGGCGTTTTAGTGGATCTTTGAACAAAATATACCCTTATGAAGCTCATGAATGGCAGGTCGGTTGGATATACAGGCGTTGGAATCTTAAAAGTGACGAGTAATGGACTTCGACAACAATCTATCGCCCGTCGAGCCGAAATCAAAGTGAGGAAGAGATTCTCGCCTCTAAGAGCAAATATGTTGTTTGTTTCAATAAATTTTTCGCTGGAAAAGGATTCTGTGGTATTTTCTGCCTTTGTGAATTATAATGTCATGTTGTGTATTGAATTTCCGAGCTTAAGGTTGAAATGTGATATGGGAGAAGTTTTTTAGTATTGCTCTGTAAGCAGGAAGGGTTCACAGGCCTGTTGGAAGCGTGCTTGAGTTTCAACAAAATGAGCCCCAAAATCAGTGAAAAATTGTGACGCAGATGAATAATAAAGTAGCTGCCATTTCCAAAATGATGAAATTACCTGGTGATAAATAACGTCAAACGCGTCTTGGAGAGTAAATTTTGACTTAGCATAAACAAGAGTTGGGCGATTGTGATCTTTGTTTTGACTTCGCTCATTTCATTGTCAAACTTTATAACACTTGACAGAAAAAGAAACTTACAAAAACCCGGTATCTTGCCATCATTTGACACAGATGCTTCACTGTTTGGCGAGTAAACATGCCGCGGTAACTTGATCATGGCGCCCGCTGAATTCCGGCCATGTCACTTTCGATTAGGCGATTTATTTGAACGTAGCAAAAATCTCCCAAAATGTTTGTCACTGATCGTAACTTTTTATATTCTATATTCACGGTTCAAGATTAATGTTGTTTTCATGTCGTAAATATGTTATTCTCGATCAACCGTCCTGGAGACTTTCTTCTGCTCTTTCTAAAAACTGTGTATCAATAGTTATTTACTTTTGCATCAATATTTGTTTTTGCATAAAGCAAGCTAACAAGATCTGTACCTTGCTGAGTTCGCATTTGTTAGCGTTAATAGTATTTTCGGTCCAATGCTTCTGTTTTATGAGGGGTATATTGTTTTGGTCTCCCATCCAAACACTAACCCCACCGAACAGGGTTAACTTCAGTGAACTTCGGCATTACAAAGCTGTCAGATGCTCAGCGGGCACGCTTAAACTTGTGGTGAAATGAAGTTTATCAACATGTCATCCCAGAAGCCAATGTTTCTCACTTCCCATTTATTTTCTTCAATCTTTCTGGGTTCAGTACTTTGCTGGTAACCACATGTCTTTTCAGACTATTTATCCAAGACTTCTACCATGGCACTACAATGATAGACAATACCAAAACAATATCGTGCACTGTTAGAGCTACATATTATGCAAGGACAGATCTGTTTTGTCGTACGAACGTGTGAGGACCTGTGAGCCAAAGGGCCTCTTCTGGTACGACTTCTTAATGACCTTGAAAAAAATTGTTTGGAACGGTGCACGTACCACAGGCAACCCAGTGTACCCTCACGGAGGGTCTAGTTTCTGAGAGAAGATAGCAGATCAAGTAGCTGGTCTTCTTGATTACACGTGTAGCCAGGATTTAGCTCGATATCACCGGAGAGTAATATTTTCTGGACAGACAATGTCCTCAAAAGTTGGAAAGTAGCTGTCGAAGAAAAAGACGTGTATCTGGCAATTCTCAAACTAAAAAAGCTCCTTGGTGATAGACCAATATGGCCGCCAGCCGGAGGTGATGGAGGAGTACAGGAGCTGTTTACGAGGCTACGTAGGAAATAGCAGTCAGAAACAGCATCTCGTTGTATTAAGGAAGTTAACAAATATAGGTTTGGACCCCTATTAAAAACGTTAATAGGATAAAACAGGATAAAGAAGACCAACATCACAGAGGTTGGAAAAACGTGGCCGTACGCCATGCTGACCGCTGACCCATAAATGGGTTTCATCACAAGTTAATGACCTCAATGCCTCTAACTTTTAGTGCTTCCTTCAAACAAAGTAGGGGATTTTAGGTGAATTTTTATGCCGAAATATGTAAATAAGCTCAAATGCGCAGCGATTCAAAAAAAGAAATGGTATCCTCTCCCTGCTTTGTAATGAAGAGACAGGTCAGCTGCATTAATTCCAAATGAGGAACTTTAAAGACTCACAAAGTCACCAGCTTGAAACCAGAATTGGACGCACCTTCTTGTTTCAATGATAACCAATAATGTATAACTTTGGAAAAGTTATTATGACTGCACTCTGAATGTCGAAGCCGAGACATGAACTTGAAGTATGATTGTGCAAACCCTTTGAGGACTCAAATCTTCTGAGATCACAAAGAGTAAAACCTGTAAGTTCCACTGTGTAAAAGTATCCATCTTCACATTTAATGAAACTATCCAAAGCTCAAAGACTTTTCACCATCAAAACTGCTGGACTGAATGTACATGCCTGTGGCCTTAACTTTATACAGTGGATAACCTTACCTAAACACAGTAGTTTCAACAGGCACTACCACTATGATTGTGTAGTTTGTCATAGCTTATGTGACAGACTGGGGAGATGATTGGACAATAGTTCTAATGAGAAAAGTCACGTCCCATACAGATCACACTTGAATATGATTACAATATCATGATTATACAAGTGTGTGAATAAGTTTCTTATTCATTACTTGCACAATCCCATAATGCAAGACGGTTTGAGGGGTTCTTTACATAAAAACTATACAGTTTTTTTACTTTTCGGACAATATCATGCTTCACTGAACTGGATATCCATTGCTTAAAGGCAAATAACCCCTCAAAACGTATTGCATTGTGGGATTGTTCAAGTAGTGATTACTCTTCGGTATCCAAGTAGCCATTACCGAGTTTCATTAGAGTGGTTTTCAATTGAGTGTCGAAATTAATTACACAATTACTTTGGTTTATGATTACTTCACTCAGTGATTGGTTCAAAGTTCTCGTGCCACTTTTTCAACCAATCAAAAGTGAAACCAAAACCAATCGCAGCTTGCACATGCACATTTTCCTGCGATTTGTGTGTGCTACGAGTAATTACTTCAAGTTTTGATTGGTTTACTGGATTGTCTCCGTCCTTTTTGGTTGGCCAAAGTAATTACTTTGGTTTTGGTTTTACAACACTCATTTGAAAACCGCTCTAACATGACACAAGTAAAGACAAGAAAACTAGGGTAGTAGAGTGGTGGTGAAACACCAAAGCTCACCTGCTTGTTTAGCCAAACATTTCTCCCTATTATGCTGAATATCTTTTAGACCTTTTGAGAATCTTTCTACTGAAAGCACTGCTTGCACTATTTGCAAAGCAAGTGTTGTTTAAATTTTGAATCCCTTTTGGTGTCAAACACATACTGTATGCAATAATTGTTGTCAGGTAATTAAAATGAAAGCCTACTACACAGAAACTCGCCAACACAGTGACCGGCTAACAGTACTGATCAGGAAGACCAAAGCGCGAAATTCCTGCCAAGAATTAAGGCAAAATACATGTCACATCATGTCACTAAGTATATTAAATCTCTCGCCGTGATGCGAACATATTTTGGGACCACTTTTCCGTCACCACATTCTTCACGTTTGTAGCCATAAAACAATGTCTACTGCTCTTGAAACACTTGCTTTATGCCAAGTTTCACACTTTGAAGCACAATTCTCCAGGATAATGCGGATTTAAAGCAGCAGAGAGATATTCTTGTCCTCGAAGAATGCACAAACAGCACTATTATTACTAGGACCCATGTCATGTCCGGGACTAAAGAAGGTGGTTGCTAAGCTCAGTCCAAAAAGTGATCCCAAAAATTTTTTCTGCAGACCATTTTGATAGTCAGCAGAGAGGCCAGTGTACCATCTACCTGGAGAGAGGGTCAGAATGCTGTTTTGTTTTTTCTTTATAAGAGAAGAAACTCTCTCCTCACCGGCATTTGAATGTGGTAGAATAAGAACTGTACTGGCCACATTACTTATTCTACCAAATTTATGGCTACCATTTCCTATATTCAATGATGACAGGTATCCCCAGACCACATCCATGCAAAAATTGCGTAATGATTTCTCATCATTTTCCTCACTTGCAAGCTTTATTTCGGCTTCATCTCAGACTTTCTTGGGGATTTCTTTCTTATTTAGAAGCTGATACATTACAAACTCTTCTTGAAGCAAGTGTGTATCCCTTGCATCAGTTGGCAGATCTGTGGAGTACCTCTTCAGAAAGAATTCGACATCCTCAAAAGAGCATTCTCCTTCTGAAAGAAGTCCACAAATCTAGCATGGATGAGTGTATCATTTTGCAAGGGAAGCTTTGAAATAGCTTCTAATGCGGCTTGTTGATAGAATTCACGCACTGCTTGATAGAACTGATCTTTCTTCTTTTCATCTACATGTATGTCGCCGTCATTGAAAAGTCTGACAAGTGCTTGTTTGGTAGCAAAGCTAATAAATAGCTCACTGTCTTTCAGCTGTTGACTTTCTCCTTCAAAGTTACCTTTGTCAACAGTTTTTGCAGCCTTAATCTTGTCAATCGGAACAATCTTGCCAAGAAGGCGTAGAACAAAGTCATTCAACTGCCCGTGTGCGGCATAAATGCAGGGATCCTCCCTCTGTAGAAACCGGTTTGGAAAAGTGAATGTTGGCAACACTCCCCGAAAAAACAAGTGATAAACTTCTACCAAGGGATCTGCAAATTGTTTTCTCAGGCGCTTGAATCTAGGATTGCTCTTTGAGTTAGACAAGAAATAGCTCTTTAATGCTGGATACATATCCAAGTTTCCTCTCACAGCAGTTTCCCAGGCTAAACCAGCGTGTATTCACATGTTTGATGACTTGACAAATTCCTAGGCGCACTGCCAAAATTTTAGGCGCACAGCTAAAAATTTTAGGAGCACAGCTTAAAATACTGGTGGCACCAAAAAATCAGAAAACTTCAGACGTTGTGTAAGTAATCATTTATTTGCATTATCTTTTATTTTGAACCATCCCTGTGTTCATTTCGACTTTCAGGCTCTTACTGTACGTTGGAGATAACAATAATATTGTTACGTGTTTTTTAAATTATCCTTCTCAATTTCACGTAGTATTACACTTCATGGTATGTTTAAGACAACAGACAAATCTGCATTCCGAGTTCCTTTTGAACTTAACATTAACACTGTCAGTTTCCTGCGCACAAGTTTCATTTAATTTTGATTTGTAAAAGTAATACACTTTTGGTTTAAAGCTGATACAGACTTAGATGTAGAACCACATCATTAATACAAAATCAACGCGATCATTCGAAATCCGGTGAGTCCCATGAATCAGCAACTGAAATTAATTCATCTGGCCATCTTCTGTTAGCAAAGTTAGGACGCCTTGATCTCTGACCACTGCTAAACCACTTGACAACTGCTGGTGTTGGGTCAAAAGCTTCTAATTCTGGTCTTTCCATACTGATGTGGATTAAGTCTTCTGTTGTCGACACGTGGAGGCTGCTCACATTGAGCACTACTTATGGGAATAACCAACATAATTTCAGCCAGATGTAGCAGGTTCTGAGGAAAAAGAAACTTAAAGTAGTACAATATGATAGCTCATGTAATTGAATAACAATAAAAACGTAATTTGCATGCCTGGGATACACAGCATTAATAGTATTTGATACCTTAAAATCCTCCTTGTAGGGATCTTTTGTGAACATAATTTGCCAGAGGGCAGAGAATGATTTGTCCTGAAAGGTACCACGAACAAGCGTCTTGAAATTGACATACTTGGTTTGTACCCTTGTTTTGTCACAACCATTCCTAAACAAAAGCAGTGGAGTAGAGAATCTTTACTTGAATATGTTTAGAGAATCAACAAGTACTATTGTGCAGCTGATAACTGAACTCTAACCATTTGTTATTAAAATGCTTATGATTGGAAAATCATTACGTACCTTAATAGTATCCTTTCAAAGTAAGAGAGAAGAAAGTCAACCTCTTCTTTCTCCAAACACTGCAAGGTTTGTAGCAGTTTCAGGCCAAATGTCATGGTTGAAGACTACGTTCAGGCAACGTACTGCTTCAGGTGCACCCCCTTCCTTGTTGCCAGTATCTCCTAGCAAGGCGCCGAATCGCTGCACAGTAAGTTCCACTGTCTGCTTTATTTGTTGTTTGAGGTGAGGGTAGTGAATGCTCTGTTCTGCAAGGTCTTTAGCATCACCAGACAAAGTTATTCCCTAAACGAATTGTAAAAACGAACAAAAAACCAAAAAAAAAAATATTAGAAAGACTGAAGAGGGATAATACAGAGCATGACGTCATGTGTCCACCTGAAATTTTAGAGGTTCAGTTGCATCTTCATCATCGCCATCATCCTCTTGTCCGTCCACCTGAGCCTGGAGAGCAGTTAGGAACGTGTTCAAGTGACCATTCCTCTTCGGCCGCACAAGGAGGTTTTCTACTTGGTCCACGGTTCTTCTAACAGCAGTGATGGCCATTGGTAGAATCAAATCATTTTTTTGCAGGATCTTGCTTAGTTCAGAGATTATCTGAAACATATCGGCAATGAAGTGGCAGAAGGCGACAAAATCTAATTTCTTCATGGTCTTCACAAGCTGCAACACAAGCAAATGAAAATGCAGAGTAGGTATCGAAGCAGACTAGACAGTGGATTTGGGCATGACTGGATCTACAATTGCAAGATAAAGAACTAAAAAGTGGCAATATAATAGGTATTTACCTTTTTCGCTCTGCCCTTGATGTCAGCGCTTTTTGGACAAATGTTGCTGCAAACTGACCCGCATCTACTCAAGTCTCCGTCTTTTGGAATTCCTATCAAGAACACTTCTAATGCCCTCTGGCAAGGGGTACCCAGCGTGTACCTTTAACATTGCTTGCAACACGTATATTGGCTCCCAACTTAGTCCCCAGATGGTTGAGCTCACGACGAGACTTCGCACTATAATGGTACGTCTTCCAGACGAGATGTAGAGTATCATACAGCTTTTTCACCACTGATACCTCCTTTTGGGTTTTTAGCATTGCCAACTCCAACCTTTAAGAAATTTTGAAAAGGTGTTGCCGTGAGTATCAAAATTCATTATGTTTTCATTTAATTAGGTTAGGTGCGCAAAAAGAAAAACAAGTTAAAACCAAGAATATGAGGTATTTTCATAAGAAGGTATTTAAAAAGAGCCTTTGACGCAACATTCGTATACCATTTTCAGTCAAGTGAATCCCCTGATTTGAATAAACTTTTAAATGCATGGGTACCTGTGTGCCATGCAATGGAATGGAATTACGTGGTTGCCGGCTTCAGCCTTAATTAGTTCAATTACACCATTGCAAACTCCAAGGTTAACAGAGGCTCCATCAGAAGCAAGAGAAACTGATTTATGTATCCAATTTGGAACGCCATCTCCGACAAGGTCATTGAATGCATTTTACGCAGTTACCGTAATCTAGAATTGTTGTGCAACTACCGTAAAGCTACCAGTCTAGGTTACCGTAAAGTTAATACTCAAGTCGTAAACGTAACCTAGCATAAAGTAGTATAAAAAATGCAAGATACGGTAAAGCGTTTATTTAAAAGCTATGGTAAAACTATCGCAAACTAGTGTAACGTTATAGTAAAGATAACGCGAAGCTACCGTACTACTACTGTACCGTTATCACAAAGCAAGTGTAGAGTTGTTGAGATGAGAAACTGTAAAGTTATCGTAAATACTGCAACGTGTTGATTGTTCTTTTTTATTCCTTTGTTTTTCCCAAATGAGAAAGGAGACAGATTGAGCCCAATCAGTAATAATTCAAGTTTTACTGATTGCCAGACTGACGCAGTGGCGCAGCCTGGATTAAACCCTGATCTACTTTTTACTAATTTCAAATGAATGTATACTTACCTGCTGCATTGGCATGCTCCACTTCTTGCTTCTTCTTCCCACTAATCTGTTGACAGGCTTGCCATTTTCTAAAATACCCACATAGACTATTTCACATTCCTTGACTGATATGTCCGTGTCGCCGTCAATGATAACAGATGCGTATCTTGTTGATTTCAATAGGTCACAGAGATCAGATTTCATGCTTTCACAAATAGAAGAAATAAATTCTGCGCATTTGACGTCGTTGTCATAAGTTGGACTGATGTCTACTCCATTCTTTTTGTGAAGCAAAAGCAGCGGCCGAAATTTTGTGAAAGGGAGTTCCTCTTTCGCTATCGTATAAGCAACATTGAATTTATTTTCAAGCACTCTTTGGAGTTCTGCCCGCTTAGGCGTTTCCTGTCTGGCCAAAGCTTACGTAAGTGGTTCATGCTGTGTAACTGCTTTGGATTTACCGCTACGGGTCAAATAATCCCTGCAGCAAACATGACTCTTACTCTTCGAGTGCTTAGTAAGTGTCTCGTGTTTAAAATTGTTGCATCCATTGACTAAGGATGAAGATGCATGCGTTGGGAAGGCTTTACAGTATTGGCAGCGCATTAATTCTTTTTCCGAATCCCATTCAAGCCATTCGAATTCCTTTAACCATGCTCTCTGGAAATTGTATACTTTCCTTTTTTTGGTCGCTGGCTTGTCCTCTTTATCGTGGACTAAAGTAACATCAGTGGAGCTAGACACTGATGAAGTTTTGGAGGAGTTCGAAGCTGAAGAAGAAGGCCGCGGCCGGCTGTTCAATAACAATTTATAGTTATGCAAATGAGCGTTTTGTACGGGAATAAATTACATTGTTGACTGTGTTGCAGTTAATTTTTGTTTCCAGTTAATTTCTATTTTCAACTAGTTAGTTTTTTTTAACTACGTGATTTTATTTCCAACTAGTTAGTTTTTTTCTAACTAGGTGATTTTATGTTTAACTACAACCGTGGTCAATACTCTTGGGACATTAACGCAACAGCTGGTGAAAATGACGCATTTTGTCTCCCCCTGTCCCCCCCCCCCGGTTCAGTGTTGACGTTATGGCTTCAAATCTTTTTCAACACAATCAACATTGCTGAGGGGAAGGGGGGACAGCAGAAACAGGTTTTTTCCACAACATTTCCAAGCATTTATACAGGTTAAATACACTTTTCATAAGCAAGGTGTGTTTTCGCTCCTCATTTTCGTAAGTGTCCCAAGGCGTTTTGACCAGGGTTGTCTGAAAATGGGTTTGTTATAAAAAAAAACAGAATTATATCATTTTCCGTGTTTTCACACAGTTCCTTTTTTCGTATACCTGCTTAGAAGTCCAAGTCTGCACTGTGGATCGCTAAAATTCCGTCTCCTTTAGGAAAATGTACGCTACAAGAAGTACAGGCATGTATGTGTAATGGTTTGCAGATCTATTAGTATAGGGAGATAACTGGAAAGTCAGCTTTCGTTTTCTTTTCTGACTTGAAATAATGTGGTACAATAAAGGGCAAGACGTTGTTTGTTCGTTATGGCCATATTCAAAAGCAGGGAAAGTCACATGAGCAATCGGCACATTCTGATTGGTCAAGCGATGTCTTCGAAAATTTGAATTCAAAGTAAACGATCTTTTTACGGGAACCCAACAGCTTAGAGAGTTCAGTTCAGTAATGACTTGTTTATCAACTGAATATGGCATCGTTGGATCCTTCAAGGCAAAGAATAGTATATCTAATTACGCATAGTCGTGCAGATACCACCAAGTTTCCAAGTAAAGGGAGTTTCTCGTCAGCTATTGTAGAAGCCTGGCAGCATTAGAGTAATACAGTGGGTTACTTGCATCGAGGCACATAACAACAACAATGAGTGTACGAGTGGAGACGAGATGAATCTATATCATTACCATATGGCCTTAAAATTAGCGAAGCGGGGCAGATGGCTTCATGTACGAAACTACTTGGACGAGAAGTTTGGAGTTCAAGTGAATTTTAGTGACAACCATAATTCGTACTACACAGCCTACCGGTATGCCACCAAGGAAGATCGTGAAGCGTTACACTCCTCTGGACATCCTGACCTTACTGATGCGGTTCCACGGACCGAAGCTGCAATAACTTCTCGGAAAAGAAAGGCAAAAGACAAGGGCAAAGGCCAGGGTAAAAAACGAAGTCAAAGATCGGAGCGTCTCAGTGTTTACGATGTCTGTCAGATAGTTCAACACAAGGGTATAACGTCACGGCTGGAACTCGTTTGCTTGGCTGTTGAACAAAATGGAGAGGGTAAAAGTTCTCTGGCACAGTTTATCGCAAACCGGGGAAATAAAGCAGTAGAGGAAGCTATCGAATTAGCGAAAGAATTTGCCAAAGCAGAGGCAAAGTGTCTCTGGGCTAAGAAGACCAGGATCGAGTTATTACAAGAACAAACTACAGACGAATGTGTCCATGGTTGTGGGGGGAGGTGGTTAGAAGCAGCTCACCAATTATTGCAAAGGCACAATATTACAAAAGAAGATTTTTGTACCGCAATTTACACCGCTTTGAGTAAGGGAAGAGGAAAGTACAGAAATATCTTTATTTATGGAGACACAAATTGCGGCAAATCGTTTATTTTAGCTCCGTTGAAGGTCATTTATAAGACCTTTTGTAACCCCGCCACTGGTTCATTTGCTAGGCTAGGAGCAGAGGACACGGAGGTCATTTTCCTCAATGACTTCCGCTGGCATCCCAAAATTATTGCCTGGGCTGACTTTCTACAGGCTCTGGAAGGCGACACAGTGCACTTGCCCATCCCGAAAAACGTATGTAGACGAGATTTGGAACTAAATATAGACACCCCATTTTTCGCCACCTCTGATGCTCTTTTGGTTTTAATCAAAGCGGGAGCAATTGACAGCACTAACACTCGTATGATGAATGTGAGGTGGAGATTCTACCACTTTTGGAACCAAATACCACTCGAGGAACAGCAGGAGTTAATTCCATGTGATCTCTGCTTTGCTAAGTTTATTTTGGACAACGCACGCAACGATGCGTTGCTATAGAGACACTGAGACATTTCTCAGTAATGATCAGTAACATTTCTCACTAGAGAAAAGTGGTTTTTGAAGGTATTATGTCAATTTGTTATCGCTATTTTAGTGCTAAGAAAGTCTCTGTTATGCCCTTGTGATAAAACGGGTATTTGTTCTCGCATTCCTGCACATATGTGAAAAAAATCGACATTTCTCACCTTGAAATTAAAAAAAAAACGAAAACTTTAATTCATCTTTTATAGTCGTTTCAGTGAGAAATGTTCAAAAAGCGCCACAAAGTGCCTATGTTAACAAGAAACGAGGGGAAAAGAAAATTAAGACATTGACAAGCCACACAAGAGTTTATTTTCAAGAAATATACCTCTCTGTGAATTACAATTCAAACAAAACGGCCTCGTAGACAAGTGAGAAATCAGGTGAGAACTGTTCAATGTATCTGTCACGCAATGCCCTTTCCTAAAAGAACCTTTCAGAGCAATTTTACAGTCAACACAGTTTCTTGAAATGGAACAAAGTTGCCCTTGACCTTGAGTAAAAACCTCTTAAGTCATGGAAAATGTAATAGATAGTGTGGACTGCTGTATCGAAGCACTCCAGTCAATATTTTGTTTTGTGACCTTTGGACGCCAGTACAGCTTCAATTCTGCGAGTTGTACTTAAAATTAGTTTATCGATATCCTCGATAGGAAAATTATCAAAGGCTCTCAAAACCCGTGCGGTGAACTGTTCAAATGACTCCTTTGTAATATTCTGTGTTACAGCTTCTTCATCTAAGTGACATTTGATTTGGTTGAATAAATTTTCTATGCAATGGATATCTGCGCAGCAAGGAGGAAGTTTAAGTAACTCCGCCTCAATTTCCTCTAGGGCCTCCTTCGCACGCTTGCTTGTCTGGCTAGGGTCGTTATCCATGACAAAGAGTCGTCTGGCGTTTCTTTTCGGCCCTGTCCGACCAAACGCTATATTGAAATGGCTCCTAATAAACTGAGCGAAGAAACTTCCGGGCATTTTTTCATAGGGTACTGTTAGTATTACCCCTTTTCCGTAAGCAATGGCTACGAGCACGTGCAAACGTCTACCACCAGGCAGGTCCTTGGAACCTTTTGTTGTAAACTTTAGGCCTTCTCCCTTCTGTCGCCATATCCGTGATTTATTAACATTTGCATCGCTCTGCGGATTGTATTTGCGGACAAAGGACACGGCATCTAAGTAAAAGGCCACTTCATTTGCCCAAAACTGGGGATTTTCCGCGGCTACACGTTTCATTTTGCGAGCGAATCGTACACGCAACTTGCGGTCGTTTTCACTAAGAAGGCCCTTTTTCCTCGCTTGCAAATATGAGTAACCACTTTCATTTAAATAACGAGAAAATGTTCTCCTACTTGCCATTTCAAAATTAAGACCACTTTGCTCCACTATGCTTTTAACTGTAATGTTTCTACAGTTTCTTGTCCTTAACTCCTTTAGCGCGCGGACAAGTTTTCGCACACTACGTTGACTTACTTTCCATGGTCTCCCGCCTTTGTTACTTGACTTTGATGCGTCCATATTTGGCGGAGGATTGTCGCTGCAAATTCTAGCAGCAGAAGACTTGGAAATCCCACATTCTCTTGCTATTTCACAGTACGATGCCTTCCTGTACTTTCGTAAAAACAACGCTAAAGCTGTTTGCACACTTGTTATTTTCTGGTTGCAGACCATCCCGAATTAAGTTACCAAGCAACTTCTGATGACTGTTTAAAAGTACATAACTTGTTATACAGAATAGGGTAAGATGCAGGCATTCGCAGTCACGAAATTTGTACACTTTTGACAGTGAAAGGAAACTCCCCACGCATGAAAATGAGTACGTCACAGATTCGTGATAAGCATTCGAGACTGTTCTTCTATGCACCTCAGGTCACGAAGTAAATAACAATTACTTAGTAATACCTGGCAACGTTTTTTTTTAACTCACTATACTTACGAATCCACAACTTTTATCTACGTTTCTTAACGTTTAGAAGACTTTTTCCAATAGAAGGGGTTTTCAGACAACCGTGGTCAATACTCTTGGGACATTAACGCAACATCTGGTGAAAATGACGCATTTTGTCTCCCCCCGTCCCCCCCGGTTCAGTGTTGACGTTATAGCTTCAAATCTTTTTCAACACAATCAACATTGCTGAGGGGAAGGGGGGACAGCAGAAACAGGCTTTTTCCACAACATTTCCAAGCGTTTATAACAGGTTAAATACACTTTTCATAAGCAAGGTGTGTTTTCGCTCCTCATTTTCGTAAGTGTCCCAAGACGTTTTGACCAGGGTTGTAGGTAATATTTTTTTAACTATTTAAATATTTTTTGGTCCACAACATTTCCAAGCGTTTATAACAGGTTAAATACACTTTTCATTAAATACACTTTTCGTAAACTTTTTTCTCTGGTGCTATTGAAGGCCAACAAATTTTAGTGATTAAGGTCAAATGCTCAGCTGAGTGATTTGGGTTAGTGAGCACTTATTTTGAATGATTAGCTTTCATGTAAGGTTAGGGAGACTGCCTGCATTTTAGGAATTAGGGTTAAGCTTTCAATTTAGTGATTAGGGTTACGCACCATTTTATTTGAAACAGTTAGCATACCAGGAGGCGTATGACAACTGTAGACTGTCTATAAATATTGCTGATATTAAACAGTATTTAAGTCTAAGCAACCATTTTAAAATAGTTACCTTTCAATAACTGAGTCAGGATTAGTCTGCAGTCAGTGTGCAAGTGCGAGACACTGCATTCCATGCATGGGATTGACATGTATTGTAGTGATTGGAGTAATCAATTATCTGAAGTGTTTAGTCTAAAACAACCGTTGTCTTGGTCATTGGGTTAAGAATATTGGTCCCTGGTTATTGGAAGTAAAGCATTCTTTCACTTGTAGGATAAAGGGGTTAGATTGTAGAGAAGCTGTGGTGCTGTGTCGGTGGGAAAGTGAAGTAAAAGAAAGGGTTTATCAAGTGAAGTTGATATGGGAAATTAACCACTGTGAAGAAATTTGAAAGCTGGCATTTTGATTGTTAGCCCTTCCTCAGAGCTAAACCCTTTTTTTGTCTTTCACATAGTAGGATTACTTTTTGAAATGAAACAATTGTGATATTTTTTTTATGATTCGTTTGGAAATATAAGTTGTTTAATACAAGATTGATAAATATTTCTCTCAGATTTTCAATTAACAAGAGCAGTATACTACCGGAAAGTAACTACATTACAATAACGTTACAATGGTATTATTATTTGGTACTGCTACAATATGAATAAACTTCAATTTACCTTGAAAGAAAATTTGTTTACTCATTTTGCAAAATGGCCTGTTTACATGCTACAGATCCAATCTAGTGGGAGAAATAAGTGATTGGAATTTTCCAAACTTGGTCACTACTCGGGCAGAATGTTCTTTTTTATATCAGTTACTTTTCCTAAAAGCAACTACTGTTTTTCACACTTGTGTCCTCTGTAAGAAATTCGACTATGTACTTGGGACAAGATTTGAAACAGTTCCCATTTTAGAGCTACTTTCTTGATGTTTGCCGTTGCTGTAAGCCCATTTCTTTGAAGTTATCATCTGATGTTCCCAGTTTGTTAATTGTTTCTGCTCAGATCGATCTTCATTTCCTGACAGGCCGGGTTTCTTCTCTGTTTTTCTTTCAAGAAACGTTTGCCCTTCCTGTAAAAATCATCTTTTGAATAACAAGTTATTTACAAATCTTTTCAATTCCTGTATTTCTCCATAGAAATCGATTTCATTTACGCTATTGCATTGGCGTGACTCCTCCATTTTATCAGTGCTACAAGATTTACAACATGTGCATGGCTCTGGTGTCCAAATGTGAATAAATTAAAGTTTGGACCGAGAGTGGCCTGGGATGAATAATAAAGTATTTAATTATAAATTATGATGAGGGGTTTGCTTCAGTTGCTTGTGTGGTCAAGTGGATAAGAGAGTGGACAGCAGATCCAGAGATAGGGGTTCAAGTTCAAGTTCGGGTGAGTGAAAAAAAAAGTCTTGACAAGTATGGATTGTCTGGGAGAAGTGTTGTAGAAGGGGCTGGGCATAAGGGATATCCAAGGGGGGAGGTAACTGGAAGGTAAGGGGGGATAGATTCGTGAAGAAAGGGTGGGGTAGGATAGGGATAGTGGGGGAAGATGAGGGACAGGTAGGACAAGTAGAACGGAGAAGAGCAGAGTTTCGTTCTTTTTTCATACCCCCTAAAAACCAAGCCCCTGTTTTTTAACTACACCCCTAAAAAAGGAAAATCCCTTTTTTAGACAGTTGATTAAAAAAAACCTAGTTAAAAAAAATTACCTAGTTTAAAAAAAAATTACCTAGTTAAAAAAAATTAACTAGTTAGAAAAAAAAATTAACTGAAATGAAAAATTAACGGCAACAACTGCGCATTGATTTAACTGGGATATAGTTCATTGTTTGAAAATCATTCTTACCTTGAAGAAAAAAGTCTCTTAACCCAGGTTGTTTTGACATTCTTGGCTCTGACTTGACCTTTCACATCGACTGGTGAACTCGATTGCCGAGATGCACATGCTTTAAAGACAGCTTTCACTCGCACGTGTCAGCGGAGTCTTCGCAAAACCAAAAGGGGCTGGGATGGAATGTAGACATTGAGCTATGAGTGACGCTACGAGTTCGGAGAAACCACAGGGGAAAACGACAAATAAGACACGCTGATGCAAGGAAAATAATGTAACTTTATTCTTTGGATCCTGATTGTGTCATACCTACGATTGAATTTATTATTTCAAGCTTCCGTTTCGTGTCTGACTAGTTGAAGTACATAAGGGTGGTCAGGCAAGAAAGGAGAGTTGAGTGGCGATGAGCTCAGTCGCACTAAACTCCAGGATTTTTAGGCGCACAATTGAAAATTGAGTCGCGTGTGTGACCAGCTGGTCGCAAACTTTGAGCCCTGCTTTTTTAAAGAAATGTCAGAAATTTTGACAGCTTCTAAAACTGAAAAAAATTACCCAATTATTGTTGGGGTGATTTTAATGTCATACTTGACCCTGACTTAGATGGACGGGGTGGGAATAACAAAAAGAAAGACTCTGCAAAATTAGTTGAAGACATGTACCTTGATTTTGATCTGGTTGATATCTGGGGTATTAGGAATCCCACTGCATCACGATTTACTTGGTGTCAAAAAACTCTGGTTGTCCAGAGATGTTTAGACTATTGGCTTATAAGCGATAGTTTGCAAGATGAGATACTTTCAGCAGAGATCAAAACGTCAATAAAAACAGACCATTCTGCAATAACCCTTTCTATTAATGGGTTAGATGAATCTGAGAGAGGACCAAATTTCTGGAAATTCAATTCAAACTTAGTAAATGACTCGGTCTACTGTGAACTTTTAACTACTGAATATGCAAATTGGTAGGGGAATTTAAAAAGGTTCAGGATAAGCATGTTTTATGGGATTTAATTAAATACAAAATAAGACAGTGAACAATCACATACAGTAAGGGTAAATCCCATGAAAGAAGAGCGAAACTGCAAAAGGTGGAAGATAAGCTGAAGAAATGTACAAAAAAATGTGATATCAATCCAAATAGTGGAAATCTCGAGGAACTGGAGTGTCTTCAAACAGAATATGATCAATTGTACAATTACATTACCCAAGGGGCAATCATTCCCTCTAGGGCAACCTGGTATGAAATGGGTGAAAGGAACAACAAATACTTCTTAAATTTAGAAAATTCAAATAAAACGAAAAGTAATGGAGTGTCTACTAGCGACCCCAAAAAGATTATGAAAGAATTGGAATTATAATACTCCAGTCTCTCTGATGGTAGAAATTGTGCTGACATGAAGACTATTTCCTATTTTATAAATGATCTCACCGATGTTCCATATTTAGGAGGAATGGTACAACGTATTGCAGACCTTCCTAAAGAATAAATCGCTTGGGAATGATGGTTTAACAGTCGAGTTTTACTTAGCCTTTGGGCCGTTGTTTGGAAAGTTGGTAGTTGATGGTCTGGTCTTTTGAATGCGGTAAACTATCAAATTCACGGAAACAGGGTGTTATCACTTTAATTGAAAAGAAAGGAAAGGACAAAAGGTTGGTGAAGAATTGTCGTCCAATATCTCTTATAAATGTTGATGCTAAATTGGAGAAAAAACAAACAACGCCTACTACTAAAGTAAGGTTAGCTGCAAAGTATCCAAAGAAGCTTTTCGTATGACATTAGAATCTAAGCTTACACGTGTATGCAGTCGAAAAACAGACACTTCTGTACAATACCGCTGATCGTGAAAAGTGAGCCTGTAATGACCAGAATGTAATGGCGTTTGCTTTACAATCACACACTGCTTACTTTGATATGTAATTTTGAATTTTTCAGAAATAGAGAAGAAAAGTCATCAAGTCATGATCGTAATAGAGAGAACGTAATTTTTTTGCGTCCATTGGGAAGCATCTGGTGTAAATTTGTACGTCTTTTAGGATAATTAAGAGTCTGAGACGCGGGACAAGCAGGTAGATGGATCACTGCCTAGGTTTAACTCTTAACACTGTTGTTTCGATACTAGCATCCAGAGTTTGAGCTTAGAGCCCCGCGCGCAAGGCATTCTGGGCTAGGCCAAGCAAAAAGTGAGCACCAAGAGGTCACGAGCGTGACAACACCATTGTGCTCTATAAGTACCGTCACAAAAGAAGTTGAAAAGCTTTTATTTTGTAAATGTAAGCAATTCATTTGTTCAATAGACCATTTTACAGTTGTAGCTAAGCTGCCTGGCTTTAGAATGGAAGTGAAGCTGCCGGTGACCCTGTTTTGATACAAACCTTTGTGCTTTTCTAATGTTAATGTAGACTAATTTGAATCACAACAACACAATTAACATGATAAAAGCAGTGAGGTCTGTATCGATTCAAGGTCACTGGCAGCCTCGCAGCCATTCATAGGCCAGGTCACTGAGCAAACAACTGTAAAATGGCCTATTAACAAAGTCTGATAAACAACCAGAGAAACTTCTGTCAACCACGGTGGAAATCCCAATTCCGTTACTACTTGAATACTTCTATTTCAGTGTTAATAAACTGTTCGGTTTGTGCTGCTACATAGAAAAAACACTAAAAAATATGAATAAGAAGAAGTGTGATCACGGGAGTTATATGTAGGCAAATTTGTGACCTCACAGTCTTTTGCTTATTCCAATAAGCTCTACAAAAATTATACATTTTTCTGTGTTGGGAGGTTGACCCCTCAAATACATGTGAATTCATACTTTTTCAATGCAACCAAACTGTTGATAGATGCAAATATTCCATCTTCACCTTAATTCAACTTTGAGGCTGTCCAGTTTGACCTTTGATGACTGCTGGGGGCACATTCCAACTGCATTCTCTGGAAGTACAGGCTGGGTTTGTTAGCCATTCCGATTAGCTGCTTCTACCCGGAAGAGCAAGGCAGTCACGTGTATGCATGAGCTACTCATCCTGAAGTAAAAAAAAAAAAAATAGAAGAAATTAATTTCAGCCAAAAACACACAAAAAATCCACAGAACAAGTTACCATAAGTTCAGTTAAATTTGTATCAAACAATGCCCAAAGTCTGACGATGAGGTGTAGTAAACCACGTCAAAAACCCTAAATCTCATTGAGCAGCATTTATTCAAAGACAACTTAAGCCTCGTGAATGACAAAAGACATAGTTTAAAAACAAAACACCACAGTAAAGGTACTAACCCTGCAACACAAGTGCAGTAGGCACTGGCAATTTCCCCGCTTTTCTTGGCCGCACAAACCCATGTAGTGTGAGGCACATCGTTTATTGACATCGAATGGGTACATCTCGCTTTCATAAAGCAGTAGTCAGAATCCACTGACACTCCATTATATCCGACTTCTTTCAAAAATCCAGAGGCAAACAGTCTAAAGGCTTTTCCTTCTTTGTACTCGTTCAATACTCCTTGGTGCAGATCAACGGTGATATCACTCAGGAATATCGGAGGCCACAATCTTAAGCCGTCGCTTTCACGCAGCCAATTGTCTTTGAGAGACAAAGGGTCTGGCATTTGGTTCTTGTCAGGAGCGATCAGCAGCTTAGCCTCCTCAGTTTCAGTCCTTCTAATCAGTTCATTTGCTGAAGGCTGGACAGGAATACCCATTTCAGATGCAGCAAAGACCCAAGCAACCAGCTCTGCCTTGTTTCCTGATACTTTAAGGTTTCTTTTGCGGCAAAACAACCTCAAAGCCTTGACGTTCCACGTGTTCACTTCATCGAGCGAAAGACTGCTCGAATCACTCGACATTTCGTCGCAAACTTGGAAATAATTTCCTATGTTTACTAGTTATTACTAGCTTGAGTTCTTCGTACAATGTATCCTTAAGATAGAACACTTAAAATTTGAATCGATATGGTTCTACAATCACGAGAGGTCCGAGAAGACTGAACACAGAGTGCACACGAATATTCCAAGATGGCGTCCAAAAGGTTTTGGTGCTCACCTTTTTCCTTGGCGAAGCCCATAATGCATTGCGCACCGGACTGTAAGCTGAAACTCCAGATGCAAGTATGAAATTGCCTTCCTGGGTAGATTATGAGCAATTGTTTCTCGTGCTATCCTCAGACAGTTTGTCAAAATCGATAGAAATCGATTTCTGATGCCCAAACGTCTGTGATTATCGCTTTTGATCGATTACTTTCCTTAATCGATTGATTATTATCGAGTAATATCAATTTATTGATTAGGTTTGCGATGATCGATTTCAATCGATGTGTTACGTCCTGAATACTGTCACCTCTGTTTTTTGGGGGGCCAAAGATGAAACTGTCTTTGTTTTTATTGATTTTTTTATCCTTATCTTGCCTGGTAGAGTAGACCTTTGACACATTCAGAGAGATTTCAAAACTCAACATGTTGTTCTTTGTATCCTTATTAACATCTTTAGCTGTCCCTACGGCCCAAAAACTCGTGTTTCTTCCCTTGTCCTCTGATTTCCAGAGTGTGCTTACTGATGACGCTATGGGTGAAATATGCCAATTTCATTGTCAAGTCAAAGACTGACTAGTTACCAATCTAGGGAAGGAAGAGGAATGGAATCTTTGGCCCACAGCAACTCAGACTTTGCTCAGTCTGAAGCTTGCTGTGCATCTTAAGCTCCTCCGGTCGTCACAAAACTGTTGGCGAATAATGTTGTCATGACTTGCGTCTCACAGTCGGGGTCAGCCGTCTTCAGGAAATAGTGCCATGCACTGTGAGATCAGTCAGGCAAGAGCCACGCAGGTACAGGAGGGTTGCCAGTTGATTGGTCTTGTCCGTCTGGTTGCTGATTGCGTTCCCACCTTAGACAGGTTCCCCCCAAACTCTCCCCACCCTCTGGTGAGCTGAAAGTGTACCAAGTTTGGGCACAGCTGCGTAAGGAGGCCTACGTTGGCAATGTTTCTGTGGGGCGTGTCAGAGCAACACAGGAGGTCGCACAGGGTGCTTAAGAGCTCTTGACGTGCCTCCTCTGAGATGTCCTTTGCAAACAGCAGGGTGATGACGTCCATAGCGTTAATGAGAGAGCAAACGGGGCAGTTGTGGTTGCGGCATCGGGAACTGGCCTAATGAACGTGCTTGCCATCCTCGTCACAGATGTTGTACCAACAGTTTTCATCCTGGCTTCCCTGCAAGGAAGGGGGACCGATGGGACGCGCTAGACACAGACAGTCTCTCTTGCTTACTTGCCAGACAAGTTGTAAAGCTTGCTTCACTGCTGTGCCTTGGGCGGCTAGGTAGGTTGTCCTTTGCAGTTCTGGGCGACAGGCCACAGGCGTTTGCTGCATTCTTTGGACCTAGCAATTGAAGGCAAGAAGCGTGACATTTCTTTGGTCCTCTGTCAAATGGCAGACATTTTTTTCATCATCTGGGGTTGTCGAAGGGAATTTGAGGTGTCTGCCGATTACAACAACAACAATAATGACAACAAGCAAAATAATAATTCAAAACTGAAATTGTAATGTTCACTTAAAGAATTTATATCATTAGGACGACTATTGAATAAATGCTTCTGTGTCTTCACATCTTCCGGTTTTATTAGGAACTCTCATGATCTATCACTTGAACGTAATTATGTAGCACAAAGACAAAGTAATAAATCCTAAAGCAATCCTTCAGGTTTGCAAATTTAAGAAGAACAACAACAGTGAACTAAGCTAATCTATCTACATTAAAGAGCTATTTAAAAAATACAATATATACATTCTGTAAGAAAAATATGAATATTCAGCACCCTTGTAACTAAACAAACATCTTTTTACCGAAAAATTAAAAAAAACCAATTCATTTCGATTATTATGATTAATAATTATAATAATAATAATCATAATCTTAATAATAATGATGACGGTTATTGCCGTCTGCCACTTTCACGCAAGTGATGGGTTTTTGAACAACTGGGCAACAGACCATAGGCCACTTTACACACGCATCAGGAAAGTCGTGCTCGTAATCGTTTGGGCTTCTTTCCGTCGGTTATGCCTGCTTTTGACATTTCTTGTAAAGTGCTCTACATTCCTCTGCTACAATGTTTGAAGAGTAGGGCTCACTTACTCTTGGCATGATGGGGTCGTTCTGTTGCAGGTACTCTGACAGCATGGCAAGGGAATCTCCACTGGGCAGCCTGTGAGCAACCATTCCTGGGAGGGCCAGGAGACGCTGCCACGGATCGTTGGTGGGCCGGTCCAGTTGGGAGGGGCCACTGCTCGCCCCCAGTGGCTGTGCGGGACCTTCCTCGGCAGCTGCTTGAGGATGGCGACTTCTGGCCCGAGGAGGAGGGGGAGGTATTTAGGGTGGCATTCTGCGCACTCCCAACTGCGGCCAGGGGGCCTTGTTGCTCCACCTCCACGGCCTGGAGGAAGCCCTCTACCAAATGTAATACATGACTGAGTTGCTGCGGCTCTCGTGGTCTGGGGGCGGCAGGTTCCCGCACTCGTCAGCTGGGGAACGTCCTCTTCGGAGTCGCTACTGCTGCCGCTGGAGTCATCTTCTGGCTGTGTCGTGAACAAGCTGTTCAGATGCCTTGTGGTCGTCTCCCTCAGGGACTGAACTGGTTGGGTGCTTAGGGCAGTCAGGTGGAGAAAATCGATTTCATGGCGAAACATGAATTCAACCAGTCTGGTGGGCTCATTCTGCCTTCTGGCTTACCTCAGGGCAGTAGTCCAGGCAAGCATGAGTTCTGCGCTGGTCAGTCCCAGTCCCCGGATCATGTCTTTGGATAGGAAGGCGGCCATGTCGGCCATGTCAATTATTTGTGGGGCTTACCTTGATCGCCATCATTTTCGTAGGATTTGTTTTTCTTCGTTTGACTTGAGAAGTAATCACCAAGCGACCGCTTTTTTCCTCCGTGACCTTCCATCTTTCAAAAACTTTTGAATACCTTTTAACTTCTTTGACACAAGCTGTATGCCATGTTCATGCAATGCTGAGGGCACACACTTATTACGAAAGTTATCTGTCAACACCAGTCGTAATTTCTGAATGTCCTTACTACAAGGATTTTATTCTTTTTTAAAAAATATAGAAGAAAAACGTAAAACGAAAGACTAAAGTTTAATTCCATGTTTAAAAAGTCAATTAATGATGAAATGGTATATGAAATGAATCATATATGAACCGCGATATGAAATCAAGTGAAGCTATGATCTTCGCAGTTATGAACGCAATTTTTACAATTGCGTAGAGAAGCCTGAAAAATTCAGGACTTCAACGAGGCTCGAACCCGTTACCCCGCAAATCCGGTGTGATGCTCTAACCAACGGAGCTATGAAGCCACTGACGTTGGGAGCCGGCCAGGCTTCTCTACGCAATTGCGTTCATAACTGCGAAGATCATAGGTTCACTTGATTTCATATCCACGGTTCATATATGATTCATTTCATATACCATTTCGTCATTGATTCATTCCTCACGGGACCATTGGAGCCCACAGATGGCCGGTCACGGGTTCGAACCCCATTGAGGTCCTGAAATTTTCAGGCTTCTCTAGGCAATTGTAAAAATTGCATTCATAACTGCGAAGATCATAGCTTCACTTAAAAAGTTAATTGAGAATCTTTAGATTATTGGCAACATAACGCAATTATTTACGCACAGTAGCCGGCCCAAGATGGTCTGACAGCCGGCAGAAATCCACCAGCTACCAGCTTCTAATGACATCCCTGAAAGCCATAGCGACAGTCGGTGGAGTCTTATTATTATGGCATCATTTTCTATCCCACGAACATCACCCGTCTCGTGAATACGAGAATGTACGAAAACTAGCCTTTTCTCATCTGTCGGAAATGGTAATTATTTTGTTTCTTCTCTCGAGCTGTAAACGATTATTATTTTACTAGAATCATCTGTCCAAAATGATTTTTCTATTCTCCCATTAGACAATGATACCATTTCGTCTAAACAAAGCAATGCAGCCACAGGCGCAGCCATGAGCCTAACCGAAGTGTTTAAGATGGAATCCACCAGAAGTTCGAGTAACAAGTGGACAAAAACCTTGTACCAAGATTATAAACATCGTATTGCAAACTTCTGTACGACTGTTTTAAATATCTTCCCAAAAAAAAATCATTTCTAGCAACAGCAAACGTCAAAAACAACTGTTGAACTTCGTAAGAAACACTTGAAAATACTTCTAAAATGAAACTGAGGATGAAATTTTACCTGTGTTTGCACAATTTCTCTGAACGTTGAAATTATATTTTTCCCGTTCCCATGGGAAATTGTTTTCGGTGTTATTTCAGGCAAATATTTATATTTTTAGCTTTCAGGAAATGTAAAAAGGACTGTAAAATACTTAAAATTATTCATGTACAAGATCTTTGTCCACTAAAAACTGAAATTGCTCGATTTTCTATCAGATTTCGTCTTGAAACGCCACCGCCATTCTGTTCTATCGGCATTGGTCATTCTAAATTCAAAACTGGATTGATATTTTTTGAAAACGTTCTGATTTTGTGATTTGTTAAGAAACAACCACACCTCGTTAGGATTCCCTCTATAGGGTTTGAAATATTTCTCCATGTTTTCCACTGAATTTTCTTTTCTGAAATATTGTTGAAAACCATTCTCAACATTTTTCGGATATCTAGTTTTGTGCATTCCGATGGGTGTACTATTATGTAATTCAACATGATTCAATCCATATAAAGTGAGCTTCCACAAATCCACCACAGTTATTTCTTTTTCAAGGATTTAATTCCAAATAACACTCTGCGAAGCTGACATCAACTTATGTGGTGTTAAATTACGAATGAATATGAGATCTAAAGTCGCGGATCTTTCCTCTATCATACCACTCCCGATATTCTCGCTAGTCAAATCTAAAGGTGTGTAAACATTTTTCCAAACATTGTGTTTCAATTCACTGGCCAAATTCTCGTACAGAGTAAATTTATTTTTCTACACACCTGTGTGCAGCCATTTAGATTTAATCACAACATCGTTCACATTGTATTAAATGACTTCGTACACCGTCGACTGTTGCGTTCTAAATACGGGATCCTTTGAGCATGAGTGGAAAAGGTAAACGCGTTCAAAATTCACTTTGCACACTGACATCCTCTCTGGGTCGTTCCACACGAGATTCGTGAGAGACTAGTAACAAATCAAATTCGTCATTGTTTCCGTCTATTTCCGATATATTTTGGTGAAAAATCGTGAAAATCTTGTCTCCAATCACTTTTTTTTTCATCTCTTCTCGAAAGCCAGAGGGATAATCTTCAAATTCCACTAAATTACCTGTCTTTCGCCTTGAACTATCTTTTTTATCTTTCTGGTATCAGGATCGTAATACACAACCCAAAATCTCTTTCCTTGTTACTGTAGTTATTTGTGTTTGGATGGCAAGTTAGTGCGAAAATTGAAGTGCGTCTTATAGCCAAGTATTTTCGCGCAACGAAATCTTAAGATCACAATTTGAGAAGAACTTGCAGTTTAAACAACACAAGAAAAGGACACTAGTTGTCTATTAAAAAAGAATAGTGCTTTTGGAGACATTTAGAACACTAAATGACTTCAAGAAAAAAGCAAACACACGGAAATTTGCATACGCCCTTAAGAGCACGTGTTCAGTAACATGATAACCGTGACAACAATACAATCATTCGAACCTTGTTTGGAATATTCGAAGAATCGTGTTTGTCGCTCGCATGAAAAGTTTCTTCTCTGAACAACCAGTGCGGAGATAAAACATACCTTCTTCGTTCATCCAGGCTTTCTTGTGCACTGAAATTTGCATTCTTGGTGGCGTTGATATTCAGCTGTCAAACACCTTTGAATGACTTTCCGTGGGAGTTTTTGCGCTGTTCACTTTCGCTTGAGGTCTGAAGTCTGAACTCTGACTATTTATTAACTTCGGAAGGTTCAAATAAACATGTATGCGTTGTATGTTTATCATTTCAGGTGTGAACTTTTAGCTTTTGTTTTTATGTATATCATTAAATGTGTGCCCTTTTCACTCTGTTTACGGTAACAAAAAGAGTTTGCATGCCAATTGTGTAAGGATAATTGTTCCCAAATTCATCACATCCTTTTGATAACTCTCAATTTTTTGGTGCTTGATTAAACTGCTAAGTTTGGGGTGCATCTTATAACCGAGTGCGCCTTATAACCAAATAACTACGGTAAATCTCGAAGAGAATATAAATTAATATCCCATCTTGGCGATTGTCGCCATTTCTTTCTGACCAAAAACACCTCCTC
Organism: Montipora capitata; assembly: GCA_949126865.1. NCBI lineage: Eukaryota > Metazoa > Cnidaria > Anthozoa > Scleractinia > Acroporidae > Montipora > Montipora capitata. Next base: position 30,194,703 of record OX421449.1, on the reverse strand, counting down.
TCCATAATTACCTCAATACGATTTATGGAATGGTGATACCTTCACAGCTCTACGAACGTAGCCTCTTATATTAAACTTTAAAGGTCTAATAATTTTTTTACTCAAACGATCTCCTTTTTCCATGTTTTTCATCTTCTTGGTCAATAAACAACCACAATTAACATAGTTCATGTCTGCGGGTGCCAATCCACTGTGAGCACCATGAGGTCTGTGATTCTTTCTAGAGCTCGATGAATGTTTAAACCTCATTCATTTTTTAACAAAACACTTAAACACTCTTGTAATGTTATATTGAAACGTTCTACCACGCTAGCTTTAAGAGACCTTAAGATACCCCGAAATCGGTGTACGGGTAACGGGTAGCGCCATGTTTTTTTCATTTTGCGATGACGTCATCGAACTTACCCAGTAGACCCAGCCGTTTTTCCGGGGTAGACACCAGTTTACCCGTAGAAGAATTACGAGTAAGACAGGGTGGAGAAGCGAGTAAGTTTTTATGACGTTTTAAGTGCAAATGTGAATTGTATGACTCATTGGCAATGTTATTGCAAGTCTGTTGAAATATTTTTGCCAAATTTAAATTTTAGCTGTAAAGAAAGCGCTTCAAACTGGATTGATTTTGGATCTCAAATGAGCGGTTTGAACTCTGAAACGATATCAATTTGTGGCGGATTTGGGGGATTTCTGTGAATTGCTCCAACGTTCGAGTCTCCCAAAAGCACTAGCATTGAAAAATTTTGCATGGGAGTCACTGCTGAAGTTGAAAATCAAAAAAATTGTTTGGCGATGTGCCTCAATCAAATGGCGGGGTTGCGATAACAATTGTTGTGCCCTCGCGCTTTTGGTCAAGGGACTTCCCGCCAAGTTTCTTTAAATAGTTCCATGATATTTCAATAAGCTTGTGTACGAATGAATTACTTGTTGTAGCTTGTTGTTAAGATATAAACTGTAGAATTTGAGTGCGATTTTGTATGTATCAAGCGACATGCATGTACAAAATTACTTTAAAATTACTATAACTTGCTTAGAACTAAAATAAGATCACCTACGGTTCAAAGCAATGTACCTAATTGTGAGAAGTACAAAGAAGTGTGTTCGTTTTCAGAAACCCTCCTATCCACTCTTCAGTATCTTAGAAAAAACCTCACAATGGTTTTTCATTTCTAGACTATGTTTAGATGGCACATAAACCATGACCTTGATCTTCTTAGAGAAGTGCTGGCATTAAGAGCTAGTAATCCCAATGACTGGAACCTAATTGCTGACAATCTCCAAAGAGCATGGGCAAATGAAGAAATCACACTCAAAGGCCGCTCATGTAAAGAGCACTTTGATGTTCTTCTCCGCCATCACAAAGATGAAAACTCTGCAGCCTTAAAAAAGTACTTCATTAATTCCTTTTTGAGTTTTTACAACACTTTGCAGCCATTAAAATAACGAGCAAATAGCTGAGGGTCTTATTGTTAAATTGTCAGGTCAGGCACTGAGGAGCAGTATAATGAAATTCATCAACCTTTAGATGATATCAGGGCTTATGTTGATCACTTACAGCAGCAGAGCAAGAAGGGCAAGAAAAAAGATGAAGAGGATAAAAAGAAAGCAAATGAATTCAGGGATAAGGCTATGAAAACACTGAAGAGAAGTAACTTGTTACTCACTTGAGACTTAACTTTTAAAATAGAGGAATGTTAAAAATAACCATCCCTGTTCTGTTCTTTTTCTTTTTTCAGAATCAAGTCCTTCAGGCAGTGAGAACTCAGATGATGAGGGAGCAGCTGGCCCTAGTACCAGTAAGTATAACTGGTTGTGCATGCTACTACTTTACTTGTGAATAAAAGTGTTATCCTCAGGAAGTGTTCAGTAGATGTATATTCATTCCAGAGCCGGAACCTGGCCCATTGTCTTTTATTTTTTAAAGATTTATGAGCTAGAATGGTACTACTCATACAATACATAGGTAAAACTGGCCAAACCACCCCCTCTCCCTCAAAAAGTAAATATGAAAATGCATTATTGCAAACACCCAAAAATTTCTTGTTCATCAAGATTCATTTTTGGGAGTGCAGTTTCATGACCCTTTTTTTGAAGGGGGGTTGGGGGGTAATTCTCATTTCTGATTTCTTTGTATGTCAAGTCCCTCTATATCAGGTTCACTGTGGAGTAAAATAAGTATCAAGCTGTTTGCAAAATGTCATTTGTAGTTTGAAAATGCCGTTAGTTACAACCCTGGTATTTCCTGTGAGAATAATAATTCACACAGATTGTGTAATCATTATTGTACTAGGTACGCCAAAGAAAACAAAGCAACGAGGTCGACCAGATGTGATGTCATACCTGTCAGAAAAGAAGGAGATACAACAAGCACTGTGAACCCAGGAGCTAGAATACATACATACATACATAAACTTTATTTAAGTGTCAAGGTATTTAGCTAAAAAAAGCTAATTGTGGACACTAACAATACAATACAAACGTGATGCACTTGAGGCTGAAACTAAACTTAGGCAAGAGCAATTAGAAGTTGAGAAGAGACGCATTTCCCTCCGGGAGCAACAAATGAACATGCAGCTTGAATTATTAAAAGCTTTTATGACCTCCAAAAAGTAGCACTACAAAATTAATGTTACATGCTTGCATGAGACTTCTTGTTGACTTTTCATGTTGGGTTGGATATTTCATTCTTGTGGTAAGAGAAGTTAAGAAGTTATGGACGTGCCCTTTTATCTGAGTAAAGAAACTTATCAAGGTTTGATATCTGTAACTAAAAAAATCATGAAAAATGTAGGTAAAGTTTTGAGTTAAGGTTGTATTTGTCAGATTAATTATCAGTTAAGGTATGTGTGTAGGTCAGGGGGAGGCAAGAAGAAGTAATCTGAAGTTACCCGACCACATAGACAAGTATGGCAGTTAATCAAAAGAACACCCACAACATAGTATTTCCCAATTGGTTGCAAAAGGACTTTGAGGTTTTTCCGAAAATCGAGAAATGCAAAATATTGCACAACCTTCCCGAATGCCCATTCAAGTGATTCCCGAACTTTGCTCATTCTTTTGTTGAACAATTCTTGAGCTGGAGTTAGCATTGCTCCTCTATAAGGGGCAGGTAAATGCTGTCGGAGAGGGTAGGCCGGATCTCCATACAGGCTGAATATATGTGGAGCTCTGAACTTTCCTTCAAGCCTGGACATTAAATTACTCTCATGAAGCATGAAGGCATCATGGTGATGTCCAGCAATTGGGCCATATAAGTTTGCTATCAAACCATTTGAACAAACAACACTCTGAAAAATAAAACGATATTTCAGATATTTTTTAACTTGAACATTTGCAAAATGCATTTTTAAGAGCAAATTATCACAAGTTAGGTTAACATCCAATTATGAAATGGACAAAGAATAACATATTAGCACTATAATTGGCCAGATGTCCTTTCTACCTGGAATTTCAAACCATGTGTCCGCTTGTGTCCAGAAAACAAAATTCGCTGGTTTTCTTATGGGTCTGCAGCATGGCCTCAGTGTGCCATCAATAAAACCCCAGCAGTTGTCCAGTGGACTTCCAGCATTGTGAATGGCTTCTGCAAATGACTGTGCATCAATCCAGTTCTGGTCCAAGTTCTCCAACTTGTGGTTCCACCTGATGTATATGTCATTCAAAACCTTTAAAATGTAGGGGGAAAAGGTCAATAAACAGGTGGCTTGAAAAAAGACAGTTAGGGGGTGCTTCAAATACATGGAATACCCTTAATTAGCTTTTGATATGTTTTATAAATATTAATACCAGTTAATACTACCAGGGAATACTAGTTCTGATCTGTTTATTTTGTCCCATGTGTCTGAAAAACGCACTTAATGATAAGAGTAGGGCCATTTATTTACACAAGTTAATGTTGACTCTCCCCTCCCCACCCCTTGCCAACTCAAAAAAAAATTGACTTACCTCATGGACTATCATGCTGAGTTCCGGCTCGGGTCTTCCAAACAACTGACACAAATCACACAAACGGTTTGGATATGTCAATCTTCGTAGTAGGATAAGCAGAGCTTCCAAGCCACCAGCCACAGTTCCATTTGGACACTTATACACAGCAGGTATTGAAAGAGCATCGTGCAGTACTCTAAGATCGTTTTTGCTAAACCTGTGTTGAAAAGTTGTAAGGTTTGGAGAGTTCGAATACCATACCTTTGTTATCACGACTATAATTCAAACTCGCTGTTACCTAAACAGGTCGATGGAAGTTTGCTCGTCCAGATTTTCAACTGTAAAGATTTCATGGCCCAGTCTGTTGCATTCCCTGTGGCATAACCACAGTGTACCACAGTACTAGGCGGTCAGCAAGATTCAACCCGTTTATTAAAATCAGGCTAGTTCGACTATTTACAGCACTTGCGATGAAAACTAAAAAGAAAACCTGTGATTTTGACGTCAGAAGAAACAAAAACTATGATAATACTTCGAGTAGGAAAAGGAAGAGAAAACGAACTACAAGGTCTAAAGGCAAGACTTACGTTTGATCTTGACTCGGGGGGTAAGAGCTCCAAATATCCTACAGTTGAAATAATTCTGAAAGTTCTCCAATAACTCCTAATAGTGTGATGGACTCTTACAACTGAGTAGACGTGCTTTAGGAAAGACTAATGCAATGCATGCTTTCTGACGTAAAGGAAATAAAAATGAATTAAGCTTTGTACGCCTAGCCAAAGAACTGATATGTAATGATCATGCGATATAATAATCAATTCGGCAATTATGAAAGAGGAACAGTCCTTTAATGTAACTAATTAAAAATGTCATTTCCTGCTGTTAACGTGGCACTCCTCGTCCAAGGATCCCTGATCCTTGCTTCTGTTATCTTCTCCTCTGACCAGAGGCAAGGTCTGGGTCAAGGGAAACTACTCATGGTTCTCTGCTGGCGCAGGTACCAAAAGAACAAGGTTGTGGAGATTTCTCACTATCATTAAAAAGCTCTAAGTATATTGAAGCTCCAATTGCGTCCTTGTTGGCGTCTGAAAAGGCGTGGATTTCTCTTCTTACGATCTTCCCGAAACCAGCTGGGTACTGAACCGTTCTACAAATGAGGAAGCGAATTTCTCCAACGTTGCCACTGCGATAGTAGGGTTTCTGGTAGAGGGTCGTCCCATCCTAGTGGTTTCTCCTTAATGCTTTTCTTCCCCAAGAGTGCTAGCTGCAAGAGCAGTAACTATCCTTCGAGTAACACTGGCACCCCTAGGCCTAACGGATCTTTAATTGAGTTCACGACCGACAGTACTCCTCTTCGGGTGAAGGGCTCTCCTGGAAGGCAGACCTTCAATGTGAAGGTGTCTTCCTCAGGGTTCTAGTAGACTCCTAGAGAGCGCTGTGCGGGATGGCTGTCGTGTCGAAGATCTAGATCTGGTACTTCCTTTCCCCTGTCTTCGGCTGGGAATGCTTCCATGATTTCAACTGAGTTGGATACGACCTTATGGAGCGTTAGGTTTGCAGTGGCTAACATTGCTTGAGTCGGGGTGACAAAATCGATTGCTTCTTTGGTGGTGGGCCGTGATGCCAAATGTTCTCTCCAAACTCCACCTCACCGTCACTTGTGGTCTTCCTCAAACCAAACGTGGCGACAGCTGGGCTTTGTCCATTTCCAAAGAGGTGACCATTCATTTGGTACTCGATTATCCATCTGCCAGATTTGTTGCTTTCATACCAGAGGAAACGCAGGAAGTCTCTGTTCTCTGGATGGACGTGAAAGGAATGAAATATTTGTTCAATGTCACACATGACAGCTGTTGTCTCCCTTCTAAATCGAAATAGAACTCCTAACAGGCTGTTCATGAGATCTGGACCTGATAGTAGCTCTCCATTCAGCAAGATGCCCTTGTATTCGGCCAAAGAATCAAAGACCACTCTGATCTGGGTGGGCTTCTTCGGGTGGCAAACTCCAAAGTGTGGGAGGTACCACACCCGACCGGACTGGGACCGGACAAAGTTCTCCTATTGGCACTGGGGAGGCATGCCTTTTTCGATGATCTTCTCTATGAACTCCACATAGTCTTTTGCCATCTGAGGCTTTCTTTTTAAGGTGCCATTGAGGCCATTTAATCGGTTGCCTGCTTGACTGCGATTGTTTGGCAAGCGAGGATCTTTACAGCGAAAAGATAGGGGCATTTCCCAGTTCCCTTGATCGTTCTTATGTACGCCAGCCTCCATGATATCCAAGAATTTGCGATCTTCGCAAGATAGAGTCACATCATTATCTTCCCAACTCGTAATGAATACGTCGTCCGTTAGGTCTTTCCTTTTCCAAGAAAGCTGTTCACTTTAAACTGGTTAGGACGTGACGGAAACGTCGTAATTGTTTGTCTCTGTTGACATCTTCCTCGAATTGATTGTGAGATGGCTAGTGCAACAGGCGCGTACGTTTACAGGTCCTCCGGCCACGTCCGATTATCGTCCAGCCTAAGGATATCTTTTGGGCCCACGTGGCTTCTTTCGGCCCGTTTCTGAAATCCCTCACTTTAAGCAACTCTGGGGCATCTTGTCTGATAAGAAGGTGAATTTTGGCATTTTCATCAGGCTGCGGGATCTCTCACAATATTGTTGAGTTGAGGGAATCTCTTCGCCATCTCCGGTGTTGGAATCTCCTGTTTATGGCAAGGGATGGTATTGCATTCGATGAGGGTAGGCAGTTCGGACACCGATCCGTTTAAGGATTTTAGAACCACGCCTGTCACGGGTCGTCCATACTTTGCCTCCTTTTCGCCACTGCACGTAGTTAGGTAATACCTTTCTTGTGGGCTGGTAGCTCCTTATTCATCTGCAAGTTCGCTGGTTATCAGGGATGTGTCGCTTTGGTCGTCAATTATTGCATAAACTCTACAAACCCTTTCCGGTCTCTCTTTGCTGACGACATCAACCAGTAGTAGTTTGCTGCATGAGATGCCACCCACACTATGCTCCACCTTCAGATTTCCTTTGTTTCTCTTTGTGGAGGAGTGCGTTTGTCCTTGCATATACTGCTCTGTGGCCTTCGGATAGGCAGCGATAGCAAAGTCCAGCCTGAAGGATCCATTCAGTCTTCTCCTCTAATGTTTTTGCACTCCTCTAAGGTATGTCCGTCTCTGCCGTGGAATGGGCAACGTTTTGTCTCCCTTCTTCTTGTTGGTGCAATTGCGTCGTTGGGATCAGCGTTTGTTTTAAGCACCTTATTGTTCTGTCCCGTTCGATGTGGCGTGTGAATAAAAGGATTGGCAAGTCTATCTCTGATATTGATATTTGGATTGTTTTTTATCCTAGCATGTTTTTGTATAACTTCGGAAAAAATGCGAAAGACGGAATAGGCGTCTCCGTTGTTCTCTGAGAACTTGCTGATTTCTTTCTCCCATTTCCCGCGAAGAAACGCGAAGAAAGTGTCCGGTTGGCATTTAGGCAGATTTTGTTGTGCGAGTTCCGCGACAATTTGCTGGTTTACTGAAGTCATTGTCTCAATTAGCTGGCTTCCAGCAATATCTGTGAAAGGGTTTGCTGTGATAATTGTTTGTCTATTACAGGGAGTATCTTGTTGCGCTCTATTATCTTCGTTTCTGGACAATTGATTTGCCAAATCTTGGTTGAAAGACCGACGTTTTGGTAGTGCTGAAGGCAATATGGGCTTCAATTTTTCTAAGGTATTTGAGGAATCTCGTGTATGTCTGGGGCGAGATCGGTAATCCACGGGTGGGGGGTTAAGCGTGTGAGAAGAATCTACCCATTGTGAAGTGCGCTCTTCGTTTTTTATTCTGGGAACTTGGGGTGAAGGCAATTCAGAATCTCTCCCCAAGTCCTCTTCTAGAAAAGCTTCTTCAAAAACCTTAAGTTTTGCATTTGCCACAATGGCCTTTTTATCTGCTCCTAGTATCATCTCCTTTTCGTGTTGCGCTTTATCTTGTTGCCGAATCCTTTCCGTCTTGGCGTCGCCTGTTCTGCGCACAAGCTCTTTTTCTGCTATGAGGCGCGTGTACTGAGTTTCTTGACTCGCGGCTCTAGCATCGGCTAGCACTTGCAATCTAGCGATGCTGCTGCTGGTACTTGACACTAATGAGCAGTGCGAAGAATGATGAGAACAAACAACAGATGGTGACTCCAACAATTCGTCGGATTGTCTAAGAATTCTATTCTTTAAACTATCTACAAGTAGTAGGGCTCGTTCTAAGGTCTCATTTGCCCCTTTGATTTGGGCTCCATCTATAAATTCACCGTAAAGATCCTGTTCATACAGACTGAGCAGGCCTCGTAAAAGGTTTCCAAACTCTTCGGTGCCGGCCGTGAGGTCGCTCGTTTTGGTGTTAATATCAGTGTCATCAGGAGTCTCTTCAACTGATTGCATGGTAATTAAGAGTCTTCTATGCAACTTAAGGATTTCTCTCCATTTATCTTCAATAACGTTTTGAAGGGCCTTTTCCTTTTACTTCTCCTAACTCCAAACTCCGTGGCTTGCCATCTTTTCGCAACTCCAGTTTAAAATACAGTTAGATACAGCTTACCTCTCAGGCCTATATTGTTGATGGATCAGACTTTTCACTGTCGCGTTCCCATTGTCATAAGGCACTGGAGTTCGCCAGGTCAACCACAGTGAAGTACTAGGCTGTCAGCAAGATTCAAAGCGTTTATTAAAATCAGGCTAGTTCGACTATTTACAGCACTTGCGGTGAAAACTGAAAAGAAAACCTGTGATTTTGACATCACAAGAAACGAAAACTACGATAATACTTTGAGTAGGAAAAGGAAGAAAAAACGAACTACAAGGTCTAAAGGCATGACTTTCGTCTGATCTTAACTCTGGGGTTAAGATCTCCAAATCTCCTACAGTTGAAATAATTCTGAAAGTTCTTTGATAACTCCTAACAGTGTGATGGACTCTTACAACTGAGTAGACGTGCTTTAGGAAAGACTGATGCAATGCATGCTTTCTGATGTAAAGGAAATAAAAATGAACAAAGCTTTGTACGCCTAGCCGAAGAACGGATATGTAATGATCATGCAATAAAATAATCAATGCTACAATTATGAAAGAGGAACAGTCCTTTAATGTAACTAATTAAAAATGTCATTTCCTGTGGTTGACGCAACACAGTCCATAACTATCAATGCCGAACTTGAATCCTCCATTTTCAAGACGTCGTGTTTGGCTTCGTCCTGATTGATTGAGCGAAGTACATGTGCTTTCCACTGTTGTAAATCTGATCGTGCCTGTACAAAGTCATAAAGAAGATCTTCTGGATGTTCTTGATTATACGTATTCCAAGAGGAACCTCGGATTTCTGCCTCCACTTTGTCCAAGACTGCTTTCAAAGTCTGGCACTGGTCACACCTTATTGTTGATGAGTACACACAGCCTGGAAGTCTGAGTCACAACCATCACTTAGGGCAAACTTTCTGCAGTGGTCAGCACAAGTTGACTCATCCGGCTTGCAGTGGACAGGATAATCTGCCTTCAGGTACTGCTTTGAGTCTCTCAACCTTCTTTTGGCATTGTTACACCACTGCTTGTTTCCTCCTCCTTTCTCTAAGTCGTCAATGATTCTCGCCACAGTCTGAAAACTGGCAGCACCATCAGCAGCTATGTTATCAAGCCTTTGAAGAGACTTACGCTGGGAGGCTTCCCGCACTTCTAAGATTTTGAATAAGGTTGATTGGCTCAAGGGTTCGAATTGCTCTTCTTTGCAAAATTGAAGATACTGGTTGATGATGGTAGACCTTGCTACGGTTCACACAATATTAGGCATTTGAATCTTCTCGCCACTATCAAGTTTGAGGATTATATTGCCATATGCGACATCTTGATAAAAATGAGGATGATTTATCTGCCAGTTTGAAAGTTTTCCATAAGGTAAATGGATTGCCTGTAGGGTTTTTGCTGGGTATCCAAAAGCACATAGGCTGAGAATTTGTTTCTTTGATGTAGCATTTTTATACGCGGTGATCAACATCACCAGATCATCACAGGCTGGGGGATCGATCCTTTCTTCCTTTGAAAATTCTAGATATTTCAATAGTCTGTCGCCACTCTCGGGCACGATTGCTCTACATACACGGAGTTACAGAAGTTTCAAAGCCAGAAACTAGTTGGCTGTCAAAGAATTACCATGCCAACAATGCAGCTGCAACCCCTAAAGCAGGGGATATCGTGCTATCTAGAAAATACAAACAAAGGACCAAGGAATGGAATTATAAGGTGGTAAAGTTGAAAAAGCAGTATGAGTACATCCCTGTACTTATGGCCAAGGTCGTAAAGTTAAGGAAAGAAGATGGCAGGAAAGTCACCCGTAATGTCCCTCTGAATAAAAGTGACCCAGCGTTACTGGCACAAACAATAGCAGACAAGCAACCACCATCATCCAAAGAACTTTTCCTTGCAAGGAAAAGTAGATTTAGCCATACAAAAGAAAACACAATTTATTAATTTATTGCACGAGTATAAGCTTTTGGCAACGCAGGATTGCGTCAACTGAATAAAGAAAGAAAATAATTGACTAAAATCACAACAAGCCCTTCATTACAAAAACTTAAATTTCTAAGTAGAACCATCTAACATGGTTTTTTGGTATCAGTATTGCTTCATTGCCTAGATCACTGTGTAAAAAGATAGCAACAGAAACAATTATAACAGTCCAGTAGTGGTGGTAGTCATTGCTTAGTCATAATGATTCTGTGGCATTGAGACAAGTGGATTTCTTTAAAGCTATTTCAGTAATAATTAAGTCTTTTTGGGAATTTCATGCAAATAATCAAAAGCAACTGATTTTTCTTAGGATCACTGGAGTGGCCCTTTCATATGTCTATAGAATGAAATCAAAATGTTCCATTTAAATAAAGTAAGGAGATGGGTTTAATTTGAAGCCATAAAATGGTTCCTCATTGATCTCTAACAGAAACAACTATTATTAATATTATACTGAACACTTTAATGAAACTAGTTATTAACAAAAGGCAGGTTTTCATTTTTGCGACAAAAGATAACAAGAGCAAACAACTGCCTGTCCCATAAACACACCAGTTTGAGAAAGGGTAATGGTGCCGAACAACTTTAACAACACGTGCTGGGCATACTCTTCTGTTTCCCTTCCCTAAATATCCATAGCGATCAAGCACATATTGCCTGTAACTAGCCTTCCGAATGACCGATTGCTGTTATCTTCTCTATCATTAGGGTTGTCTCCCCTTTTCCTTCTAGCGAGTTGGAGAACATCAGGGTCAGGACAATTTCTGGAACCTTGAGTGTGTAGTCACACATTTGCGCTGCCAGCAGCAACATTGTTTTGTTTTCAATTTTTTGTGGGATGATTTCACAGACTCTGCATTTGCACCAAGATATTGAGAGTCTACTGGAGGGCCCTGATTCAGGGCTTGATGCACTAATACGTGACTGTTCAGTTTTCCCCCATTCAGTCATTGCAGGAACAGTGGCTTCTTTGTTCAGGTCATCAAGGTCATCTTCTGCAATGAGAACAGTATGAATGTAGTCCATGCTCCCCACTCCCTGGCATAAGCTCCAGATACACAGCTTTTTTACCATCCTATCATCCAGTGTTAAAATAAACTCCTGAAATGAAATGTCAGCAATAAAAATGGGAATGCGAAGAAAAATTTATCACAAATATTGTGGCACAGTTTAAAAATTTTGTCAATTTGATGTAATTTCTACCAGTAAGACAAAGATAAGAATGAATTTATTTTACTCACTCAAGGCTTTAAACAGTCATAAAATAACAAGGAACAAGACAAGGGATACACTTATCTGAGTCATTGCTCACATGGAAACACAGCACTCATAGTAATAGATCGTTTTCACTCTCATGCAGCAAAATAAATTAAAATTTTACCTTCATATCATTATTTTCTTTTACCCTCTGATCCTGTTCACTTGGTCTGTCGGAAATTGGGTTATATGACTGATTTGCCGTCACTCTTTGGTTAGGGCGGGCAGCTTGTGGCGAACTACTTGTACCAGGCTAAAATGGACAACATGACATAACAATAATTATTATAATACTATAATTATATTTTATCACCAAAATGTCTTCCCAGAACAAGGTTACAGTTATTTCAAAACTGTCTTGCAGCTAATATATACGGACAAAACACAAATATATATACATTTTTCCTTTTCCTTTGATCCTCACACTGGTTAGCAGAGGTAATATACTGCAAGTTACACAACCCAACACTGTCAAAAGCAACTGTTTTATCACGCATACACTTTTGATCAAAATACATTATGATAAAGTTATAATAGTTGTAAGCCATTCAAAATATAAAGAAACAGTATTATACACGAATTCCACATCAACCTTACCTTATTTCTGCAAGGCTTCGCTGATGATCTGCATATGCATTCCGCACTACAATGAAATCCTTCTCCTTTGCAAGGGCAGCCACGATTAGTTCTACTTTTGTGGAACATGTACTCTTGCACGAACATGAAATTCGACCTTCCTATGCATTGTAGAAGTTATTGGTTTTAATATATCAGCCTCAAATTGAAACAAATCAGCTGACAAATTTTTCAACTTCAATCTATGAATTCCCAGAAGCTCCACTAACTTCCATGTTCATTACGGGCAAGTCTTCGCGAAAGGAGAAAAAGCAAAAGCAACTTCAAAAAGGAGAAATAACTGAAGTTTCAATACAGGTTGAAAACAACGAAGCGAACCAATGAAATGAAAGGAGAAATGAAAAATCAGCAGCAAAATCAACAGCATCATCGTGCATGCAGGGCTGTGACACTGTTCCTTAAAATTATTTCGTTTATGTTTTCGCAATAATTTCCCAAATTCAGTAGAATGATTTGCACTCAAAGCTGCCAAACCCTTGTAATAATTTAGCGCCTCAAATGACATTTTAACTGTTTTTCTTTGAAATAAAGGGATATTTTCACTGAAAAAGCTATATATGGAGTAATTGTACTGACATCCTAGCCTATTCAACATTAACATACGAACGAAATCAAGTTTTCTAACCTTGCCACGATATCTTTCACTTTTACGGACAGGCACTCTTAAATATTAAGACATCATCTCACAAGAGACTAGCTTAGATATTTTTTTGGGAAATCGGCTCTGCATAGTCTACACTTATCACTTGGTTTGGCCAGCCCCAAAGCTATGTAGCTTAACAAACAACATTTCCTTTCCAACACTTGTGTCACTAATGCTGTGTTTTTTTAAATTAGCAATTAACTTTCATTTATTTCTGTTGACAAGTTCTTTCTTCTGATTGGTCGTCGTTTTTTCAGACATTCCAGAAATGTGTGCGCTCAAGTGTGAGATTGTGAAAAAAGTGTTCTTCGGAATGTTGGGGTTTGCAGGCAAGCGTTTCCTTCCTGCCTCTCCCCTTCCCCTCTCTTCATTTGCTCGGTCAAAAGTTATCTGAAACCCAACGGAAACGCTTGCTACCCAGACTAAAGGAGAGCAGGCTCATTTAAGCCTCATGACCTCACATGAGGTACCTCACTAAGGGATTAGAAATGGACGATATCTCGTTTTTGTTAGGACTGTGTCCTCGACGTTTTAAATAGGGTTCAAGGCGTACATAATGGCCATGGATATTTTCAGCTTCTTGTTTGTAAAGTAGAACACCTGCAGAGGATGTTGGTAAATTCAGACATTGATGATGTCATAACAGAAACAATTGGAAGAGCTCATAGTTTGCTGGTAGAGATTGAAGGATCTAAGAATTCTTAAGGAGGTTGTAAAAGTATCTGGTTTGCTTAATATATTTTCAAATAATAATAATTTAAAGTGTTCTAAAAAGGGTGTGGCTGGAGAGGATATAAAGGAGTGTCTAATCTAAAACACGAAAAGCAGTAATGGACTCTTGTTTTCTCAATACCCTAAAGAATATCAGGAATTTCTGAAAAAATAAACATCAGTTCTACCATACAAAACAATACCACATTGCTGATATTTGCGCTGAAGCAATACTTTTATGACAAACATGCTTACGTGGAAGTCATCCCCCCACCTCCGGGACTTAAGCTAGTACAGTACCTGAAAAGCTTCATCTTCCAAGGCTTTTGACCCCCATGCTTCCTGCAAGCCTCTGATCCATACATGAATCGCGAATCTGAGATGGCGCGTGGCATTGTGGGAAAGTACAAAGTACAATCGGGCATAAACGTTCATGTGGTCTCAGTAGGCGTTCTGTATGTACCGTATATTCAGCGATCTTCTTCGACTTGAAGAAGCCTTCAAGTGGTAAAAGTGTGGACACCCGTCGTAAAATAAGGCATTGAGATTTGCATTCGTAATCTGTGGTTTACTTGGTTGAAACCAAACAATTGTTCGCCTTGATTATTGTTCAAGTCCATACAGAAGATACACGCTGAAGATGTCTTCCACTGCTCATCCTTCGAATGACTCGAATGCTGAATGCTTTTCATACGACGAGATTGGAACCTGGAGGGTGGAAGCATTGAAGGAGTATCTCCGAAGACGAGATTTAAGAGTTTCTGGAAGAAAAGAGGAGTTGGTTGCCCGTGTGTTTGCCGCTGCCGAACAAAATTTACCTGTTTGTATGGATGCTGACGCTCGTGTGGTTCAAACACAACGCGAAAAAGAAAGTCTTCTTACCACACCTGAGGGCATTTTACCCGACCCTTCAACTCTACAAAACGGCTGGGTAGGTGAACGTAACGGTATGACTGAGTGGCCACCTATCCTTCTAAGCGATATTACTCTCTATATCATGAAGGACCATCCTGGAAATGACATCTCATTGCAAAAACGCTTACTAAATGAGTACAAAGAGGGAAAAGCATACCGCTTGTACTCTGCTGGCTGGTTAAAGGAAATTTACATGCATCCTGTTAATGATAGCTGCAAGTACAGTTTCCTAAAAGCAAATTGTACGCCTTCAATGAAAATAAGTAATGTACCACACACTGTGTGGATATGTGCCAGAAAGAAGTCAGGAGAGGTCCATAGTGCCTTCTGCACCTGCACAGCTGGGTAAGAACGTTAAGCTTACCTTTTCATATAGCCATTTGAGATCATTACAGGACTTTGTTTTGTTTTGTGTTATATTCAGTTTGTAGTTTTTTAATAATCAGCACTGTTAGTGAATCATCCCAATTTAACAGTATTCCTATTACTAAAGAAACAAGTTAACTCTCTGTTTGTTTAGACTTGGAGGTTCTTGTGTCCATATCACAGCAACGTTCTTTCGCATTGAGGCAGCAGTGAGAGGTGGCTATACAAATCCTGCGTGCACTTCAAAAGTGTGCACTTGGAATGTACCTGCTCAAAAGACAATTGTTCAGCCTGTTCGAGCCAAGGAAATGAATTTCAAAGCATCCAAATTTAACAAAGGCATGGAAACTCTACTTTAAAGCATCACTTTCATGCAGCATATTTTTTTGTCATTACTTGCCTTTATCATATTGCTGTGATACTGTTATGTATGATGATAATCCCTCTCATTTTCATTCTGTGACTGCATACCACACCTCATGAAGAATTTTTAATGTACATTTTGTTTTTCTTTCCCAGTGCCATCAAGGCCTTCTGTGTCTACAAGCAGAAGGCTGTTTACACCATTGAAAGAAAAGGACAGTGACTCCCAAGGGGATAATCGCAGGCACATTTTTGATGAACTTAAGGCAATAATCCCAAATGGTTGTTTTACTTCTTTTTATGAGAGAGCAAGTAAAACAGATGCACCAATGGAACCTGCTGCTAATGTTAACCTAATAATTCAATTGGCAGCAACATGCAAAACTGTGGAAGAGTTTTTATCACAAATGCCTATCCTTACAGATTTGCAGGTTCTGCAAATAGAAACTGAAACACGTGGTCAAGCAACTAATCAAACTTGGGTCAGTCAACGCAGAGGCAGAATCACAGCATCTAACTTCTACTCTGTTTTTACAAGGGTCAATACGATCAAGGCTAACCCTTCTAAAGACCATAATGTAGAGCCCCTCTTAAGAAAGCTAATGGGTTGTGATGTAATAAAAGAAAATATCCCTGCCCTTAACTATGGTAAAGAGTATGAGCCCATTGCAAAAGAAAAGTATGCAGCTTTAATGAATTGCAACCACAAAGAATTTACAGTCACAGAAAGTGGGCTATTTGTAGATTCAGCAAGGCCATATCTCGGGGCATCTCCAGATTTATTTGTTCATTGCACTTGCTGTGGAGCAGGATTGTCAGAAAAAAAATGCCCTCTCTCAATAGCTGATGAAATTCCTTCAGCTGCAAATTTACCATACCTTGTGGAATGTGACAATATCACCACACTGAAAAAAGATCATGCATATTATGCACAAATACAAGGGCAGCTAGCTTTGTCAAAAAGAAAATACTGCGATTTTTTTGTGTTCACACATGTTGGTTACTTCATGCAACGGATTTATTTTGATAACAGTTATTGGGAGAAGTTGGTAAGCAACTTGGAGTATTTTTTTAACAACTTTGTTGCCTCAAGACTTTTATCAGGCGAATCACTGTAGTTCTGTAAGTAACGTAAATGTTCATCAGTTAATGAAATTTGCCATCTGCACAAGTATGTCGGGTGTGTATTTCATCTTAGTAGCAAAGCTTTGGATACAGGTTGCACAATGCTGCACAGATAGTGACTATGTCGTCAAATTTATCTAAGAGTAAGATTGGCATTTCATGCTTTAAGATTCTGAAGGTCTTGAGGCGGCGAATTGCCTGCTCAACAAAAATTCGCAAGTTTGCAATCTCTTTTGTTTTAACCACATCTTGCTTTCGCATTTGTTCACTACCTCTTTTCCCTGGTGGCATGTGGAGTCGAGCATGCCTAATTAAAAGGTCTTCCCCAATAGTGAACCCCTTGTCAGCCATAACTTCATCCCCGTACTCCAAAATATCATAAAATCCTGACTGTCGTGTGATGGCAACATCTGATGCCCGACCACCCCAAGCTTCTGATACAAAATTGAAGGAACCACATGGCATTATAGAGACAAGGACTTTGAGTGTGTGGTGATGTTTGTAATCTGACCATGTGGCAGCTTTTATCTTAGGGTCTTTTGGAGTTTCAATGAACATTTCTGTGCAATCAATGATGTGTCTCACATTCTTGTACTTCCTATTATTGAACTTTTTGGGTAAATGGTGCAAAGCAACATCTTTACATGGATTGTAGATAAGGCACTTCAACTCTTTAGCCAAGAATCGTACCCATGTATTTATAACCTTACTTACAGTTGCCAAAACGAACAGCTAGATCAGCATTCAAAGAACCTAGTCTAAGTTTCATTAGTGTCATTACAAGTTCATCTTTCACAGACATTAGCCTACTGGGACCAGACTTTTTGGGTGTAGATGAAAAGTTTCTAGGATTTGTCGAAAAAGGCTTTTTGGGACCTTGCCAGTACTTTATTTTGGGGGCCTTTTTCGAAAGCAGTTTAAACAAGACTTCAAAGGCAGCCTTGCTAGGTACCCCGAGGAAGGTTTTCACTTTTTTGTCAGTATTTAAAACTTTTGCACTAAATGCTGGTGCTTCTTTTTTTACAAATTTCTTCCTCCATAATGCAGCTTCTCTTCTTTCTTTTTCTACCAACTTCCTTAGACGTTCTATTTCCTTGTCTTTTGCAGATACAATATTTAGGCATTCTTCATTGTTACAAAGGTCACTCTCAGATTCCACCCTACCTCCCACAGGATCATTGCTACTGATATGATTACGGGTACTAATTGCACAAGAGCTACATGTATCGTTAGTTTCACTAGCATTATGCACTTCAGTGTTTGCTGCATTGTCCTCTCCCTTTTGAGGAAGTGGAGCTGCGAATGGTTCTGTACGGGGTGCTTGACGGAACTCAGAATTACTGCGTTCAAGGCAAATCTTCTTCCTAGCAACAGATTGTTTTCCCTCTCTCACTGATGGTTGCTTTCTCGGAACTTTAGTGCTTGAAATGGCTTTGTATCCTAAATTTATTGTTGGATTTGGGATTTGACTTGTAGGTCGTCCATCTGGGAAATGCTTACTACACACTCTTGAATCACTTTTAGGTTGCCAGTTTTTGCCCTTTTCATCTTTTCTGTTGATCAGTTTGATCCACTGTTGTCTTCTTTCACTACTTTGTAAATCAGTTGGAAAGGGAAACAATGAAAAAGGAGGAGTACAGTCACAAATGCTTGTACCTTGACTGCACTCATGGACTGGGCAGAGATTATCCATCCACTTTTTAAGCCTTGCCCCACTGTTGCCACAGCCGAACACTGCACAATTCCTGTGTCCGGACATAAAGGAGTTCTGTGCACATTTCAAAGAACAAAGCAACAATTACATGGCCGTGACAAAAACTTCAGCTTAAGCTTATAATTATAATTATTTGGCTACTGATCGAAAAGAATCTATTAAGTTGCCCAACTTTAGACCTTTTAGACCACACCAACTTTCATACCCCTGTAATCTTTAAATCATTTAAATTAAGATTAAAAGCAGTGTAAAATACAACCCGAGACGAGCCGACATTTTGAAATATGCTTACGTTTATAAATAGCGATTGCGACTACAGATTTCACAAAATGACCAAAATCAACCCTCAGGATGACAAATCACAACTTTCTTACCTCGAAAGGTTCCCAAAATCAATGCCTTGTAGAAAGGCAAAGAAGAACAACTGATTTCGTTCACTGGACACAATATTCTGAAGGCCACATGAACGTTTATGCCCGATTGTACTTTGTACTTTCCCACAATGCCGTGCGCCATTTGAGATTCGCGGTTCATGTATAGTTGCATAGGAGAATTATTTTTCTACGTCTTGATTGGATGATAGACCCAATAATTTCTCCAGTTAGGTAGGCGTTTGTTAATTGTTGGCAAGAAAACATAATGCAAACAGTATAAGTATCCCACATTGTCTGGGTGTAAGAGATTCTGTCTTTCTAAGTCATAAAACAGGGAGAGACATCCTGCAAACACATCCCGCCAAAGGCACTCAATTAGTTGATGCTGAATACTTTTTCTTGCAGGGTCACAAACAATTAATGAAGGTACTAGCTATTATAGCCTAGTTTTATGTAATCAAAGTAGAAGTACTTTGTTAGAAAAATAACCCCACGGGAAAGTACTTGCTAACATGCTACCCCTTCCTGGTCCTCGCTGAACATGACTTAGCATGTATGTAGAAACACCACCCTTGCCCATTCTGACATTTGATGGTGGGCCAAACTCTGCTACTGCCTCGCCAAAAGAGTTAAAACAGTGTCTGCTCTATTGTGACTTGAGGCTTTGAGATAAACTGGTACTCTGGAATAACCATCTATTCCACCATATACTACTTTTCTCCACCTTCAAAACAAGAAAATGTACAAGCTCAGGTCCTGTGCAAAAAGTTAATTTGTCAGAGGGATGCGAAAGATACAACTTGCATGGTAGGTATAAGTGCCGAAGGCGTAAGTTTGCCTGTCAAAGACGACACTGCTGAACAGGAAACCAAAAATTCCAAACACCACTTTAATGAAGACCAGGAATAACTTAACGAATGAACGACTGATACATGTAGATTGAAACAATGGAAGAACCAAACAAAGTGTTTTATAAGCTAAAGCGGTGAAATAGACAAAATGAAAGAGAAAATTGAGAGACCGGCGATTACAAAATGACCACTTACATTGACATGGCTCCAAATTGCTGACTACGTCTAGAAACGGCTAAATAGCAATCGATTTTAAAAACTGCTTGTAGGGAGATAGCTTCCAAAAGCGGAGAGAGACAGAAAGACCAGCAACTGAAAACTAGAATTATGGCTTTTATAGACTAATAAATTATGCAAAGGCTAATGAAAAGGCACACTAAAAGACAAGAACGAGAAAACAAGTGTTAATGAGCTTCGCAATCCGCAATTCAACACTTAGATCCTACAGTAGGGTTACAGTGAATGCAATTTGTGGCATTTTTATAATTATTTAATCATTATTTTCACTGTTAGCATTGACAAAGAATCACAGAGACACACTGAGTCCATATGACAGTATTCTTCTCTTAACTGTTCTGCAACTTACTCCAAGCATAGTTGCAATCTCCTGCAATTTAAAACCTTGTTCAATTAAATATGAGAAGATAGCTTGTAATGTTTTGTGATATGCATATCGCGCATTCAGGCACTGTTACTAACCGCTTAATTAAGGCCTAGACACAAATATCCAGATATTTTTTTAGGTTGGTTTTTGGAAGATTGTATGATATTTATAATTATCAGAGAAAAACTATTTTAGTCACGTTTTTCCCCTGAAAAATGGAGAAAGAAAGCAAATTTTTAAGGTGCGCGAGTTATCATCAAAAAATTGTTTTGAAATAAAATCCGATTTCCTCCTAGTGTTATAAGCCAATGAGAAGGTGAGGAGGCTGTGGCAGTGTCCGAGGCTTAAAGTGCTACTAGGATGAAAAAATCAGCTGTCATTTTTCTTCACATTTCGAAAGTATTTGTATTCATAGACGAATTTTTTTGTAGTCATGTCAAGAGGAAGACTATTTATTTGAACTCCACTTTTTTAATTTAACGGTCCACCATTACTTGGTGCAGTTTCGACTAATAAGCTTTCAGTTATCTGGATCAAGGAGAGAGTGACGTCATTTACTCACTAGCTTAAAAATGCAGCGTGTGAATGCAGAACACGAATTTGATGATCTTAAAGCCAAAAACTCTTGTGCCACATTCACACGCTGCATTTTTAAGCTAGGGAGTAAATGACGTCACTTTCTCCTCGATTGAGATCACTTATCAGTCGGAACTGCACCAAGTAATGGCGGACTGTTAAATTAAAAAAAGTGGAGAGAGTTAAAATAAATAGTCTTCCTCTGGAAATTACTACAAAAAACTCGGTCTATGGAGCAATCAATGCAAATATTTTTGAAATGTAAAGAAAAACGAGAGCTGATTTTCTCATCTTTAAAATCTACAAGCCCAGAAGGACCATTTTCAGGTGATATCAGAAAAAAAAATACTTTTTTCATATTAACCTCTCTAACAAGAAAATGAAAAAAAAAAACCCAATTATTTCAAGATTTAGCCAGCTATGGTCCGTCTAGGAGGTGGTGAACATGGGTAGGTAAATCCACTGATTCCTTATAAATTTGTACTTGAATCCATCAAGTGATGAAAAGAAAATTCACAAATCTAAATCCACGAATAAATTCACATTTGCCTCATCTAAAATTGTGTTTTAGCAACACATTTCGGTCATAAAATAAAAACAAAGCGAAACCAAACAAAATCCACAAATCTAGGGCCCAAAATGCATAAATCTGCTGCCATGGTATGCCATGATCCCAAACTCCGTTAAGTTTTGGTCTGAATTGCAGTCCTCCAATCCATAGACCGATTCACACCCTCTCTTACAAAGTTAAGAGATTTCGATTTCTCTCCTACTTTACTACATTTACATCCATATAGTGATATTTCTTGTTTACAAACATTGACGTCACATTTCTTTTGATATTCAAATTTGCCAACCAGGGAACAGAAAGAAGTCGTTGTTTCAACAGCCAGTTAGGTTCTGGTTGGCATATTAATAACAATGAATGACGTCACAAGAAACATCATCATAGGCAATCACCTGAACTTTTATTGTACTTTCTGTTATTTTTATTGCTGTTCGCCATTTTGATATAGTTTCTGTTCTAAGGTTCCAGGTTCATCGCTCGGCAAATGCTCAATATCCAAGTTATACTTTGCTGGAGGGAGTATGGTAAATACGTTCACTTGTTGAATTTTTGATCCAGTCACATCATTGATGACGTGCTGTCCCATTGAACTAGGACAAACTGAAGTTATTACATTTTGGGTTACCAACTTTATTACATTCTGGGTTACTATTACATTCTGCAGTGTACCACAAATGGCATTGAGATCACGTCATCCCCCAAAAAGGGTGGTATGGTGGGGTGTGTGGGACAACCTACTGTCCCTTACAGGGATCATTTTTCTACCTTTCAACGCCCACCCGTCATCCATATTCTCCCCTTGCTTTACCTTCAACACCATGAACAGTTCCTTGCTATTCTTCACTTAAGTTGTCGTCAAAAGAGAATGAATCTTCTATTTCCTTCCCACTGACTACACGTTCTACATCAGTTGGGAAAACATGGATCACCAGGTTTGGGTACTTCTTAAGAAAGCTGTGCACCTGTAATTCTTCCATCCCTTAATCATGCAAGAGTAAAAACAGTTTGAAATACGTAACTAGCAGTTTCCAGTAGAAAGAGGAATAATGCAAGCTTTGATACTAATGATTTTAGAAGGCAAGCAAGAATGATATCTGAAATAGTTGCATTTCTTATTATTTACGAGATGGAAAAAACGAAGGAAACGTAAGAGAAGATGGTGGTTCGGCCATGGGAGAAAGAGGTACAAAGACAGGCACAAGGTTTTGCTGATAATTTAGTAATGGAACTCTGCTCCACTGAGGCTGGCAGCTTTCATAACTTTTCCTGGTAAGGCAGCATTTTAATTTGCCTCTAACTAGCAAGATCCTTGAATTTTTTTAAAATTTGTCATTCATACAACCTTTCATTTGTTTGGAGACTGCTATGTTTGGTGAAATTCATTAAAAAGTAAAGCCTTCCATTGAAAAGAAAAATACTGTCATGAGAGATGCAATATCATCTCATGCTCGGGTATTTCCCAGAAGTATATAAGTACCTTAGTACCTAAGCCCACCTTCTAGAAGGGAAGAGTAGGAACAGACTCCCGAACAGTTTTGACTCTAGGTGGCAATTTCCACACGCTGTTGGAGCAATTGATGGCAGACATATTAATGTACGAGCTCCTCCAAATTCGGGTTCTGAATATGTTAATTATATTAAAAAAATACCATTGTTGTCCTTGCTATGGCTGATGCAAATGCTAAAATTATCTCTTTCGATTTGGGTTCTCCTGGAAGCCGGTCAGATGGTGGAATTTTCAAGAGTTGTTATCTGGGAATGACATGAAAGTCAACATTTTTTCCAGCTCCATGTAAGCTTGCACGAAGGGTTACACCAATCCCAAATTTTTGTTAGGAGATGAGGCCTTTTCCTTAGATGTAAATCCAATGAAACCAAACCCCACAAGACTGCCTTAGGTGATGAAAAGGTGTTCAATTATCGCCCATCACAGGCCAGGAGAATTGTGGAAAATGCCTTTGGTTTGCTTTGTGTGAAGTTTGGAGAGTTTAAAAGGACAATGGAGTTAGACATGGCGAATGCAGTGCAAGTAGTCCACCCTGGTGAAAAACCTTGCAGGCTCTGCAAAGACCTGACAAAGATCTTTAAAGACGAGGATCTTCACAGGATCCTTGAAAGATCTTTAAAAGATCTTCAAAGATTTTACACATTAGGAATACCTCCTTACAATCTTTAAGGAAATGTCAAGGATCTTGCAAAGATCTTACCAAGATCCTTAAAAGAATCCTTGACGATCCTTAAGGATTGACTGAAGTTCTTAAAAGGATCTTACAAAGATCCTTTGAAGATCTTACAAGGATCCTAAAAGGATGCTTTAAAGAATATTAATAAGATCCTCAAAAGGATCCTTCAGGATTGACTGAAGATCTTCAAAAGATCTTACAAAGATCCTTAGAAGGGTCCCATAGGATCCTCAAGGATTGGCTGAAGATCTTACAAAGATCTTAAGAGGATCCTTTGAAGGATCTTAATAAGGTCCTCAAAAGGACCCTTGAAGATCCCCAAGGATTGACTGAAGATCTTCAAAGCATCTTACAAAGATCCTTTTGAAGATCGTACTGAGATCCTCATAGGGGCCCCATAAGATGATCTCAAGGATTGGCTGAAGATCTTACAAAGATCCCAAAAGAATCCCATCACAAGGTTCTTGAAGGTTAAGTCATTAGGTCTCGCAAAGGTCTTAACAAGACAATTTAAAGATCTTTATACGATAACTTGAGCACCATACAGGATCTTTGAGGAATTCACGAGGATCTTGCAAGTTTTCTTTTAAGGATCCTAAAAGGATCTTACTAAGATTTTTGTAAGGATCCTTCAGGGTCCTTAAGAGTTGATCCCAAGGTCTAACAAGGAATTTATAATGTCACCAAGCAAGATGATAATCATTAAGATAACTTAAGAATCCTGCAAGATCTTTGAGGATTCAAAGAGGATCTTACAAATCCTTCAGAATCTTTGTGGATTGGATCTTACCAGGATCCTTCTGAAGAACATTTTCTCTCTTAACAGGGAAACTAAACATACTTCCAAAACTAAATCCTTTCATTTCAAGCACACAAAGTATAAGTACCCTCTGATACAGAAAATAGGCACAACAGTACTCTGATTTGGGCATTATATTCTTCAACACAAAACATTTTTTTCCCAACCAGAATGAAAATTGCTGGTTTCTGTAAGTTGGCAAAGCTCATTGCCCGTAAACAGGAGTGGAGATAATGCAATAGAGGCTCTTACGGTTTTTTGTCATGTATCAAGGACGGAAGAACTGAAGGACAAATACTCAATTATGTTCAAGGTCAATAAGCATCTTCAAACCTGTTGAATTTCAGGATTCTATTTTTCAGCCCTTGAGAGAACTTTAACACAATCTAAAGCAACCGAGGAGGAGGAGGAGGCAGCGTGGTCGAGTGGTTAGGGCGTTGGGTTTGCATGCAGCTTCTCTGGGTTCAAATCTCCTTCTAACCTCTTGTTAGGATTTGTTTCCGGTTGTCCCGGATTCAACTCTACCACACTTTGTAAATGGCCAACTGGTTGCCTCCTGCCATTTGGGGTTCTCAACAATCTTTCTGTTAACTTTGAATTGTTTCTTTCACAATGTTAAAAGTGGGGTGCCTGTAAACTAGCTTGATAGCTAAGTGCATTTCCACTATAAATAAAGCATTTATTTTAATTTTTTTTTAACCAAGGCATTTACAATATCCACTTTTACAGTAGCGAATGCAAAAATTTCATTTACCTATTATTAAACTTAAAAATACTTGTTATGGGGAAAACTTTCAATTTGCTTCTTAAGAAAAATAAGCTTTTGAACTTTCAACCAAGGTTCCTGGAAAGTCCTTGAATTTTTGGCCAAAACGTTTTTGTGTATCCAGTAATAATAATGTTATCTACTAAAAGACCAATTTCAAAATATAGAAATTACAGATCAAACAATATACATGATTCTGAGGCTCTGGGGAATGAAATTTTCAGGCTGTGAGGAATGAGATTATGCCCCAGAAGCCTGAGTGATAATTGTGAATTTTAATAAGTCACCAGTTCTGTCATGGTATTTTATAACTCCGTTTGAAAAAGAATTGGAGATTATTTGCGAATAATACTCAATCATGTTGATAAGTCCTCAAAACAGGACTGACAAAGCCACTAACTCCAGTGTCCTCAGATGGCACAAAGACGCATCTGCACAGAATGTCAGAACAAGGAACACAAGTGTCAGATGATGTTTCCTCAACTGCTTGAAAGTGCATGCCAAGAATACCTTTGTCAATGAAGGATTTGATCATAAGGTCTTCTTATTCTTCCAGGTCAAATGAACAGATGTTCCCCTTTTCTTTTTTGGATTTTGGAAATGACAGCAAATCCCTCATTCTTAACAAGCAAGTAATACTTCACAATTCCAAATTCATTACTGCCATGTTCTTGGAACTGCACAATATAACTGATCATCTTTGTACATTTTATTTGCTTGGTGGACTTGATGAAAACCTTCTCGGAGATTCAAATATTGAAATAAACTATTGGGCAACTGTGGGTTATTTGTTAAAGGAAGGACTAAGAAACAATTTTCTCCAATTTCATGAAGTTTTTGTCTTTTTTCGCTATGATAGTCTCTTCAATGGAGGACCTGACTTTCTGTGGTTCCTTTGTTTCCTTCTTGACTAGGGTTCCAGAGTTTTGGGCAAGCAACAGATTTCTTACAATTTTTCAAAACAACAATTCCTCTTGTGTCATAAAATTGTCGTTTTAAATGCCTGATCATGGCCTCAAACACAAAGCTTGAATGTAAAATAAGAGGACCGTGAGTAGGAACTTGATCAGGAAGATGCCCCATGGCATGGCAGGAATAGGTTTGTTCTTTTTCCTCATACAGCCTTGGCATTAGACACTGCTAACTGCAAATTAGCAATTTGGCAATCTCAATGTCAGCATTGGAAATTGAGTCATTTGTCAGCAAACGAATCGAAGTAACAAAGAGAGCAAAATAACAAAAGTAATCATCTGGAAGGAATGGTTTCGGTATTGGCAGACTTGCATACAGGAACAAATTCTGAAGTTCTCGATCTTTCCATCGTTTTAGCTCTGTAATCGTTCTTAACTTCCGGTTGAAATCAGGGGAACTTTATATTTAACATAGCATCATCAATCTCTTCTTTACTTCCGGCCAAGAAACCAACACCACCCTGTTGATGAGTTTAAAATGCAAACCCTAACAAAAACAATCCTATTTTATCCATATTTTGTAACTATTTTAATGCTAACACATCTCTTTTTTCCCCTATTTTTCCCCTTATCTTATTCATATTTTACCAGATAAAGAAAACAGAACTTTTATTTTAAATCTGTTTTTCACAGGGTGGTATATTTTATCTCTATTTTCTCTTAACATACTGAAAAATAGTCTGTAAAACAGGCTATTTTAATCCTATCTTACATTCTGATGTCAAGTCAAGCTATGATCATCGCAGTTACGAACCCAATTTTCAGGCTTCTCTACGTAATTGCAAAAATTATGTTCATAACTGCGCGGATCATAGCTTCACTTGATTTCATATGTGCAGTTCATATATGATCCATTTCATATATCATTCCATCCTTGATTCTGATATAAGTAATGCGGTATAAAACAGTGAATATATAGATTTAGCCAAGCCTAAAAGCGGAGCTCCGGGCTTGTTTATTCTTACTGGCTGTAGGATTAGTGAAAATAAAAGGCTTTGGAACTGTCCGCCTTTTGGTTTTCCCGGAAATTGCTTAATTATGTCATTTTCTTCGCTGCCTAACTAGTGAATTCCACGGTTAATTTCACCTGAAAAACTGACTGATCGCATGAATCACGAAGGGATGACTGTGATATCGGTTTTTCCAGCGAAATCTACTGTTGAATTCACCAGTTAGGCAATTATTTTTTCTTGAATCGCAAGAGTTTGAAAAGAAAACAAGCAAATCCCCAGCAAGCGAAACGGAAAAGGAAAGAAACCATTTCAGAGTCGACTGTCAAAAGCCAGCGAATAGGAATCACGCTAAAATTAGAAATCACAGACGTACTATAGCACGTGATTTGACAGATCATACTTTATTTATTCCACTTTATCTCTGAAAATGAGATCATTTACATTTTGATGTATGTCCGGGCCGGACATTTAAAGCGGCAATTACGCGAGGATACCACAAACATCCTTCAACAACACAACGAGTTTAATGACAATGTAGTGAATCTTTGACATTATGACAACCAGCGATGTCGACCTTTCATCTGTATTACTACCTTTGACAAGCCGTAAAAACCATATGATGAAAGACGGCATAAACAAACACAATTCACAACTAAGCGTTCTTTCACGAGCGTTTTCTCCACGTGCGATTGAGAATAGCAAAAACTACTGAAGTATTATGGTCTACATGTACGTCATTTCCATGGAAAAAACCGGAACCGCGGAACGGACTTAACATTAACGATTTGTTGAGGAATAGCCTCAACATCCCGGGGGGTAGGGCTGAGCAAACCCGACAACTAAGAAATTTAAACTTAGCCTAAGTGTTCAGCGTTCAGGCATGTCAATTTCACAGCGTTCACATCTTCCCTCTGTTAATCATGTTGCTTCTTCGAGAAGGCAAAACTTTGTCACAGGCCGAACAAGTCTCGAGTTCTTCGTCTTCACTCCTGCTGTACGCACACACAGGTCTTCACCCGGAAACACCCTTGTCACACGGCCTAACAACCAGCGGGACCTCGGCACGGTGTTGTCCACGACAAGAACCAGGTCATTCACTGCTAAGTTCCGTTTGCTCAGTAGCCACTTGTGGCGCTGCTGCAATGTTGGAACATATTCTCGAATCCATCGAGACCAGAAGCAATCAGCAATGAATTGGGCGTGTCTCCATTGTTTGCACGAGTACAGATCTTCTTTAGCGAAGACTCCGGGAGGCACGAAGAGGTTTCGGCGTTGTAGAAGAAGATGGTTTGGGGTGAGCGGCTCTAAATCATTGGGATCGTCACTGGAAGGACAAATAGGACGACTGTTCAAGATTGATGTAACTTCTGCAAACACTGTACGCAGCGTCTCCAAGCCAACTAGCGCACCCTGACTACCGAGAACAGCCCTCATAGCTTTCCTGACACTTCTAATGAGCCTTTCCCAAACTCCTTACATATGGCTTGCAGCAGGAGGTTGAAAACGCCACTTTGGCAGCGGGCAACTGTACCATTCTACTTCATGAGAATGTAACTCACTCTTAATGCGTTCTTCGTTCAAATCCTGAACCGACAGGCGAAGTTCCTTCTCGGCACCGGTAAAATTTGTGCCATTGTCCGACCATATCTCCTTTGGGCAACCACGAACTGAGATGAATCGAACCAAGGCTTGGATGAACGTGTCTGTTTCCAGCGAACTGACATCTTCAATGTGTACTGCTCGGCTGTTGAAGCATACGAATATGCAGCCATACACTTTGACTGTACTGCGGCTTCGTTTATCGAAAACGGTCCGAAAAAATCCAGACCCGTGTACGTGAACGGAGGCTGGTAGGGTATTAGCCTTTCTTTGGGAAGATCAGCCATAACCTGTTGGAGAGGAGGCGCGTTACGTTTGCGGCAGCTCAAACAACTACTTAGGATCTGACGCACGAGAACTCTTCCCTTTAAGATCCAGAAGCGCTGACGGATTACGGATAGCACATGTTCACGACCTGCATGGCCCAGGACACGATGGTAGTAGCGAACTATTAACGCGGAAACGTGATGGGACCTTGGAAGGATCATTGGGTGTGCGGCCTCAAAGGCAATTGGGGCCCGGTGAATTCTACCGCCAACACGTATCACATCATCAATTAAGATAGGACTGAGATTGGCTAACTTGCTGTGACGTTTCACTTGTCTGCCTTCCTTTAAACACAAGCACTCCTCGAGGAAATGCTGGCGCTGAACTAACCGCACGATTTCTCGACCTGCTTGCTGCAGTTCCTCCAACTTGAGTGTACTTGACATGAGATACTGACGAGTTTCCTTTCGAACTCTCTTCACAAAACGTAAGACCCAAGACATAACTCTCAGTAGGCGGGACCACGAAGAATAGCGTTGCAGCGAGAGGTCAAACTGTGGTGCATATGAGGTAAGCATGACAGTCGATGACTTCCGTACTTCCACATCGTCATCTTGGAGATCCTCTACTGGTACATTGGGCCATGTATGCTCAGGTTCCCAAAGGAACTTTGGACCCAACCACCAGCGACATCCAGCGTGAAAATACTGAGCATTAAAACCTCGCGACCCATCATCAGCGGGGTTTATGACACCGGGAATATGGTGCCACTGTCCTGGGGAACTTGTTTCATGAATTTCGGCAACACGGTTAGCGACGAAGGTTTGAAAACGCCTTGTCACGTTTTTGATGTACTGCAAAGATGTCATTGAGTCGGACCAAAAGAAGGTTTGACCTACTGGTAGATCAAGTTCCCTTAATATTATCTTGCTCTGACGAGCTGCTAATACTGCGGCTTGAAGTTCAAGGCGAGGGATAGTCCACTCCCTAATTGGCGCATTGCGAGTCTTTCCCATAACAAAGGAACAATGAATCACTCCTTTCTCATCGGCGAAACGCAAATATGAAACTGCTGCGTAACCGCGTCTGGACGCGTCTGCGAAGTTGTGAAGCTGAACAGTTGATGAGTTGCGAAGTGACTGAACCTTGTAACACCTTGGGATGCCAATGGTGATGACACGTGGTAGCTCCTCTAGCCAACGTTGCCATTGTGAGAGGTACGGTTCCGGAATTTGTCGATCCCAAGGGAGTTTATCTCTCCAGAGTTCCTGCAGCAGAATCTTAGCGGAGAACACAAAAGGCGAAAGGAATCCTAGCGGATCAAACAGCGAACTAACTATGGAGAGCACCCCTCGCTTAGTAGGCGGTTTTCCTGATTGTGAAGCTTTAAACTTGAAGGTGTCAGACTGCGCATCCCAGTACACACCCAATGCTCGCTCTAATGGTAACTGATCTAGATCCAAGTCTAGCAATGGATTTGCTCTCAACTCTGGTGGGATAGATTGCAATACTTCTCGGCTATTGCTCGCAAACTTCGTGAGACGGAAGCCTCCTTCCTTCAGCAACTTGGTTAGGTCCGATGTCAGATGAACAGCCTGTTCTGTACTTGGAACAGACTTTAACACATCATCAACATAGAAGTTTCTACGAACTGTTCTGATGACTTCAGGCGAGTATTTTCTTTCGTTGTCTTGTGCTGTCATACTTAAAGCTTTGTTGGCGCAACAGGGCGAGGACTTTGCGCCAAAGATGTGGACCCGCATCTTATAGTCTTCTGGTGTGTCATCAATACTACCAGGCCACCACAAGAATCTCAGCGCATCAGTGTCACTTGGCGTCACATTGGTCTGGTAGAACATGCCCTCGATGTCTGCGGAAAAGGCGACTTCTTCTTCACGGAAACGAATTAAGACACCAGTGAGGTCATTGGTAAGACAAGGTCCTTGCAAAAGCTGTTCATTTAAAGATGTGCCATTGAATCTTGCGGCCGCATCAAACACTACCCTCACTCTACCTGGCTTGTTGGGATTTGTTACCGGATGATGGGGAATGTACCAAGTGATGTTACTGACTGCGGCAACTTCCTGTTTGCTCAGCTTTCTAGCATACCCCTTATCCACACAGTCTTGAATCACATCTCTGTACTTAACTTCCAGCTCTGGATCACGACGGAAGCGCCTTTTCAGGTACTGTAATCTTGCTTCAGCTAGAGGTCTGTTGTAAGGCAGTACAGGATTGTCATCCCTCCACAGAAGGCCCATCTGGTAATGGCCATCCAGCAGGCTAATTGAGTTGTCAATAAGTTTTAGGGCTCTTCGATCTTCTACCGATAATGGTTTGGTTTCAGACCTCGCAGTGCCATAGGATTCAATCTTCCAGAATTCCTCGAGCTGGTCGTTCAGGGAAACATCTTCACTACTGATGAGGTTAACCTGTCCCTGGCTGTGGGACTGTAGATTTGAGAAGCCACCGAGTATGCTCCAACCAAGACAAGACTTGATGGCAAGCGGTTCATTTCGGTTTCCCTTTCTTACATCAAGAGGTACGAAGGCTTCTTGAATGTTAGTACCTAGTAGGATGGAAATCTTCCTCCTTTCCACCTCTGGGAAACGCACTTCCCGTAAATGTGGCCATTGCTCTAAAGATTTTGACAACCTTGTATGTTTCAGGGGAATAGTAAGATCCTTTACAGCCCATGCAGGGTTGACAGCAATCACATGGTCGTTCTGGCTATCCAATGATGCAATTTTGAAGTTAACCTTCATACCCCTTTCTTCAACATCAGCACTGTTCACTGTCGTGAGAGAAAGCTTACTTAGTGTTCCTTCAATATTTAGCAACTTCACAAGAGAAGGGTCAACCATGGTTATGTCAGACCCTGAGTCAATTAGACCATACGTTGTGATTTGACGGCCAGAATTGCTTATCACCTTCACTGGAATAACTTGAAGTAGCACCTCTGAGGAATTGACTACTGGATTAACTGAATGTGCTGAAGTATTGCATGATGTACCTTGGTCAGCCAACGAGTCCTGGTTGACTTCATTATTTTGACTCACAGTTCCCGAATCAACTACTTCCTTTGGTTCATGAAAATGTAACAACGTGTGAAGTGCCTGTCCACAGCCTTCCACTTTACACCTGATTGTTGACTTGCATTTTCTTGAGTTGTGTAGAGATGAGCTGATGCAGTTAAAACAT
>OX421449.1:30147796-30157796 GCA_949126865.1 Montipora capitata | reverse complement strand
TTTTGCTTGTGATAAATTATGTAGTTATGTTAGCGTGCCCTGCCCTTATTTTGTGCATTCATTTGTGTTGTGTTGATACATTTTTGCTTGTCATATGTAGTTATGCAAGCCCTTAATTTCAAAGCCATGCATATGTAGTTATGCTGGCTTGTGGCTAGTGATATGTAGTTATCCTAGCTTTTTTCTTTTATGGCCAGGCATATGTAGTTATGCTGGCTATGGCTAGTGATATCTAGTTATCCTAGCTTTGTTCTTTTGTGGCCAGGCATATGTAGTTATGCTGGCTTCTGGCTAGTCATATGTAGTTATGCTAGCTTTGTTTTTCTTTTCTGGCATCGAGGGTCAACCAACGCGTCGACTTTGTGTCTTGACATGGTTTTGTGCCCGCCAGGTTGTTTTTAAATTTTCTTACCCACTTTTCTAGCCACATGTAGTTGTGACTAGTTTAATTGGCAGTAGTCTAGTTATGCTATCTCGCCTTGCCCTTATTTTGTGCATTCATTTGTGTTGTGTTGATACATTTTTGCTTGTCATATGTAGTATGCAAGCCTTTCATTTGGCCAGCTATGTGGCCCAGTTTACTTTTTCTAGTCATATGTAGTTTTGACTAGTTTAATTGACAGTAGTCATGTGTAATTATGCTTCCTTGCCAAAGTTTTGCTGGTGATATGTAGTTATCCTGGCACTGTTTTCTTAGGGGTTAGCTGGTCATATGTAGTTATGCCGGCAATTCCCTTTGGATCCTTTTTCTTTCTGGCATTGATGGGCCTGCCCACTTGTCGACTCGTTGTCTTGACAGGGCTTGGCCTGCCAGGATTATTTGCATTTAGAGTGTGTTTGCCCATGTGTCAGCTCTAGTCACCCCTACTGTTTTCTGTTCCTGCCCAGTTTCTCTTTGTTTGAGTTGCAGGTTTTCATCATGCCTAAAGTTAAGTCTCGCGGTCATGCCTCTAGGACATCATCATCAGGTGGGGCTCCAAAATGTGCCAGCCCTCGGGAGAGCGTTCGTGCTAGTAGCTCTGCTACACAAGGCCTTCCTGCCCAGCTGAGCTTTAAGAGAGGAGCCCAAGAAACAAGAGCAGAAACATGTTGTGACTTCGCAGGACCCCTCCCAGCACATCAGCAACAGTTCAGCCGTCGCAACAGGAGGCCCTGCTGTCCACCCAGTTAATCGAGATTCTGGTCAACAGCGTAGTGGATGAAGTGTCACGTTGTTTATCTCCAGCGGAGAACCCCTCGAGTATTGTTCCTACCCTACCATCAGGCTTTCAGGAAGTTTCAGTAACTGGAAGGGGCAGCCAGCCTTCATCTCCGACTCAGGTAACCGACCTCATTGCATCTTCTATGGTTCAAGGGAGTTTAGCTGATGTCTCACCTGCCGCGATGGGCCTGGTTCCCTCCACCTCCGAAGGACCACCACCGGTACCAGAGTTTTGTCGTCGCAAAAAGGTTACCCTCAAAGAAATCCAATCACTCGTTGGCCTCTTAAATTTTGCATGTTCAGTTATATGGCTGGGTCAAGCCCTGTTTGCGTTGGCTTATTGACTTAACTGTGGGTGTTGGCATGCCTAATCATTATATCAGACTTAACAGAGAGGTCAAGGTGGATTTAAATTTATGGTTATCTTTCTTGTCTAATTTTCATGGGAAGTCCTTCTTCCTTGAAGATACATGGCTAAATTCACCCAAGTTAGGTCTATTCATTGATGCTTCAGGTGCCTTAGGGTTTGGGAACTGGCCTTCTACTTGGCAATATCAAAATATTGCCATTCGTGAGTTCTACCCCATTGTATTAAGCTTATACCTTTGGAGTGCAGCTATGAGCAATCAGTGCATATTGTTTTTTACTGACTATGAACCCTTGGTTCATGTTATTAACAAGCAAACTTGCAAGGACAGGGTTCTGATGGCTTTTGTTCGAAAGTTAGTTTCAATTTGTTTACATCACAATATGTTGTTTAAAGCTAAGCACATACAGGGAGTTCGGAACCGATTAGCTGATGCTTTATCTCGATTGCAGGTCCAGACTTTTAGGCACCTTGCACCACCTCATATGGACTCCTTGCCCTCAGAGATTCCCCGGTGTCTGCAGCCTCAGAATTGGGGTCTATTGTCACCATGCGTGCTAAGTCCAGTCTCCAGCCTTCATCTATTCTGACCTATCAGCGGGCTTGGAGAATATTTTACCAATTTTGGAATGCGATTTTCCATTCTGTTAGCAAGGCGTTTCCCATCGTGCCCCATAAACATTGGCTCTTTTTATTGCTTACATGTATATGTACAACAAAAGGTATGCTCTGTCTACTGTAAGTTCATATGTTTTTGCATTAGGCTATTGCCAATTTTTGCATTAGGGTATTCACACTTCCAGTACTCAACAGAATCATTGAGTCTTCGGCAAAGCTAGCTATTTCTCAGTATCAACGTGTCAATTTCAGGCCATGTGCTTGACCACCTTTTTTGCCTTTCTTCGAATTGGGGAGATAACCTACAATTCACCTAAAGATGCGGGTGCCCCCTGGCAGGTTCATCAATTGGCCAAATAAGTAGATTCTTCAAAGCGTGTGGTGGCTCTCAAACTCACTTTCGGAAATTTTAAACATAGCTACAATTAGCGTCCATTCTCTACAAATTTGCTTCGCCTTAATACTTGTTGCCCAGTACGATTCCTACTGGATTATTTATCACTTCAGGGAAATCGACCAGGCCCTCTTTTCCTTAATTCGGATAATAGCCCAGTTTCACGGACCATTTTTGCAGAACTCCTTTCTCTTTCCTTATAATAATAATAATAGCTTTATTTAAACTGCTAAAAATGTATCAGTTTGTTAAAAACAAACTGGTATTAATACATGAGCAGATAAATATAATATTTCTGATGATAAAGGGTGAAATACAATCATATCACTTACAATCAAAATCAACTATTTAAATATTATCTTAACAGATAAAAAGGATAGCAATAAAAAATACAATATTTAATTTACCGTGCACCTATGACTTAATTTGTCCGATTTTAGCAAAAAACTATATAAGGCTGCTTTGAATGATGAAAAGGTTGTGATTGATCTTATCGATTTTGGTAAATCGTTCCAATCCTTCGCTGCAGCATATTGAAACGTTTTTTGTCCAACTGTTGTATTTGCTTTTGGTAAATGTAGCGTAGTGCTGTCTCTGAGATCTCTCCCGTGCAGACTTGATCGCCGAGGTAAATACCCTTTTAGTTGGTTTGGACAGTTATAGTCGTTGATGATTTTATAGACTAACTGAAATCTCAGAAACGCCTTCGATTTTTTAATGTTAAGAGTCCCAATTTAGATCTCATACTCTGAGTGCAAGAAGTCCTGTTAGCTTTGAGTATGGTACGCATAACCTGATTTTGGAGCCTTTCTAGGCTGTCTATCATTGAATTTGAGCATTCCATCCAAACAGAACATCCGTAATCAAAGATTGGTAGCATCGTTTGTTTATAGATCTTCAATAGAACGCTTCTAGCCAGGAAACTAGAAAGTCTGTTTATAACACGGATTTTTGGATACGTTTTTTTTCGCATATATGAAAGATGCTCTTTCCAAGCCAAGGTACTATCAACGTAGACACCAAGATATTTATAGTTTGTAACTTCCTTGAGACGATGATCGTGAATAAAGATATTTAAATCATTAGAGTTTTTGAGACTTCTTTGAGTTCCAATCTTCATGACTTCAGATTTTCCTGGGTGTACAACCATCTGATTACTTGATAACCATGAGCTAATGTTGTCAAGATCACCATTAACATAATTAGATGCTTTGTTGATATCTCCATTGCTGTAATGGATTTCAGTATCGTCAGCAAACAAAGTACAACTTGAGTGTTTCACTGCTGATGTAACATCGTTATAATGTGCCCAGAAGAGAGTTGGTCCTAAGACGGACCCTTGTGGGACCCCATGTCGAAGTGCTAAAGATTTTGATTCTGTTGAGTTGCAAGTTACATATTGTCTACGATTGTCAAGGTAGCTTTTAAACCAATGAAACGCAGAGCCGGACACACCTGCAGATTCCAACTTCTTTAAGAGTAGATTATGATTTATAACATCAAAGGCTTTTCGTAGATCCAGAAAAGCAGCAACAGCTATATGTTTAATATCAATGGACCATTTCCATTCGTGAGCAAGGCGGATTAAGGCTATATTACATGATGAACGTTTTTGATATGCAAATTGTTTTTCATTGATCAGTTTGTTTTCAACTGCAAAGTCTTGGAATTGTTGATTTGCAAACCTTTCGAGCACTTTGGCTAAACAAGGTAAAACAGACACTGGTCGATAGTTGTTGCAGTTCGTAGGAATTCCTCCTTTAAAAAGTGGTGAAACGCGGGCGATTTTCCACTTTAAGGGGAATTCACTTTGACGAAAAGATTCATTAAATAGATATGCAATGCTGGGTGCAATGTAGCCAGCCACGGATTTAATTGCTTTTACCGGGATATTATCGGCTCCAGCTGCTTTCTTTGCATCTAGATAGTGCTTTGAAAACTTGCTCATTGGAAACATACTGGAAAGAAGAGAATTCTCTAGCAGAAGGCACATTCGGGTTGTTGTTTAAGACTGGTGATAAATGTGTTGCAGAAGAAGGAAGTGCTTGTTCAGCAATAGTTGTAAAATGGTTATTCATTGTGTCAGCAATCTCTTTGGGGTTCGTTAGGACTTTATTATTGACAATTAGTTTATCGACGTTACAAGGTTTACGCTTTCCTGGAAGAACTTGTTTTAGAACTTTCCAGAAGGATTCAGGATCGCCTTTATGTTCCAATAAGTGCTGATTAAAGTAATCCCGTCTCTGTTTTCGTAATTTAGAAGTAACTTGGTTTCTTAGTTGTCTATACAAAGCCCATTTATCTTCGTCTCCAGTACGTTTAGCACGATTGTGCTCTTGATCTCGCCTTCTCATGAGTTTATTCGTTTCTTTTTGATAGGAAAGTATTTATCTAGATTGTTTTGAAAATGCTTGAGCCAAATGTCAAGTTTCTTGTTAATATCACACGCTGATCTAAAGTCATCCCATGGGATCTTTTGTACATCGGCTTGGAAGGCGGGTACTTTTTTACTGTCCCAAGGACGTGTAAATATAACTCGATGGATATGACTTACGGATGATTTAGAAATAACTGCGTAAATTGGTTGATGGTCACTAAGAACGGTATTAAGGACACCAGTACGCGAAAAAATGCTTGGAGTCGATGTAATCAACAAGTCAATCAGCGTAGAGCCTGATTGTGTATGTCTTGTGCATTCAGTTATCATTTGAGATAAACTATTAGCGTTGATGAACTTAATTGCTCGTTTAGATTGAGGTAGGTCGTTGTCCTTTAGATTACAGTTTAGATCACGCATGATGATGATTTCTTTTCCCTTTCTTGTTTCCATTCGCATCACATCGTCTAGATAGTCAAAAAATGTGGAGTGAGGATAGTCCGGTGCTCTGTATGCACATCCAATTACGTAGTTGGTATTCGGCAGCTTTAATTCTAACCATAGGACTTCTAGACTTCTATACTTCTCAATGTCATTTCTCCTTTTAGCTTTAATACCATCCATGATGTAAACTGCACATCCCCCTCCTCTTCGCTCCTTTCGGTCTCGTCGCATTAACTGATATCCATTCAGAGTTAACTCATGATCACTAACTGACTCATTGAGCCAGGTTTCAGTTAACAAAATTGCTAAAGGTTTATTATGTTGAAAAACTATTCTTAACTCGTCAATAGTGCGGTACAAACTGCGGCAATTTAAAGAAATTATCCATGAAGACCTTTCGACGATTCTCTTCTCGGTTGATAAAGTGTTATCAGTATTCGAATCACCAGGATTTACTTCAACGTCTCCACAGAGCAAGATGATTTGATTCGTAGCCACTGAATTGGAATAGTAAGCGACGCGACCACTAGAATATTTTACAAGCCTTTGTTTAAACCTCCCATTTGTTCTTT
Organism: Montipora capitata; assembly: GCA_949126865.1. NCBI lineage: Eukaryota > Metazoa > Cnidaria > Anthozoa > Scleractinia > Acroporidae > Montipora > Montipora capitata. Next base: position 30,151,823 of record OX421449.1, on the reverse strand, counting down.
TCACGCCGGAATACAATAGCGGATTCCAGGTTGAAAATAATATGCAAATATCAAGGTCGAAGGTAAATGAGGTTCTTTGAGTGGATGACCAAAGTCTTGTTTTAAAACTCCCTGAAACATCGTCAGATAAGTTCCAAGAACGCTGTAGGGCGGATAATCGCACGCAATTTACGTTTAGCCAAGACCAGGAGTCAAAATAAAAGCAAGATATGCTCAAGGAGAGGGTTGAAATAAGCAAAATTACGGAGACACTCAAACCACGCCACGTCGACATTTGCTTCCTCATTATTGATAATTCAGAAACCTTTCACCTGTTAGCGGGCGATAACATTCTAGGGTAAGAAATTCCGGCTACAAATTATACCCCACGCTGTCTTTAGTGCCTCTATCTGCCCACCAGTAATCGAATTTTTCGTTTTGAGATATCATATAATGACATATGCTCCTTGAATTCTTGTGGGCTTGACTCTACAAGCTACAAGGGTCATATTTTTCGCATACGTGCTGCTTCTTTTGCTGCAGAACGGGGAATGTCTGACTCTCAGATCAGAGCTTTGGGTAATTTGAGGTCTAGCCTTCCTAGTACATTGTATATTAGGATACCTTCTCTTATATCTTAGCTTGTTAGTCTAAGAACACGCATGGCTTGCAGGGGAAGCCATGTGCAAGTCTGAAAGGTGATGGGACTGATTTGCAAGGGCAGCAGTCTCATCATTTTTTGGTTGCCAAGCTCTCAGGGAGTTTGAGGTTCTGATTAGCACGGGTAGCAGTCCCCCTTGCTCCTTATACTAGTTTGCAGCTATTCTGTACTTTTCACATTAATAATCTTGGTGTAGCTTGCTTATCGAGTAAGTAGTCAGGGTTCGGAGAACAGATTGGCAAGGGCAGCTGTTCTCCCTTCCCTGTACCGACATGTATTTCTTGTCCTGGTTCTTGACCCCATCTATTTTGTCGCAAACCTTTAATATTGCGGAATCCCCCTTTGTGCTGTTGATATCTGAACTGATTGGCAAGGGCTGCAGTTCATGTGAAATTTAGCTAATAATTTGTATTTAAGTAGTCAGGGATGGCGGAACAGATTGGCAAGGGCGACTGTTCTCCCTGCACTGTAATAACTAGTAAATTTGTTTCGGTTCATTGCTTTTTATTTTGTTTGTTTGATTTCCCGGAGTGATTGGGGAATCCCCTTCGGTACCATAGATTCTTGAACTGAAGGGTAAGGGCAGCAGTTCATGTTATATTTAGCCTGTTATTTTATTTTCCACAATGTCTCGAACTCTTTTGCATGGGCAGCAGTTCTACTTTGGTAGATTTTGTTTTTCGAATATCTCCTTGCTAGTATATTTGGTGGGCTGCATTTCCCTTGGGTGGGGCAGCAGCATGATGGTTATCATTCTGCTTTGGCGTTTTTGTGCCCTCACCTTTACTGGGCTCAACACATTTTATAGAGCAATTATTTTTGTAATAAATTCAAGAAAGTTTGAATGATTAAATCGACTTTGGGCCTTTGCCCTTAGCCATTTTACTCCATCTGGGATTGTCTGTTGTTATTCTAGTGCCCAGTAAACGAGCGTGGGTATGCAGCCCACTAGCTTACAAGGTCCTATCCTGTGGGAGGGGAGAAAGGCATAAAGAGATTATTTGCTATGCAAATAGAATTTTTATGGCTTTCTTCCCAAGGAATTCAGTTAATTTCTACTGTGCAACATGGAATGCACGTGCTTTGAATTGTTATGCAACAGTTTTGTTATGTAATAGCATAGGACACGGGCGGGGCGTGGACAGGGTGTTTGGTTGCCTCAATGTATTGAGCCCCACTCGTGATGACTTTTGGCCAGGCTACAAAGCAGGCACACATTTATTCATTCTTGTTTTTCCTCGCTGGATCACACTTCGTTTTTACATCCCTCCTCCTCCCCTTGGCCAGTCCGCTTTTTCCTTAGGGTATCTTGTTTAGTTTATTTTGCGTTTTTGTGCCCTCACCTTTACTGGGCTCAACACATTTTATAGAGCAATTATTTTTGTAATAAATTCAAGAAAGTTTGAATGATTAAATCGGCTTTGGGCCTTTGCCCTTAGCCATTTTACTCCATCTGGGATTGTCTGTTTTTATTCTAGTGCCCAGTAAACGAGCGCGGGTATGCAGCCCACTAGCTTACAAGGTCCTATCCTGTGGGAGGGGAGAAAGGCATAATAGACTACTTTATTGATATTTTTCTGCAGAAAGGAAAGGTTTTTGCCAGTTCCCTTGGAAAATATACATAAAATAGGCTATTACAATCCTATTTTATTGATGGAAACCTTGATGTAAAATAGAGTCTTTGAAATAGACTGTTTTATTCCTGTTTTTTAAAGGGAGATTCTAGTCAAAGGGCAAAATCTTTATAAAATAGTCTATGTTATTCCTCCTTTACCCCACAATGATATATTGAACATGGCAAGTGAACTATAAACTTTAAAACTATCATACTTTATTGCTATTTTATTTCTTGATCCTGAAAATTAATTTGCAACGTATCATTGTTCATTTCCATGTAGAGAGGCCCCAAAAAATAAGGGTGGTGACTGGTTGAAATTTGTGTTTATTAAACAATTAGATTATTAGCTCAAAATTTCTATCGCACGATAGACCAGTGGCTCTTGGGGGCGAAGGGTCTAATTGTTTTAGTATCACCCAACTAGTCAGACAGAAAAGACAATAATAAAGTTAGCAAGTGTTAGTTGAAGAAATATTTATTTGGGAATAAAACCAATGAAAGCGTCACACTTTTCACTACTTGAGGACTAGTACTAATAGTTAAAAAGAGAGAGTTGTTCTGTTTTGGCACCAGTCATAACTTTACTGAAATTTGTTTGCAAAGTTTCTTTGTTATAAGATTTCTAAAGTGCACTATAACACACAGGTTTCAGACTAAATATTAGTTATCTTCAAACATTCAGTGTCGTTCTATTCTGTTTGCCAAGTGACAAACAAAAATTCCATTTGAAGTGGACGCCAACATACACTTTTGCTCAATACACCTCAGAGGAATGCCAACAATCTTTGTTGTCCCTTCGACCTTGAGGATATGATCAACCACAACAGTTAGTTTTGGTGCTTATCCAGCATTCTAACTGGGAGTTACAGTTTGCATTCATACAAGATGCTTGGTGACACTTCTCCTGAACCTTCACATAATTAAGGACAAAGCCATATTCTGACTGCTTCTTCCCAGAGAAGCTAACTTTGAAGTTATTTCGTGCTGTTACTCGTTTGTAACGCTCGCTGTGATACACTGTTCCATTGATTTGGCATCACTTAAAAGACCACATCTTTCCCCAACATGGTAGTTCTCTTCTTAGTGCCTTCCATTCTGTTGAGAAAGGATCTCTGAATTGATGGAAACTTTTTCCAGTGCCCCAATCACAAAGATCCCTAGTTCTTCTGCATACATGTAGGTATCAGGAAATTCTTCATTAGCTGGTATATCTTGCATCAAGCTGACAAATTCATTGAACTTGTGATCAGCAGCACTTTCAGAAATTAAGAAATTAATTGTCACCTTTGTATCAAAAGAAAATCATATATGTGACCCTATTTGGGAAAAGCAGGCTTAACGAAAATAGCGTTGAAGCGTTTTTTCGTTGTAATGCATTTTCAACGCATTGAAAATGCGTTGAAGAGCATTTCCATTGCGTTTTAAAACGTTGGCAATGTTTTTCAACGGAACCGAAATGCGTTGCAAATCCATTTCAAAATCATTACAAAACATTGTCAATGCGTCGTCAAACATTGACAACGCGTTTAATGAAACCACCGCGGGTCGTTTGGAATCATTCATAGCACTGCTGCTATTAGTTACTACGAAATCTTTACAACGAATTGTTACGCAACTCTAGCACGTTTGTATCGGTTTGAATTTGAGCAGAAACAACAAATACATGGAGTTTTCCTGTAATTTTGCAGAGAATGCGGCTAAGTGTAAAACTCAACTATCCTATGGCTCCTGTTACTTACCTTTTTGGCTTCAGTTCTTACGGTGTCGAA
>OX421449.1:30127796-30130296 GCA_949126865.1 Montipora capitata | reverse complement strand
AATACACATTTCAACCAACAATCACGAACCCTGATAGAATGAGGGCCTTCAGAACTGCATAAATTAGCATAAATTATAAAATCAGAACTCAAATGATGGAACAAATGAAGACCAGGTGATTTGAAATAAGCAGGGCAAAATGTCCTAAATGTCCCCTGTTCTAGTTATGACGTGTACAGCAAATTGAAATGGATTACAACTACCACAGAACATAATTATCTCACTTACTTGTGGAACAATGGTCCTCTATCAATCCTTGGTTGTTACACTTCATCTGCCTTGAGGAAAGACCTGAAAAAAAAAAGGGGTGGGGTACCCACCACTCACCCCTATCATCTCTTGAGAGATAACAGTATCTCTTGAGAGATAACAGTATCTCTCAAGAGATGATAGACCCCACACTCAAGACAAAAAGGCATTAGTATGTGATAACAACAAGCAATATGTAAAATAAGTACAAAAACATATAAAAATGCTACTCTAATTTTTTTGGTTTTTTTTTTTTTTTCAATAACACAACGGTACTAACATTATATACAGTTCAACATTATGTACAGTTCTAGATCTTAGCTACCTTGGGGTTCATTTATCATTTATTTACCAAACTTATCTTGAAACTGCCGCGAGTGAAACACGTGCCAACAGTTTCGTTCCCTTGTGACGTGCATGTGTAACCCCTGGCACTGGGGTGCACTGCAGGAGGAGTACACAAAAAAGCGACCCCTTCCCTCCCGCAAGCACACCACACACTGCTTTCTCATGTCCAAAAAAATTGGACTGTGGGTTACATCAAATGCACCCAAGGTACTAGGCCTAACTGATTCATTAGTGGGGGGCCTATCTACGGCAGGGAGATCACAGATGTTACGAATAAGCTCCTCCCGGTAGGACGCCAATGAGTATTTGGCAGGTCGCCTAAGAGCTGCATTATCTGGGAACTTACGTTGTTGTTCCTTGAAGAGGATGAAACTATTGACTACGGCTAAATCAATAAGATGGAAAAATAGGGTTTTCCACCACCTCATGCACTTCCGCTGTACATTGTGGGTGGCGAGGATCTGATCTGATCGATCCACGGCATTCATGTACTGATTGTACATGTCGAAAACCCCTGGCTGCCGAACTTGAGTGGCATTCCAGGTACCACCGGTCTTTCTCTTCCGGGTTACCTGTGTGGTCTCATTTGCATTGCCGGCGGTGGTAATCATGGAGACAACCTTGTTGTCAACCCATTGCAATGCCAACACAGGTGCATCCCTAACCCAACGCATTGTTCCCTTAGGCTTACCTTTGCCCCACTCCTTGCCTTTCTTCAGACTTGCTGGGAAGTCCCTTCTGCTATCTACAATAGTACCGGTAAGAAGGGTTCCACGGTTAAACAAGTCTTTGGCAAGGGTCATAGATGTATAAAAGTTATCAATAAATAAATGATAGCCCTGGTCGAGATAGTTTTGCATAAGTCGCAGGACAACATCGTACCCAAGGCCATTTTTACTAACTTCCCGCCCTGCCTCCTTACCTATGTAGATGTTGAAATCCTGAACATAGGCATTGGAGCTATCGGCTAAAACCCATAACTTTATGCCCCACTTAGTGGGCTTATCCTTGATATATTGTCGGATGCCCGACCTGTGTCGGGACTTCACCATGCGCTCATCAATAGCGACATGTTGCCTCGGCTGGTGCAAGACTTGGCATCTTGTCTTAAAATACTGCACAAGAGCCTCTACTTTTCTTAACTTATTACCAGCAGGCTCGTTTAGGGGGTCCACGATATGCAGAAAAGCCATAAGGGCTAAGAACTGCAACCTGGGCAGGATTGATCTAGCCCAGAGGCCGTGGAACAAAGTAGCCGTGCTCCAATATTTATCTACATCTCCCACTACTTTAACTAACCCGAAATAAATTAATAAAGCCATGAGCCTATGGATCTCATCAGGTGTTGTTTCCTGCCAGCTTCCATCCGCGCATGTGTAACTTTTGAAGCCACCAGCAGCAATATGGATGTAAGCATAGGTGTTTGTATGCAAAACTATACTGTCGACCATTTCCTTTGTAAAGAATAGCTTGAAGAAATCAAAAGGTTTCACCATGCTATTTCTTAGGAGTGGGCCCTCAAGATGAATGCCCGGAGGTCGAGCAGGGGTAAACTGGGGATGGGGAAATTGCGGGGGATTACCTATATCGGGGTCATCATACGAAAGGAAAGGCGCCGAAGCACTTGCAGCTGCCGGGGTCGCAGGAGCACGAGCCGCAGGGCCTTTCCCCCGCTTTCCACCTCTTCCTTTCCCTTTTCCTATCTGGGGGACAGCAGTTGCTGCGCAGGGTACGGTGCGAGGTGCAGCACGGGTTACTGCACGGGTGGCATAAAATGACCCCACAGGATGAGAAGAGGGCCCAGCAACAGAGCTCTGTACAGAGGTGGCCACTGGAGGAGACAATATCTGACTAACAGAGGCCACCAACTGCCCAGCAGATGTTGCTGAAGCTGTGGAAGAGG
>OX421449.1:30117796-30122796 GCA_949126865.1 Montipora capitata | reverse complement strand
CAAAATCCCCAAAGACAAGAGGGAGGAGGGAGCTTTGGCAACATTACGAGCTGAAGGCAAGGAATGGGCTACAAAACTAGTGAAAGTGGGAGGTAAGAATATGTCTAAATAAAATCAAGATACAATTCACGTTGAAAATCTGTGGCTGTGAGGGACCAATCGTGCAAGTCTACTGACCACTAAAGTAGTTTCTACATTAATTGTTTCAAGTTGAACAAAATCAACATCGTGCCTTAGGTAATTCGGCTACATAGTTTCTAAATTTTCTTTCAATTCATTTATTGCATACGACCAATGTTGTTTTTATGTGTGGGATTATATGCTAGTCTTAGTTAAATGAGATTGCTTCTGACCCCGGCATGCAATTCAGTTGGGAAACAAACACGCCTTAAATTGCAGTGAACGTATATGCTTTTGGCGCATTTTGACAGCAAAAATCTGTTCTAAAATGCCCTTGTACACAGATTATTTTCATGAATTGAAGAAAACAGATTCGCACCACAAATGAAATGAAATTTTATACCCTTATAATATAATTGGCGCCAAATTTGAAGATTTCTAATGCCACTGTTTGTCGTATCTTCAGTTGTGTGATAATCTAACTTTCTGTTGGATGAATCGTTTAACTGAAAATTTCAGTGTTAGACAATCCACCATTTTGTAGCGGAGTTGATTTGACTGAATTCGGCTAAAGTACCATGCATTAATGAGCTAATTATGCCGTGCTGCCCCTAAATGTATATCCGTGCTTCCAAGACTGAACGCACAGGCCTAAGTTGCTTGCATGAGGCATATATGACATGAAAGTATGGGAACCAAACGCAATGTACTTGACATTTCTACTTTCATTTCTTATTTTAAAAGAACTCTCAGTAAATGAATGTGCCTGACAGGAAGGTCATTTCCTTCATAGACAACAAAGCTGCACTCACAGACCACATGCATTCTTTGATAAAAGAAGTTATGCAGCAAAGTGGCAACAGCGAGGCACAGAGATCCTCTTCTGAGAAGGATCCAAGCAAGGAAGTTAGTGACGACGTCACACATGAAAAGACAAAGAAAAAAAACGTGAGTGGTATTGAGAAGCCCAGAAAGAAAATAAAAGCTAAGTCGTCATCAGAGCAAGAAGTACAAAAGGAAAACACCATAAAAAAATCCGTTGGGGAGCAAGCACCTGCAAAAAAGAAAAGCTCCAAGAAGGAGAAGGAGATTGCAAAATCCCATGCTGCAGATGAAGCTGCTAAACACTTTTTTAAGGCTAATGGTAATCGCTTTCCATCACCTTACTCAAACGCAGAAAAAGGGAAAGTTGTTTCACCACTTCTTTCAATGTCTCCACCTAAAAATGTCACCACTTCTGATCGGAGGCCAATGTACCCAGTACAGCCGGTCGGAATTCAAGCTAACTCTGCGACCGTGACATCACAGTGTTCTCCGTTCTCATCTCTCTCTCTAACCCCTCTATCATCGGTTTCTCCCAAGTACAATTCCTTCACTCCTCAGCCTTTCAGAGATGAAGATGTATCCATGCTAGGTCTTCTTGGCAGTTCTCCTTCTCATGATCTAACCCCTGGAATACTTCAGACCACATTTCACTCCAGGCAAGCACGCTCCCGTCGACTGTGGGTTCATTGGTGAGCCAGAGCTTGGCGATCATTGAGACGCCTAATCATTCAACAGAAGAGCAGACTTCGTCGAGTTTATTTTCACAAGCTGTTGACTATGATGTCGAAAGTGTGGAAAATCTTCAGGATTCTCACTGTCCTAATTGCAGAATTCTGGAAGAAAAAGTAAGGAACATGGAGAGAAAACTCGAGAGTCTCAGTAAGTAACAGTTTTCTAATGTAAATGCTGTTTCTGTGTGTGATATAAAACTGAAGCCTAAGCCCTTCACTGAGAAGTTCCGTTTATGTAAATTGAATCACACATGACAAAACACTACAACTATTCAGTTTTACAACGCTGATCCATTCTCACAGCTACATTGGGTGTGTAACTTGCGACTGTGGAGCAAAGAGCATCAATTTTCAATATTTACTGAAAGACGAAGTAAAAAAACTGAAACAAGATATAAAACCCAGGGACATTCATATTGAGAAGATGAATGATACTCAAAAGTGACCTAAATGATGAAACGGGTAACTAGTCCAAAGCAAATTGTAGAAACATTCTTGTCTTATTTTTTAGAACCTCCCCCTGAAGTTGCCATTTACTTTAAGAAACTCTTTCTTGGCACTGGAGAAGATAGCTCATCCCAGGTAAGAAAACTGTATTCCGGTTAGATTCCTTGGGCAGTTAACAGCATTTTCCTGGTTCTAATAGCACCCCAAATTCTAGCTAAGACGATTTGTCGTCAATAAATACCTTGTTTTCGTGCAGAACATTTTGTTGCAGAGATGTGATATACCAGTGCAGGCAAAAAAATTCCTTTGTGGAAAGTAGACTGAAATTAAGATGGTCGCTTGTTGGCTTGTGGAAAGTAATGACATTTTGATTTGAAGACAGAAACTGTAATGAATACCTCACGCGTTATGTATTGCTACTTCTATTGGTACAAATACGAACAACGTTGCGGTCATTGCCTTGCTTGCAAAGACTTTTCCCCCAACTAAATTTTTTGTGGCCAGTGTACGAACGTTATGAAATATCCTGCAAAGTTTGATAACCACAGTAAGGAATTCCCCTAAACCTTCATTCAAATATTCGCACGTTAAACTGAAAATCAAGAATAAGTATCTTTGGTCTTACTCAAAAAATTATGCATTGTTTTCAGATATTGATCGAGGATCTAGCATCATTCACCACATCAAATGTTTCACGCCACTACGAAGGAGGCCAAGGGAAGCAGGAACTCTATAGCGGTGTGGGCATTTATATTTCGTGTGTCGAATTGCACACCATTTTGTCCCAATCGATGGGAAAGCCCCAGGAACTACTCGGCTTACTGGTCAGCTACTTCTTTGATGATGAAACCTTGGCAAAGTCCGTACCTCTTCAGGGAAGTCGCTCAAAGGGCAAGAATGTCTTGGACCAGAAGATAGTTCACGTGCTAATTGGTAAGAGAGGATTGTGACATTCTACTACTCAGACAATCGGATTACCGTGTGATTCCGAAAATCTGGAAAACTTTGCTTTGATTTTGACAGTTGCAATTCTGCAGCAATCAATCAGAAGCGACATGAAACCAGATGAAAAAGGAGACAACGCTTTAGTCACGAAATCATATCTTTATTAAGATCGCTTCTTCTTCATGGTAGTTTTTACTTTGCTAGCTTGCCTTTCTTCTTTCCATTTTTAGCAAACTGAAAATTTCAGCGAGATAAAGAAATAGGGCAGATTCCTTGGGCAGTTAACAGCATTTTCCTGGTTCTAATAGCACCCCAAATTCTAGCAAAGACGCGACTGCGATTTGTCGTCAATAAATACCTTGTTTTCGTGCAGAACATTTTGTTGCAGAGATGTGATATACCGGTGCAGGCAAAAAAATTCCTTTGTGGAAAGTAGACTGAAATTAAGATGGTCGCTTGTTGGCTTGTGGAAAGTAATGACATTTTGATTTGAAGACAGAAACTGTAATGAATACCTCACGCGACAAAGTTGACCGAACTTAATTATGCATATATTTTTTGCCGCATCTTCCTTATGTCGTTGTAGTCCGTTTGTTATTAAGTATAGTTGCACCTTCACATTCAGGAAATGGACTGAAAATCGTAACGGAGCTGTAATCTTTACTTGAAATAAAAGGTTGTTTGTGAATCGACAGTTTGCGTTGCCTGTGGTGAGAACTTTGGCGGGAAGAACTTTGTCATTGGAAAGCAAACGCTACCAACATGTGTAAGCCTCCAAAGTGTTGCTGCATTAATTTTTATGTTATGCGCGCACATTTCAGATTTGCTGTCTCGTCTGGGATAGTCGAGCCAAACTGTTTACATGCGAAAAAGTCGTCTCGCCTGCCAGGGTTGCCTACCTGCCCAGGAGACACAGCTCACGTCCAAGAGCTGTCTCGCCTACCTTATGTAACCATCGCCCAGGGTATCTCTCGGGTAGGGTTGTCTTGGGAACCCGTTACCATATAGACAGGGCCTTAGTTGTGGTTTCTGTTGCGACTGGTCACAGTTATTGGGTTATTGTAACAGCATCATTCTTTCCTTTTTTAACGATGTCAAAAGCGCTTATTTTAATGGCTAAGTGGGCATCCGTATGCCTGCTATCGTGGAATGTTCTTGATAATGACATGTATCAACCTGTTGGTGGACAATAGTGATTACTGCCAAAATATTGTCTACATCATTCTTAACATGTCTTTTTGTTTTTGAGATAAAGAGCTATGTTTCCTAATCTCACCTAATGTTGCAAGCAGCGTTGGTGGTAGTTGAACTACAGTTATGCTATCTGCTTTCAATAGTAGGTTGAAAGATGCTGTCAAATAATTTTACGCATGATAATATACCACATAGAAACTTTGGATGACTTCGGACGATAAAAGTAGTATTGATGAAGTGAATGACACGTACCGGTTGGCATACCAATAGCTAACCAAAGAATTGCTGGTTCCCGCCACATAGTGTTGGGAACCTGAACTTCTGCATGAGCAATGGCAAATGATAGCAGTCCTTGTATCCCTGATAAAACTGCCAGTGGTGGTACATTCAGAAGGCTACCAACAGCAGCGCAACCCTAACAAAATATCAAAGTGTTTACTTTGTGATGATTTTGTTAACAAGTGTGGTTCAAAATCCCTTATAACACCGTGACATTTGGAGTGGCCGAAGCAAACTGGGCCGCCAGTTTTCATACTGTCTGATTTTGAATAAAATGAAAAATGATCTGAAACGTTCCAATTTTAACTATTGTAGAACAAAGCGTGCAGTAAAAAGTTAGAAGGAAATCGACATAGAAAGATCTTATCACAAATAGTGTATTCCGGATTAATTGCCTTTTTTAGCCGAAGATTTAAAATAATATTTAAATATACAAAAAGTTAAGGAGCTCAATGATAT
>OX421449.1:30102796-30107796 GCA_949126865.1 Montipora capitata | reverse complement strand
GAGAGTAGGTATAACATCGGCTCATGGAGAAGAGAGAAGCCCCCCCCCCCCCCCCCCCAAGGAAAAAAAAAAAGAAGAAGGAAAGAGAAAAAAAAATCACCTTCATGCACGCCAAACCCTTAAATACGATCCCCTCTTTAATATCCATTTCGGAAAGATTGATTATGATGAAGACAGATTTGGGCAATAACGGAAGCGTCTTTTGTCCAATTCCCAAGGCTCCGCTATGTTAATGTATTTGCTGGAGCTAACTTGTAAATGTGAAAATAGGTGAACATTAATTTGTAAAGTAAACGGAAATAGCCCTGGTATTACGGCAAGAGATAACAGTTATGGAACTCTGTGGCTGTAGTGAATGAGTATGATTCTACTTTCATAAACGCGTTCCTGAAGTAATTGACTTGGTGTACGATAATTCCGCCAGCCACAATAGGTTTGTCATTTGGTATCACAGTTGTAAATGAAAAAAGTGACACTGTTCACGTGAAATTAACCAGAAGAATTGCTTTGGTCATCTGTGCACGAAGAACATCAGAAAAGCTTGCGGGAACGAAGAAAGAGGAAATGAGTCATTCTTAAACCCAAGTACCATTCTTGTTTTATTGACATTTTCGCAGCCAAGTTTGTTTTTGTATTAAATGAATAAGTACTCATGTTGACATGAAAGCGGATCCTATTATGGAATGAACGCAGCGTCCGTAGGTGACAAAATTCGTATCTTGCTAAAACGTGTTACATCCGACTGAAGTTTGAATTTCCCTAAAGAGTAGTTATATTATCGGCGCATGGAGAAGAAACAAACCTCAAAAATAACAAGAAGAAAGAAAGAGAAAAAAAAATCACCATCATACACGTCAAACCCTTAAATACGATCCCTTTTTTAATATGCATTTAGGAAAGAATAATTACAATGAAGACAGATTTGGGCAATGACGGAAGCGTCTTTTGTCCAGTTTCAAGAGCAAATTCCCAAGGCTCCGCTATGTAAATGTATTTGCTGGAAATGGCTTGTAAATGTGAAAATAGGTGAAGCTTGCGAGAACGAAGAAAGAGGAAATCAGTTATCTGATACTTAAATCCGAGTACCATTCTTGTTTTATTGTCATTTTCCTAGCGTAGTATGTTTTTGTACTTAATGAAAAAGTACTAATGTGCACATGAAAGGGGATCCGATGATGGCTCCAAGGCTGACAGGTGTTTATGGCACTATCGGCCAAATGAAGTGGGCGATTATATACAATACAATTGCTTGAATATTGCGCCTTGTTATCAACCTCCCAACCCCCCCCCTAAAAAGCAAGAGAAAATTCTAAATAAAGAAATAAACACAAAAAAAGATAATTAAATACCCGAGTGATCAATTATTTGATTTTAATCCCGTCCACAATTACTTTATCTAACTATTAAGTACCATCTGCCAAATACCATGCCACTTCTTTGCATACCATAACCCCCTATTGTATTCTGAATAGTTCTCCAAAAAACGCAATTTTCATTTGAAAGACATTTAATTGTGGAGCCGAAGGTGTACGTTCTTTATTTTGCGATTTTCTCCTGAAAACGTTCTGAACATGTTCTCAATTATCGTGCTACAGAATGAGTTCCACTACCAACTGAGTTGTTTTTTTTAGTGTATGTGCAATAAGAAAACCACATAATAAAGGATATAAAACGATGTATAATTTCAGTTCATTGTCCTCTTAGACCGCCGTGTTGCAATTTTTAACCTTTATTTATAGTACCCACAAAGAAATCCAAACACACACACACACACACACAAAAACGAAGTTGTGGTTCAAAATTCTGGATAATGTCTGCATGAACGCTTTAAGAAGATAGAGGTTCTTATAAAAGAAATTAGAATAAAAAATCCGTAACTTTCAAATGGCATATGCACCAATAAAATCGTTTTTCACAATATACCTCAAATTTGAAGTTCTCAGCTAATTTTCCGGAAAACCAAAACTGGAAACTTTGAAACTGAAATGGCAATGGAATACTGAAAAAATATTTACAATAGAAGGACAAGTGACGTATCCTCGTGCTAATCTTCCTCAAAGAAAATCATTTGTAGGTCAAATGAGGGAAGCTGTTCATCGTTACTACTTTGCTGATAACCGAACCATATCTGCTCTTCATTTTTTTGCGCATATTCTGTAAATGCGGCCACAGCCTCTTCAACTTGTTTTTGTTCTTCTTGCGTTAACAAAGTTCCACATGACGCTCGTTGTAGGGTTGTCCTTAAAAATTGCCCTCTCCGCGCACGAAGCCATTGTACGATCTGGGCAGTTTCATAATCTCCGAGAAAGTGTGTTGGTGGAACAGAAATTTTAATAGTTTGCAAGAAATAACCTTTTTGGAAGCCATTTGTGCGATAACAAAGACTATAAAATGAAACCTCGCTTGTGCCATTTGCAAGTTCCATATCTTGGGTACAGTAAATGAGCATGGCAACTCTCCACAGTGACCCATTTCTTTGAATGTCGTTGAACTGGCGTTTGGTAATGGCATCAAATATCGCAGTACATTCTTGTAGCTGTTGCTCAATAGGGTATTTCAGATCAATGTTGTAGTGAATGCACGTCTGTTTTTTTCCACTTGCATCCATGACTATATCAAATTGACCAAGGAAAGGTGCGCTGTTAATCTATGATTCTTGGTGACAAGCTTTACTGTGTGAAATCGAAGGGGGTATCACCACATGTTAAGAAATCACTTAATGGTTGTCCCATCGGAATAAAAGGATGTGCAATAAATGTTAAATCTTCGACCCCCGTTTAGTTGATTAAATAGCTAAAATCAAAGGGAACCCATGGCCAAACTCGTGGATTAAGTAATCTAGAGATATAACATGTTGGTGAACTTGCAATTATTGGGCAATTTTAAAGGCTATTAAAGCAAGCTGGGCTCATAGCGTGCAGTCGCTCTCATCTCATTTGGTGTAGGCTTTGTACATATTACAAAGACATATGTCCAGAATAGCTAGCTTGGCAAGGTGGCAGGTGAACACGGTGTGGTATAGGCAAAGGAGTCTAAAGTCATAGTGGACTGTACCCCCTTCCCCTCCCCCCCCCCCCCCCACACACACACACACCAGTTTGTGTTTGTCACGTGGTGAGAAGATAACTGGGAAAATATTTATGTATTCAAGAAGTTTTTTTCTTCCCATATGAGCTAACAGACCTTTGTCATTGCATTCCACTCAATGCTGTAGGTAAGGTTTCTGGACAGTACTTGCTTTCCAATGTGGAACTGCTAGTCTCTAATTTAATGCACGTAAAGTACATCAAAATAAGTAGCCTCTTTTGCAAGCGTTTTCAATGTTGACAAAAAAAGTCTGTCAACCCATGAATGTGCTTCAAGGAGCTCACCGAGGCAATCTTTCCTTTGCTATGTTTTCAATTGGGAAGCAAAGGTGTGAACATAACACCAGGAAAAAATCATTAAACTTTACAAAATCAAGTATTTGAGCATTTCTTTCCACGTTTATGTGCATTTCACATCCCACCTAAAGTTCAGATGAATGTACTAAAACAAACAAAACAGGTATAGAGAACACACCTTTAATCTAAACTCAACTCAACGTGAAAAACTTAACTCAACCTGAAAAACTTAGAGAAAAAAAAGCCTAACTTAAACTTAGCTTAAATTTTGCATTTTGGTAATAACATTTTTGTCATTATATAGAATAGAAATGTTTTGTTGGATCAGCAGCTGTTCTACAATATCAAGTATTTGGGAATTTCTTTCCACGTTTATGTGCATTTCACATCCCACCTAAAGTTCAGATCAATGTACTAAAACAAACAAGACAAGTATAGAGAACACAACTTTAATCTAAACTCAATTCAACCTGAAATACTTAGAGAAAAAAAAGCCTAACTTAAACCTAGCTTAAATTTTGCATTTCGGTAATAACATTCTTGTCATTATATACAATAGAAATGTTTTGTTGGAGCAGCAGCTGTTCTACAATATTTTCAGTCTCAAGAGATTCATGATCAAAATGGCCAAGAGTTGCTTTCAAGACATCATTGAAAATGGTGAGTGTTTTCTTCTTATCATCTATTTCAACATTCACATTGACATACAGTTTTGTGGGGCAATTATAGGCTCTCATCATATGAGAGCAGTAGTTGCATTTAACAACAATGGATTCTAGTTGGATAATACGCTTGTTACAATTACAACAGGTTTTGTACCTTTGAACTTCTTCAACTGTACTAATCATTGGGACATGAATGGTATGTTCGTTTTCCAGTTCAGTAGTATTGCTTTCATTGAATTGAAGGGAAGACAGATCAGCTTGAAGGGTTTGCTTGATGGACGTGTTCATGGTGGAAGTCAACTTCTTGGAATTATTCCAGTAACTGGTCGATAATGATGTGACTCGATACACACAGTCTAACTGCACCTGAGAAATTTGCTCATTCCATAAATCTAACGTCATAGTTCCTGTGTTATCCAGAAGTATCACCTGTGAAACTTTGTTTGTACGTCTCAACTGTTGTGTGACGACACTCTTAGGAGGAGAGACTTTTACGACTTTTGCGCAGACGGTTATGTTATCCTCTTTTGAAGCATCGTCCGTCAAGAGGTAACCGAGTCGTGTTACAGGTTGATCCGCGTCGTCACAATATTGGAATGTGTACTCCATTTCATCAGGTTTGGTGAGCAAAGTCTTGTCGTTGATCACTATTTTAGTCTTGTCCGCCGATTTCTTGTACCGTGTTATATTTATGGGTGCTCTTTTGGTTTCATGCTCGTCTAGGATTTTTCGTTTTGCCTTCGAGTAACATAGCACTGGTTGGGTTGTGGAGGCGTCCGTTTGCAAGGTTAATTAACAATTATTCGCCGAAGGCGAAGTGATTATCGTTGAATATTCACCGATAATCACTTCGCCTTCGGCGAATGATTGTTTTAGTTTAAATACACAGGTGATTATTTCAAAAAAGAGAAAAAAAACATTTCAACGCGAAAATCATCTTCACTTTACAGTG
>OX421449.1:30085296-30092796 GCA_949126865.1 Montipora capitata | reverse complement strand
CCCTTAGAGGCTCAAGAATCATTGACTTTGGCATAGGGGGTAGAGGGAAATTAAATCTGCATATTTTATGTCCACCTTTCTTACAGGTTTTTGCATGTCTGTGTGTTTGTAGATTTACAAGTTCTTTCATTTTTGCATGTTATATACTTATCTACAAACTGTATAATTGTATCATTACTAGCTTTCTCATACTGTGGTGCATCTTTCACCCAAAATAAGGCATGAATATGTGGTGATCCTCTTTGCTGAAATTCGACTCTGTAGAAAAAGTCTACCATTTCGGCAATAGGCTGTGGATTACTTTTCAAGACATCTGTAATAAACAATTGAACCATGTGTTCAAAGTTTCTAGCACATGTAACAGGGTCCTTCTGAATAAGGTCTGACTTTTGTGAGCATGTCATATTCTCAATTTCATCATCAGTATAGTCTTTCTTGTCTACAAGTCTACCCAAAGTTTTCAACAGATGTCCCCACCTTGTTTCTGCAGCTGAGAATGAAGAAAAACATGTAGGATTACCCAACTGACGAATCATAGCAAACAAGTCTTTCTAGCATCTTTCAAAGTATGGTGGTGATCCTCTGAGATTCTTTAATACTCTAAACCCTTCGTCAACTTGAATTAGTTTATTTACATGATCATCTGATTTTAGATCACCAGCAGTATATATTTCTTGCCCTTGGTTTTTGGTTTTGCACTTTCTTAAAGAGATACGTGCACTATTTTGAATTTGCTTAATTTGCAATTTCTTTAATTTGTAAAAGATATTAGGTACTGATTGGGCAACTCTTCTATCTTGACTTGTCAGTTCCCATTTGCACACTGTACTGTAATGCACAGGTATTGTCCTTTCCTTGTTGTCAGCTCTGGTTTGTCCACAGTAAATTGTAGAAAATGATAGGAATTCAGATTCTTTGTCCATAAATATACCTAAAGGTCTGTTTCCTTCACCTGGTGCAAAACTACATGTAATGATCTTTTCAACAGTTTCAGTCATATCTGGTTCTTGTAATAAAGTGTCTGTAACACCTGATGGGAGGTCCTCTACTTCGCTCCATGCATTGTCATCATCATCATTGTTTTTAGAATCCATAATAGGTTCACTGGTTAATTGCTTAGTGTTATTATCAGGTTCTGTAGGTTCATCACTGGAATGAAGTACATCTGTTTCACTTGTTTGATTAGTACTAGTACTGGAATTTACAAACTGTTCCCAATCATCACGTTCACTTAAAGATGTGCTATTGGCAGTGTAACAGAGTTACCATAGCGGGTATGGTAAGAGTGAACACTTAAGGTCTTTCTTGAGTTTGTTTAAACTGCCAAACAGCTTCTTTCTCGTCGGGGTCAAAGATTCAGAGATATAAACCTTCTTAGTTAAATCTAGCGACTCCACCTCAAGATCTTTCAGAGATTTAATGCTGCTACCTTACTTCCCGGCCACTTCCTTTCTGGTGGCATAGAACTCGTCGCGAACTGCCCTCCTTGTGAATTTCACAATGAGCTTGCTATCAGTCGCTTGGTTAAACGTAGGTAAAGGATGAGCAGTAGATATGTCCTCATCGCCAAGGTCCATACCCATTTCTTTTCCAATGGTCTTCACGAGCTCGAAACAATCGACTTCATCATTCGGTTTTAAACCTGAGATTTCAACGCAGTCTCTTCTAAGGTATTGTGCAAGCTCGTCAATTTCTTTCTTCGCTTCAACAGAGCGCTTTTGTGTAATGCTAAGATCTTGCTTAACACTTGTTACGTCTGCGGTGAGCTTCCCTGTTTTATCATTACTGCTCTGAATCTTCTTCAACAACTCTTCATACTTACCAGAGAAGTAGTCAACAGACGACTTCAGTTCACTAAATTTTTCTTCAATCGAAAGCAATTTTGATCTTATTGGTCTAATTTTCTCCTCGAGGAGTTTTTTGATGTCATTCAAGGTTGCCATGAACAAAACAAATAACAAGATACCTGCATAAAGTAAAACGATAGCCAAAATGGCGGAGCTACTACAATATACAGCCGGCGGCCATGGCGCCATATGCTAATTTGAGCCAATTTGAGCCAACAAACGTTTACAATTTTACATGTTCCCCACATACGATTTCTGTGGAATTCATTTAAACTGAGACCAGATGAAAGATGGAAGATGGTTGGAAAGTAAGGATGAATATAATACTGCTTTATGAAGTTTTGTTAACCGTTTGCTGTTTAAGCCAATCAGAAGTAAATACAGACAATAGAAATACCAATTGAATTGCAACATGTTCGTTGCCGTTGTTGCTATCGTTCTTATCTGGACCGTTTCTCAATAGTGGGCATGTGCATTTTAAAAGTCCAAGTAGCTTGTTGGCCTTAGCAATAATGGCTTGGATATGTGTGTTCCAGGTGAGGGAGTTGGTGATGTTAACTCCAGCATCTTTCTCTGTGGACACACGCTCTAGCTCTACATTATGAAGCTTGTAGATGAAGTTTAGTGGGCTCTTTTTTCAAGTGATGGTTAGGGCCTTGCATTTAGAAGCATTGAACCGGATATTGTTTTGCCAGGTCCACGTGTCCATGTTGGTCAAGGTTTTCTGCATAGACATGCAGTCTTCGATGGTATTGATGTTGCGATATACTTTGGTGTCGTCAGCATAAAGGGAAGTGAAAACATCACCTATGGCTACATCTGGGAGGTTGTTAATAAATATTATGAAAAGCAGTGGCCCCAAAAGGCTGCCTTGGGGGACCCTAGAAGTGACAGGGGCCCATTGCGAAGTTGCGCCATCAATAACAACTCGTTGGTGTCGCCCAGATAGGTAGTTAGTGAACCAGATTAAAAGCTGGCCTGACATCCCGTAAGCCTTTAACGTAGAAAGGAGGACGTTATGATCTACCGTGTCAAATGCCTTGGCGAAGTCAAGGTAAATTACATCCGTCTGGATGTTTTTATCCAGGTTTCGGCCTATGGTATGAAGAACGGATAGTAGCTGAGTGACACATGAGCGATTCCTTAGGAACCCGTGTTGTAAAGGAGTAATTAAGTTATTAACATGATCATACAGACAATTAAAAACGCAGCATTCCAGGACTTTGCTGACAATCGGAAGAAGTGATATGGGTCGGTAGTTATCGGCAGGCTCTTTTGAGTCCTTCTTGTGAATGGGTGTTATGTTCGCGGATTTACACTCTGTAGGAATTTGACTGCTGCTGAGAGACTGATTAAAAATCCCACAGAGACTCGGATTTGTTGGCCACATTCTTTCAGTAGACTCGCTGGGATGCCATCAGGTCCACAAGCTTTTGAGGTATCAAGCCCAATCAGGTGCTTTGTCACATCGTCAACTGACACCGGTACTTGAGAAATTTCCATATCAGTTCTAAGTGAATAAGTGAATTATTCGTCGGTTCAGTGTTTACATCTGGAGCAGCCGATAGAAAAACAGAACAGAAATATTTATTTAAGAGTTCAGGTTTCTGCGCCGGTTTTGTAGCCACTTCACCATCGTAAGAAATCGCTGAGTTAGTGCATGAGCGTCCGCCCAAGAACACTTTGTGGTAAATCCAGAATTCTTTCGGGTTGACTTTGAAAAACGTTTCGATTTTGGCTAAGTATTGCCGGTGTTTTGACCGCATTAGGTATTTGATGTTTTGACTTAGTTTGCGGAGCTTCAGCTTCTGTTCTGGCGATTTGTCCAAATGAAATTTCTTTAAGGCTGCATATTTCTTACAGATGAGATGTCCAACTTCACCATCAATCCAAGGCGGAGAATTCTTGTCGCCAACTGTTTTGATAGGGATATGTTCTTGTACAGCAGTTAAAAACAGGTCCTTCCAGTTCGACCAGTGTTCATTCACGTTGGCCGAGGCAGCAACTTCAAACAGCAGACGGGTGAGAGAATCCCGTAAGCTATCAAAATTACCATTCTTGAAGTCGTAGAACTGGCGAGTCACTCTCTTTACTTGTTTAAAGGGGAAACAAACCATCCCTTGGATGGAAAGATCGAACACTTCCAATGACTTCAGGCCAATTGCAGAGCAGTAGATCTAGTTTGTTGCCTGCCAAATGCATAGGTCCAGGGATGAACTGCTGGAGAAAGTTATCACCCATGAGGTCACAAAATATGTTATGATCTGCTCGACTTCCATTGTTTATTGGAGCGGTTTGATCGCCAGACCAGTCGAGTTCGGGTAGATTGAAATCCCCAAGCACGATAATACACGCAGATTCACTGTTATCACATAGTGAGGAGTTTAATTTGAAGATAGGATCGGGCGATGTATTGGGGTGATACAAGCAATAAAGTAGCACTGATTTTTCGTGGCATCTTTTGAGTTCCACAACTACTAGCTCGACATCCTCCCTCTCTAGATCGAGGCTTCTAGAAGCTTGAATATTTCCTTTGACAGCCACAATTACTCCCCCACCAAGATCCTCTTTATCCCGGCGAAAGATAGAATATCCTGGAATGATTTCGCTGTTTATAACAGATTCATTGAGCCAGGTCTCGCAGATTCCGACAACATCGAAGTGGCCTCTATAAACAAGCTCCTGAAGTATGATAATTTTGCAAATCCTTTCGTGTACGGCTGTCATCGGAAGCGATATAGGCTTTCAAGCTCCTAGCGTTCAAATACAGAGCACGTAAACCGTCACTTTGACAGCGCTCAGGACCTGGGTTTAAGGAGATGTCCATATAGATTGTAATGTCGATATCTCGCTGCAGATCTGGAGGCGAATGACAGGTGTATCCATGTTTGGACCAACTCACTTGCTGCAAGCGAAGTGGAGCTGTGATACAGCGCTTGGTCAATATAACCAGAGTCGAGTTTCTTACGGGAAAAAATATCGTAGATATCCTCAGTAAGGTTGGTGTTTTTATCACAACATTGGCGAAGCTCTTGGGCGCATAAGATACCGAGCAGATTAGAAAGACGAAGAGAGAGCAGAGGCAACGTGTGACGGCCATGTTGGTTTCAATGTACCAGTGAATTCCTACCAGTATTTAAGCTTGAATCAGTACACACGTCTTTAGAGCAATGTTTGTTGTCCTGGGTGGCCACATAAGTTCTTTGGTGTCGCGTGATCTCGTCAATTCTGCCCATGTTTGTCCCGTTTTCAGTGGCCGTTTCGCTCATTAAGTGTTCATTCTCCAGCAAGCTGGAATTTATATACCCCCCGTGAGCTGGAGGGGTCGAAGAGCAAACGCTCATCTCCTCGTCATGTTTAACGCCTGGACGAGTCAAAGGCTCCTGAAATTCAGTCTTCAAGTTGACCATAGTACTAAAGTCAACTCCACTTCAATTTAGGGAGATGCTTGGTATTAATGGTCGTGTAAAAGCTACAAAATCACCCCAATCCAATGCACAATCAATGCGGGCTGCCACGATGCATGCACACTGATTGTGCAGTTGCTATTTCAATATGGCGATGGGCACAGACTGCGCAGTTACTATTCCAACATGGCCTCGGGTTCGGGCAGTCTCATTCGGGCCGACTAATTACGAACAGTGTCTACACCTGAGTGAGTGAGTGAGTGACACATTTGCATATCGGAGTCCCTGCAAGAAACCCGTGTCTACGCTTCGCGTATCCACGAGTTTAAAAAATGGAAAACAGCTCACTTCCGGTTGCCATCCGCGATACGCAAGTCCTTTTAATAGCCTAAACAATAAATCCGACAATTTTATGATGATATTTATTGTCAATAACAGGACAAACACATGAAAAACTGACATGAATTTGTTAATTAAGCAATAGAAAACATTTTCCGTGTTCGCATAGCCTGATATAAACACGAGAGGGGTTGGGAGAATTTGAGACAGTTATGCAAACCCCAGACGAAGTCTCGGGTTTGCATAACTGTCGAGTGTTTATATCAGCCTATGCAAACACACGTAAAACGTTTTCTATTGCTTTTATAAAATATTCAACAAATGAAGGAAAATGCTGGTTTTTTCACTTTTTGATGGAAGCAAATTTTCGTAACACACGCTCATATTTCCTACCAACCAATCAAAACGCTCGACTGACAATACCTAACCAATCAAAATCCGTGAGATGTCACAACCCTGTTACATACTCTCATCTTAACACAGCTATTGACCAATGAGAGTGCGCGTACTATCCAAATTATTTTATAAATAGATAGAGTGCATAAGGAAGTTGCGATGGAAACAAAGGGATGGAATGTGATTTTGTTTAGTATATAACTAGTTTACCTAAATGGTAGAAATGCTGCCAAGAGGAAGGGAGGTGTTCAATTATGCTTGCAGTAATTTAAAGACGGTTCCTGCGTGGAACTGAAGGATGATTTTGATAGGTCTTGTCCAGAGACGGAACATTACGTAAGCCCCCAAATGGTCCCCCAACTGGACCACCTTCTGGACCCCGGCGCGAGAGAAGAAAGAAAACAATAAATGATTTTCACTTTATTCTAAGATCCAAATTGGAACTTCTTCTGAATTAAAGGAGGTTGAAGATGACGTACAACTAAACATTTTCAAGAATCTAGTTGTGTGACGTCTTTCGTTTACAAAATGCAGCATTTTGCATTTCCAAATTGTCACCTTGCGTGACACCACGATACAAACCTATTTGCTTGACAAAAAATGTCTATACCTATAAATCTCAGCAGTTTGAGCCCTCCAAGTACATTGGGAGATGTATTTATACACATGCATTTTATCCCTAAGTGAGAAATAAGCGCTTTTATTATACAATGCTGATGCTATCTCAATTTTGATTGGCTAAAAGCACACCGCTAATTCTAGATGGCGCTGTGTCATCGCGTCACATCTACAGACACTGGCATTTATGCATGTAGGTATGACGCATTTTTGCAGACAATGGTTTTTGTCACCTGACAAGCTAGCCGGCGGTTTGAGCAAGATTGTGCGAGGTGAGAGGTGAGGAAGTGGCTATTAATCCGCACCAGTTATCTCCTGTTATTAGCCTTTCTCAAGAAGAATTTATTGTACAGAACTCTCATTCAGAGATAACGAAAAAGTTTAATTTCTTTAACTGTAATGTCAACATTCATTAAACGCAAATGAAGTTTTGTTTACGTCTCGATATCGGGAACATTTTTCATAACACCGTACAACTTAACTTTAGAATTTTGTTCAAAAGTTTCAGTTCGATTCAGTTTTTCCTGGAAGGTTTTCAGATGTTTTAGGCTTAAATCCTTTCTGTAAACGTTTTGAATTCCACTTTACATGTAATTCACGGCTGCCATTAATAAAGATGTTTACACTGAAACGTGTCATTGCGTGGCTTACTTTGTTGTTGTTCTGTGAATTGTCTCAACGCTTCTACATTTATGATTGTGTAATAAAACAATTATTGGATTCACTTTTCGCATGATAGCGAAATTATCAAGGCCTTGGTTTGTGTTATCCGCCTCAGCCTCGGCTTCGGCAGATAACACAAACCTCTGCCTTGATAATTCTCGCTATCATGCTCAACCTCATCCAATAATTGCTTATTATCGCAAAGTGAACTAGAGATGTCTTTGTTGATT
>OX421449.1:30060296-30082796 GCA_949126865.1 Montipora capitata | reverse complement strand
TTTCCCAAGCCTTGAATCATTGCCTTACCTTCTGTGGGCTCGACAATAGCCATTACAAACCCCATAGTTTTCGCATTGGCACTGCAAGTTTCGCAGCTGACCAGGGTTTCACTGATGCCCAGATTCCTGGTTTGGGTCGCTGGAAATCAGACGCATTTAAAGTATACCTCTGTTCCTCGTCCCTCGTGGCGACATCGGAAACCGTGAACGAGTACCGGGACAGCAGAACTTTAGACAGGGGCTAGTTTTGCTGCCTTTTGCTCGCCACTAACAATTATTCTTAATAGATATTTTCCGTTATCACGTTTGGTTCTTGATCCAGAAGGATTTTATCGGCATCATACATGTGCCCATAATATTTTATCTTGGTAGCAACAAGGAGCAGAATTTTAGACAAGGGCTAGTTCTGCTTCTTATCGGCTATCTTTTATGCGATAATTTTTCTTCCGTTTATGGTAGGCAGTTTCTTAGAACCTGCTGTCTTACATCTCAAGGTTCATGGCGAAATTTTAGACATGGGCTAGTTTCGCCCTATTGTAGTTTTCCGTGATCACTCCAACAGCAAGTCCAGTCAGGGGCTGCTTGCTCTAAACTTTCGCCATCGCTCACTAATTCTTTTGGTAACTAGCACATTTTCTTTTTCCAGTTGTTGTTGCATGCCGGCGGCTTCAGGTGGGGCTGTCACAAGCTGTGACAGGTTGTCCCCACCTTTGATGAATGGTGGTTATTGTTGTCATCACTTCATGACGTGACACGATAAGTATTTACGTTACGGAAGAATAAAAGCCACAATCGTGGCAAATTAATCCCACCAAGGTTGTTGTCTCCATTCATCAAACTGAGCTCGCCACTGTCACGCAATAAGCTGAGAACTACGGCCATAAGCAGTGTGTCTTCTTTCGAGTCGTAACATAAAAGCCACCAATTATGCAGCATGCATAATTAGATTTATGTAAGACGAGAAAGGGTCATTGTTAAGGATATCTGGTTGGTGGAGGACAGCTGGCTTCATGAGTCATATCGGATTTCTACATAAAGGTGTTTCGCCAAAGAAAGTCCTCTCTTTGCTCCTATCCGTGTGAGAGTAAACGTCGCTGCTCGTAGCTGTCAAAAGTTATCACCACTTTCCCTTGAGAGTTCGAGTTACTGGGGTTGCACTGTATTATGCTTTTGGAAGCTGAACCTGAACTAGAACCTGTTGATCACATAAGCAAAAGTGTGTTGTATAGCATCGTTGACCTTTATGTAAGAGTTTGCTCATTTTCATTGGCTAAAGATATTATCACGTGCCACAACATCAATGTTAAGAAAACTAAATCTCTTCTCAAAGAAATCAGTAGAAGTTGTAATGAACAAGAACAAGCAAATGGAAGACAAGATTAAACAAATATTGTTTATTGTGAAAAAAATATACAACCAGTTACAGTTACGGTAGATTTCCATAAATAATATTGATCTTGATAACTTGTACCTTAAAATTGAATGGTGGCATTGGAGTAATATTATTGCTATCATTATTAATTTTTCATGAGACTAACTTCAATCAAAGCCAACCAACCACAACAAATTTTACTATGTTAGAAAATGTGACCTCTCACGCGAAAACGTTCCTTACGGTAAGTCGTTTTTCACGGGTAGTCGTTCAAAGCTCTTCGTAAGCCGTGAGAACGACCTAACATGTCATTTACACGACTCAACTTCCCGTGCAAAAATAAAAGTCGGTCGTTCAAACACTTGGGGTATCCGTTTAAAAATACTCGCCACCCATGACACGGCTCGTATGTCTGTGCAAAAAATCGGCAGTAAGTTGTACCAACAATAATTCTGAGCCGTTCGAATAACTCGAGCTTTCCTATATCCATACAAAAAATCGGCAGAAGTACAAACGAAAATCTTCAGCCATTCGAATAACTCGAGCTTTCGTATATCCATGCAGAGCATTGGCAGAATTACGCAGGAAAATATTGAGCCGATCGAATGTAACTCGACCTTTTTGGAGCAGGTGAGCTTTCTAAACTCCTGAGAGTGTTAACATTACGGTTGCCGAGGTCCTAATGACACGGTGCTTTTTTCAGAATCTTTCTGCCTTTGCTGTCAACATTTCCATGATCGACATGCTTTTTAAAAAAGACTCGAGTTTAACACAAACTTTCCCAAAAACGGTGGAATAGTTGACAGTATGCGGTCCAACACTGTCCGCACGACTCAACTAAGTCACGTGTGACCATGCGTGACCCGTATCTGCTATGCTTGTTTTATGTTATTCATAAAATTCCCATAAGTTATTAAAAGAAACCAAATACTGTAAACCTTAACCTCAAATCCTTCTTTGTCTCAGATTTGTTATTTGTCCTTTCCTTGCCTACTTTATCGAGAGATTGTTTTATCCTCTGGACATGCCGAATCTTTTGAGCGACAAAACAGCAGCAAAATCTTGAAATCTCGGCCCGCCGAGATATTTGTGATTTTTGAGAACTCCCATACCTTGAAGAATATCTGGGCTTATCTAACTGAACTGGAACGGAACTG
Source organism: Montipora capitata (assembly GCA_949126865.1). Taxonomy (NCBI): domain Eukaryota; kingdom Metazoa; phylum Cnidaria; class Anthozoa; order Scleractinia; family Acroporidae; genus Montipora; species Montipora capitata. The sequence goes on along the minus strand of OX421449.1, from coordinate 30,080,267 downwards.
CTGGGTTCCGCGTGTATGTTCCAATAATTTATATGCGGCATTTGAAAAGTAGAAGCTATTTAAACACATCGTTTTATTATTTTCTTGATGTTATTGATTTTCTTGCTATGCTGTTTTTTTTTCCGATCGAAAAGAATCGCTGAAGCGTTATAGTGATTAATTAAAATTAATTTTAAAAAAGGAATTGAGAAACCTACTGATGTTCACCTACCATTTCCGGATTGTCGTGTTCCGCTGGACTGGACAAAATTTGATGAACTACTACGCACTTGGGCCAATAAATAAATGTCTTATAACGATCTCTATCTAAATCACCACAAAATATTTTATATAACATGGTGTAACAACGTAATATTGAGATGAAAGGGCTTTATACGGAACATTTCTCATTGAAATTAATAATGATCTGTTCAAGATGTCTTCACAAATATTGTCTCTTTTAGTACCGAAAATAAACGTAGTGGAAAATTATCACTATCTGCAAACGGCAATGTTTCTATTATGATGAAGTTGTTCAAGTACTGCATTGCGATATGCATCATCCGAGTAAGTCTTATGAAATTAACCACAGTGATAGTAACCGCGAGTTAACGTCTAACACAGACGAAAGTCTGGTTTTCAGCTGTTGTTTTTCCGCGAAGGAACACTTCCTTTTCTTCAATCAAAAGAGATTCATGATTTACAACGTAATATTGGCCATATTCCTTATTTTTCCATCCGGATTTCACACGTAAAATTAACCAATTCATCTTATTGTTGTTAATTGCGCGTCCTGCAATGTTTTTGATTGTTATTTCAATAACCTGGTGTGTTGTCGTAATGTTCAGTGCCGTTTAACCTCATTCGTCGCCAAAACTTGCTTGGCCGTTCAGTCATGCAACCTTACGGTTTTTAAGTTTTCTTCAGTCGTTCAGTCGTGCGGTTCATCCGCACAAAATTTTCTCTGGTCGTTCGATCATTCACACCACCCGTGAGAACGACTTTCCTACCCGTTTTTATCTGTCCACTTGCCGCGTGTTTGGCTGTTTGCACGGATACCGCAAGGAACGTTTTCGCATGAGAGGTCACAAATATTGAAGCTTGTAATATTTTATGATATTAAAAATTTTTTGTACGCAAAACAGTGGTCTTACATCCTATGTGTTCTATTAAAATTCAGGATTTTCAGATAATAGAGTAAAGGCACTAAACCCATGAAATAGGTACTATAGGTATTAGCTTAATAAACCCTAGTGGTGTCCAATTTCATTGTTTACTTTTGTGTTTATTATACATTTATTTTATGGGTTTAGTGTCTTCAATCTAGAGCCCTAAAGAGACTAGTTCTGTTATAGTAATCTACTTTTTACCTTGTCAGGCAAAAGTAGGTATGCAGGGTTTGAGCCAGGATTTGATCATTGGGGCCACTTTAATTTTTAGGGGGACAGTCAATTTTTACTGGGTTGCCAATAGGCAAACCCAGTCAAGATCTGTGTTTGATTTCGTGTTTTTTTTATTTTTTTTTTCCGTGTCGGGAAAAGTCTTGCCTATCAGTCCCCTGCTAAGTGGTGTCTTTGTGTATAAAGTCTTTTGTGCGTATTTTGTTAGCTTTGAGGGGACTGGGGTAATGTGTAGATTTCCCTGGTGAACACAGGAGAACATTTAATTATTAAACCTGCAATGGCGTTGAAAGTCATTGTAACGCGAATGGCGTTTTAGTGGAAAAAATATACCTTTATGAGATGAAGAATGGAACGTCAATTGGAGTAATGAAACAGGCGGGGAAAGAAGAGAAGCGTAGAACTGTGAAAGTTGCCTAGAGTAGAAAGTTCCTGATGTCAAAGTTAGTGCTAGCGGTATCGAGTCGCAGAGATGTACTCCTAGCCGAATGCATTTAGTTAAATTTCTGAAAAAGGTGAATTTTCTGTCTATTTGTATTATCATGGCTTTTTGTTTTCTGCTATTACTGAATTCATTTGTATCTGGAGCTGTAACGCTATTTCATGTGCAATTATTTGTATCGTGTGCAATGATCGTCACTAGTGTTGTTGTTAGCATTTTTTACCATAGTTGGTGTAGCGTTTTGTGCTTGAATGAAGCTATTCTGAATGCTTTCAATGACTGTGGCCAATTTGAGAAAGACGCATCGGTATCTGTTGTTGTGAATGTCGAGAATAAAGAGTCAATAAATGATTGGCAACTTTCATCTTGTTACTGGGTTGCCGTATGGCAATCCCAGTCAGAAATTTGGTAGATTTTTCCGTTTTATTTTTATTTTCCGTGTCGGTAAAAGTCTTGCCTGTCACTCCCCTGGTAGGTGGTGTCTTTGGGCATAGAGCCTTCTGCGCACATTTTCTTAGGATCGAGAGGGTAGTGGAAATGCGTAGATTTCTCTGGTGGACACAGTAGAATCATTAACTTAGCCTGCAATGGCGTCGGAAGTCATGTAACGCGAATGGCGTTTTAGTGGATCCTTAAACAAAATATACCCTTATGGAGCTCAATGATGGAAAGTCAGTTGGATAAACTAGGCAGGCGGCGAAAAACAAACTCCTGGAATCTTAAAAGCGACGAGTAATGGACTTCGACAACAATCTATCGCCCGTCAAGCCGAAATCAAAGTGAGCTGTTTTTCAAATATTTTACCAAGTGTGCTGTTATGTAGAACACTGAAACCAAATGGAAAATTGTCTGGTAACTTATGGGTTCAACGAAGAAACAGAACGAATCGAACACCTTAGGTGGATCTGTGATCAACTCTGCACAGTCTTCAGTAAAAACATAATTGGAAATGTGACAGCCAAGAATTATTTGAAAGAAAGCTTGTCGTCTATTTTGTGCTTCATTATTCAAGGCAAAGGTTCTTCATGGAAACGGTTTGATCCTGAAATTTTGTTTGTTGTAATATTAGTTATATTGCGCATATTGACACGATTGAGTTTCTTGTCTTCACGCACGCAATGAAATAGGAAGAGGTTTACGCCTCTAAGAGCAAATATGTTGTTTGTTTCAATACATTTTTCGCTGGAAAAGGATTCTGTGGTATTTTCAGCCTTTGTGAATTATAATATCAAGAATTTTTTTAGTATTGCTCTGTAAGCAGGAAGGGTTCACAGGCCTGTTGGAAGCGTGCTTGAGTTTCAACAAAATGAGGCCCAAAATCAGTGAAAAATTGTGACGCCGATGAATAATAAAGTAGCTGCTATTTCCAAAATGATTGAATTACCTGGTGATAAATAACGTCGTACGCGTCTTGGGGAGTAAATTTTGACTTTGCATAAACAAATGGTTAACCTTTTAAGAGTTGGGCGATTGTGATCTTTGTTTTGACTTCGCTCATATATTGTCAAACTTTAGAACACTTGACAGAAAAAGAAACTTACAAAAACCCGGTATCTTCCATCATTTGACACATATGCCTCACTGTTTGGCGAGTAAACATGTCGCGGTAACTTAATCATGGCGCCCGCTGAATTCCGGCCATGTCACTTTCGATTTTGCGATTTATTTGAACGCAGCAAATATCTCCCAAAATGTTTGTCGCTGATCGTAACTTTTATATTCTATATTCACGGTTCAAAATTAATGTTGTTTTCATGTCGTAAATATTTTATTCTCGATCGACCGTCCCGGAAACTTCCTTCTGCTCTGCCTAAAAACTGTGTATCAATAGTTATTTACTTTTGCATCAATATTTGTTTTTCCATAAAGCAAGCTAACAAAATCTGTACCTTGCTCAGTTCGCATTTGTGAGCGTTAATAGTATTTTCGGTCCAATGCTTCTGTTTTATGAGGGGTATATTGTTTTGGTCTCCCATCAAGGCACTAACCCCGACGGATAGGGATTAACTTAAGTAAACCAAAGCTGTCAGATGCTCAGAGGGCACGCTTAAACTAGTGGTGAAAGAAGCTGCAAGAGAGCTTGGAAATTGTCAACACGTCAGCCCAGAAGCAAATGTTTCTCTTTTCCCATTTATTTTCTTCAATCTTTCTGGGTTCAGTACTTTGCTAGTAACCACATGTCTTCTCAGGCTATTTACTTCTACCATGGCACTACAATGATAGACAATACCAAAACAAGATCGTGCACTGTTAGAGCTACATATTATGCAAGGACAACTTGAATCTCCTGGAAGACAACACACAGCTCAGTTGACATTTTATCTGGAATAAATCACTGTGTTACTTCACTACCACACGTAAGCAATGCGTGTCTATTTTCCCTTAAGAGGACAGGAATTTCTTCTTTCTACAAATGATTAATTAATAGGCCGTTAGCCAGGTTGTTAACCTCAGAAAAGGATCTGTTTCGTCGTACGAACGTGTGAGGACCTGTGAGCCAAAGGGCCTCTGCTGGTAAGACTTCTGGGTGACCCATTAAATGGTCTTAATGACCCCCCAACTTGAAAAATCTTTTCTGGAACGGTACACGTACCACAGGCAACCCAGTGTACCCTCACGGAGGGTCTAGTTTCTTTCAATGTACGTTCAAACATAGAAACAGGCCAGCCAACAAAAACATTTTATTTATTATACCTGTTACTTGTACATGTGTAATAAAAAGAAAAGTTAAGGAAATGGTGTCAAGACTTTTTTTCTGTTCACATTTAAAGCAAGAATCAATGACTATGCTTTACAAATAGCGGAACATCGACTTTTTTCGTCTGCTTAGACGTATTTTTGCTTAGTTTGGGATCAACACTGGTCAATATGAAGCTTACTTACTCAAGTTTTGAATTATGGAACATTATTTCTACACTTCCTGCGAAGTTACGTTTGGATTACTCAACGGGGAAGAGCTTAAAACTCGCTGGAATAGCAAAATCTGTTTCTCAACGTGGCTGTAGAGCTGGCCGAAATAAGCAACGACGAATAACTACTGTTCTGGGCTACGGCAGATATTGTTCGCTTTCCACTGGCTATTCTACTAAATCATATTTTGATAATTATTATTCTTCAAAATGTTTCTTCGATTCTTACATGCAAATTTTTTCGGTGGAGCAGAACAACATCAACAAAGGGAACAATACATCAAATAATGCTACGGTGAACACTGTACTGCATAACTTATCATACGTGAAGAAATGCCAGCAATTACTTCCAACTGCAAAACAACTATGCTTTGCCGTCGCAAACGTACGGTCTGCAAGAAATAAGACTGATCTTGATTATGTGATGGGTAACAAAATTGACCTTTGTGTGCTTTTTGAGACATGGCTTAAAGATGAAGATTCTGTTACTATTTCTTCACTATCACCACCAGGATATTTGTTTCATAAATGTCCTCGACCTTCGCAGCGCATTGGAGGTGGTATTGGATTAATGCACAGAGATAATCTTCAGACTTCTCGAACTGACTCTGGAGAAAAACGATCCTTTGAATATTGTGAATGGAACATTATGAACTTAAGTAGACCACTGAAAATCATTGGCATCTACCGACCACCTTACTCTGAGGTACAGCCAGTGTCTGCTAATGTCTTCTTTGAGGAATTTTCTGTCTATCTGGAAAATATTGTTATGTGTCCTGAAGTTTTGCTTATCTCTGGTGATTTCAATTTTTATCTCGAAAGCCGTACTGACTCTGACGCTGATAAATTCTCGGATTTACTGGAAACTTTTGGTCTCATACAACATGTTACTACACCTATGCATTCATCTGGTCATATCTTAGACCTTGTTGTGACTCGATCATGTTATGAGTTGCTCCTACAAACTCCACGTACAACGTTCTTGATCTCTGATCATTGCTTTATTGAAACTGCTATGGCTTTTCCTTGCCCTGAACTTTCTATAAAAGAAATCTGTTTTCGTCAATACAAGAAGATCGATATTGAGACTTTCAAGAACAACATCCTTGACTCTAAGCTACACCACAATCCTCCAACTGACCTGTTAAATCTGGCCAAGACCTCCGACAAGGTACTTACAGCTATTCTAGACAGAAATGCTCCTTTATTGCATAAAACGGTAACCGTAAGGCCTATGGTCCCGTGGTTTAACCCTGAGATTAAAGCCTTGAAAGCAAAGCGAAGAAAGTTAGAGAAGAAAATGTTGCCAAGCCAACGGAAATATGACAAAGATGCCTATCGTGAAATATGCTACAAGTGCACAAAGCTACTGCACGACTGTAAACATCTTTACTACACTGAACAAATCAATCAATGTGCTGGGGATTCCCGTAAACTGTTTCAGGCTGTCACCTCGTTTTGCAATAAGAAGCAAGAATGTCCACTGCCACCTCCTAATGACAGTGAAACTCTCGCCAATGATTTTGGTGATTTTTTTTGCCGCAAAATTGATCTGCTAAGAGAGGAAATTGACAGCATTCATATGGTTCCACCACAAATTAATTGTTATCCACCAGAAATTCAACTTCACTCATTTTCTACCGTTACAGAATCGGATGTTCGTGCTGTCATCATGAGCTCCTCTAGTGCATTTTGTAAACAGGATCCAATTCCCACATGGCTACTGAAGTTATGCATTGATGAACTTCTCCCAGTAATAATCGAAATGGTAAATCTCTCCATCCGTGGTGGACTTGTTTCTGCTGATTGGAAGTGTGCTCTTGTGAAACCACTTTTGAAAAAACTGGACCTTTAACCTGTACTCAACAACTTCCGACCTGTCAGTAATCTGTCCTTTATTTCAAAGTGTGCTGAGAAACTGGTACTTCAACAATTATTGTCACACTGCTCTGAGAATGCACCGTTTCCTAGCAACCAATCTGCTTATCGGAAATACCATTCTACCGAAACTTGCCTACTTAAGGTGCAGAATGACATTTTGCTAAGCATGGATCGACAAGAGGTTACACTTCTCGTATTACTTGACTTAAGTGCTGCATTTGACACTATTGATCATAATTTACTACTTAACTTACTTCAATCTGATTTCGGTGTTATTGGTAGTGCACTTCAGTGGGTCCGTTCTTTTCTATCTGAAAGACAACAGCGAGTAGTTGTTGGTCAATCTTGTTCTAAAGACTGTCAAGTGAAATATGGAGTCCCGCAAGGAAGTTGTATTGGTCCAATCTTGTTCCTGCTGTATACTTCTCGACTCTTTAAACTTATGGAAGAACATTTACCCGATATGCAAGGCTACGCGGATGATATGCAGCTATATCTATCTTTTCGGCCGTCATCCTCTGAAGAGATGGATCGTGCATTATCTGCATTATGTGCTGCCATTGCTGAAGTTTGTGCGTGGCTTATCTCTCACAAACTAAAATTCAATGACACCAAAACTGAGTTTATCATTATTGGTACTCGCCAACAGCTAGCTAAAGTGGAAATACCTTCTGTGAAAGTGGGGACAGCTGACATAGCACCCTTGACCAGCATCAGGAATCTTGGTGCCTGGTTTGATGATAAAATGTCTATGAATTATCACATCAACAAGATCTGTAGTAAAGCCTTCAGAGGACTTGACAACATCAGACAAATCAGAAAATTTCTTTCAACAGACACTACTAAAATACTAGTCCACGCCTTTGTAACATCGCACCTGGACTATTGTAACTCGCTACTGTTTGGCCTACCTGCATATCAACAAGAACGTCTTCAGAAGGTGCTTAATGCAGCTGCACGAGTCATATGCTTTATTCCCAAGTACGACCACATTACACCATAGCTTATAAAACTACACTGGCTTCCAGTGAAGCAGAGAATTGAGTTCAAAATTGCTCTATTAGTGTTTAAAGCAGTAAATGGCTTGTCTCCTGTGTACCTGACTAATTAACTTCAGATTCAGCCAACACGGAGATATAAACTTAGATCTGATGATAAAGAACTACTGTTCCTACCAAGATCTAAATCAAAATCAGGTGACCGTGCTTTTGCTATAGCCGGACCAAGAATATGGAACGATTTACCACTTGACATTAGACTATCTGCAAATTTGGAGACTTTTAAAAAAAATCTTAAGACCTACCTTTTTAAAAAGGCTTACTATTGACTCCTAATTGCATAATTGTCTTGAACTTTTTTGATCAGTTTACATATATATATATTTTCTTTTCTTTTATGCATTTAGATTTATTTTATATATTTATAATTTTGTATCTATATGTACATATTTTTTGTTGTTTTTATATCCACATCTTATGAATCAGTTTACTTTAGTTCGAAAGCATTATATTTATATATTTTGTAAATAGTATTTATTATTTATTTATGTCTTTTTTCATTGTAAAGCGCTATATAAATTTTATATATATTATATTATAATATCATACGAATAGTCGAGTTCACGCTCTTGAGTGCATCATGGATAATCAGGGCATGATGTAAGGAAGTTCAAAGCGATGAAAAAAATTGATGATATGCAATTTAGGTTTTTTTTTATTTTCCAAAAAAGAGGTTATGCGATAAAGGGTGTGGCAGAATAAATTTGTAGGGAAATGGCTATTGTAGAAATTACTTTATTCAAAAGAGTTTCTGCCATACATTTCCTGTAATTCCAAAGGCACAAAAAAGAAGCAATATTTAGGAATTTCAAAGAACGATACCAAGTCTATTTCATCTCAGTTGTGAAGGCGAAAGTCTATAAAGTAGAGTCATGTACAGTATATTTTGCTTTGAATTTCCCGCCATGTTGCCCTAATTACCCATGATACAATCAAGAGCGTAGAAACTCGTCTATGCGTTTTCAATGTGACACGCTTGGTTGAGCATGAGATCTGTATGTTTAGAAGAGCGTGACTGAAAAGTGAACACGCAAAGAAAATTCCTCCCACGGTCTGTGTTTCAGCTTGTAATCTTTGTAGTGAACTATGTTTCTTCTTGTGTCCTTCCTTCTGATTTTTTTCCCCAGATTTTGAATTTTAAGGGACAATTTCAATATCAGTGCAGGATAGGTGCAATGGCGTGGCCTTGCTCAAACCCTGGGTATGTGCTATAACTTCAAACTCTATATAATTTTTCTACATGGAAACATTGTCAAAAAGACATGTTTAACTTGCCATACATGTACTTCAAGATTTCTTATAATTCTTCTGACGGGTAAAGGATCATTGGTTACTTCAACCCAAGCTCTCTGCCTGTCTTTCCTACCCCTAGTATTTCCACTTTGACAGGATACTGCTCTTTGTATTCTGATGGTGTTATCATGGTATCCAAATGAGGGTAAATCACGGTTGTCATTTCGTCTTCCCAATTTCCGTTCATTTCCAAAGCACTCCTCTACTGGATCCTGACAAAAGCGTTCAGTCAGTACATATTCCATTCCTTCAGCAAGCAGGAATTTAGTTGCTTCGATGACTGAGGGAACTGTGATCTTGAATCCATCATGGGTTTGCCAGGACAGGAACATCCTTGCTCTAGCATTCTTGCTAAAGTTTCCAGGTCTGACATCAGCACTTTCACATGTTCCTAACATAACAGTTGCAATAAACTGACATAAGAACAAAATCGTAGCAATAAAACAGCAAATATAAGCTTCAGCAAGTGCGTAGAATAACATGTTTACTCATCGAGTACGTTCACATCTACTTCGATTTACTTACATATTTCAATGTCTTCTGGCTTGAAATGTTTTTTACATGTAAACACACGTTCTTTTGCTAATAATTCTCTCTTTGTTGGAGCCACTCATCTCTCCATTTATTGTGAGCTTCGTCCTTTGGCGCAGGAAGCTTTTTGTTTTAGCAACAAAAAGAAAAACAAGGGCATTTTTTTATTTCTTTAAACAGATGACTTGATTTTACACAACTAAGCCGGATCGAATGATGTAAGCTTACTACAAGGTAAAATTTACCTCTTTACATTTTGAGCTCATCATTTTTTTTAATACAGATGATCTTCTCGCAAGTTAAGAAGAACCAGGCTAGGAAAGTAATTTTCTGCAAGTCGATCATTCATATTTCTCCTCAAAAGCCTCGATGTTTGGCCGCTAGTTGATCCAGGTTGGCCGCCGTTTATGAATTCGATGTATACGTCAATAATATGCCAAATGTTACAACCGGGTCTACCCTAACAATGTTTGCTTATGATCCAAAGTGCTATAAATGTATTGAATCAATCCGAGACTTTTCAGACTTTCAAGGTGATTTAGATAACCTCCTATGCTGGTCCTTAGCTAATGAGATGAAATTTTCAGCCACCTAAATGTGAGAACCTTAGGGTTTCAAGAAAGCACATCAGCCCAGTGCACTTTTATTCGCTTGATGGCACCAGTCTTAAAGTAGTCTCATCGGTGAAAGATCTGGGTATCATGGTTAGACCATGTTAGATATGTGACTGCTATAGTAAACTATATGCTTGGTTTTATTAAGAGAAACTGTGCCAGAAGAATCAATAAAGATGCAATTACGCTGCTTTACATTTCCTTGGTACGTTCTCACCAATGGGCCCCTGAAACATCAATGCCAATGATGGAGGTTGAGAAAGTCCAAAGACATGCTTCACGCTTTGTATGCAAAAACCATGAATTATCGTACAAAGACAGACTTACTAGCCTTAACTTATTACCTATTAATTATTGGCTTGAATATCTAGACATATTGTTCTTTTTTAAATGCAAACTAGGGTATATAAATAATTACGTTTCCTTTTGTACGGGGAGCTCACGCCACAGTGCCTGGGATTTTCCTTAATAATTTTTATGCCAAGACATCTCTTTTTAGAGATTCGTTTCTTGTAAGAAAATCAATGGAATGCCTTACCTTCCGATCTAAAATCTGAATCTAATGTTAATGTTTTTAAGAATAACTTTAAAATTTCTACTTCACTAAATTATGTGTTGTATTCGATGCTGATGATGCTCGTACTTTCAAATTTGTCTGCTGTAAATGTCGTAGGATTATTTAGTTAGATGTTCTTGTTTCTTTTTGCTTCTTAGAAATTTTCAGCGGGTACGGTTTGACTCTTTAAGGACGTTTGCCCCAAACCCTTCCTATGGTGAGATTTTCTTCATTTCTCGCCTAGAATTAGGTCATAAAGTACTTACTTCAAAAATGGAAAAAAAATTGGGGGTCACCGACTTTGTTTCAGAGAAAATGGCAGTGGAAAAATGCCTTAGTTTCGATAATTGGCTCAAAATAAAGAGATGTAGCCTCATCTGCTCATCCATCGAAAATCATAAAAATAAACTGTTACAGTGAAGGTTTTAGGGGTGGGATTTTTAGATAATTGCATGCCACTAGGGATGTCATAAACAGTAGAGTTCATCCTTGCAGCGTTTTGTAAGCTCTATCCGTTGCAACCACAACCGGAATTTGATGGCACAAGGAAATAAAATTTTTCACTTCTTACAGTGAGATTTTTTTTATTTCATCATATTTTGTAGATAGTAAGTAGAGTAAGTGATTCATGATTAAAAAAATAGGGGTCACGGATGATCCAACGGAGTAAAATTGATGTGATTTTACGAAGCTCTTGGATAATTTCGTTTGTCACGTTTTTGCGTGACATGTTGGGGAAGGCCTGTAACCCAGGATTTAGGATCGATCATTGGAACATTTCAGTGCAATGTGACGACAGAGTTCAAGGGGAGAGGTTTCTTGCGATTGTTTGAAAGAGGAAACGTTGGTCAAACTTGGGCATAAGGTATCAGTAGTTTTTACATTCTTGATGCGAGAGGACATAGTTCCAACATGCCCAACATTTTCCCACCAGCTTTGCTTAACTAAGAAACTTTGGCTGACATGTATTTTGACAAACCGAGAAACAATCCAATCCTTCTATTCCGCCCAGAAGATAACGCCCACGAGTTTTAGGAACTGATGGAACTCGGAAGGAAGTCTTTTGAAATAACACAGATCACAGGGTTTGACACCACATGCACACGGAATTGATGATAATCGGTTCAGTTTCATTTGGTACATCACTAGAAGGTATGTGATACAATTAATTAAAATTATGCCCATTTACAACAAACATGACGAATGAGGTTTCTTGCTTTACTGGCCAGAGTAATAGCTCCTCTTGACGTAAAACACACCATTAAATATATACATGTACATGTAATATTCATGTTTTAACAACCTGTTCAGAAGCATCACTTTGAAATGTCTTGAAATGACAACTTTTTCAGCGACAGGTTGAAAGCTACATGCAATTGATTTTCCAGGTGACTTTTCTGCAGTCAAAAAATACAAATAATGCCTTACTTGTGCATCATGGTCTCTTTGATGTTGGTCTTGTCTTCAGAGGCAATGGTAAACAGCATAATGTTTCATTTCACATTTCTTAGGCTGCACAGAATGGCCAGACGCCCTAGCTTGGTGCCTACAACAGGTTGCCATTTATTTTTATCAGCTGTCCCAGAGAATCGTGGCTTTTGGGAACAAAAAGGACAATGATACAAGGCTGACATTAAGGTCTCTGTAAGATACTCTCACTTATTGCAGTTAAAGAAGTTGCTTAGCTGGGAAATAATTCTTCTGTTGTTTGTTACCCTTGCCTTTCCAGTTGTTTTCTTGGATAAAATGCTGGTGAGCCCATCCTGCCCCGCTCTCTGAAAATAAAGTTGAAGGTGGTGGAAAGTTAAGCCTGAACCAGCAATTTTCTCTGCCATTCCTTTGCTGACAACTTTATTTCTTTATTTCTTTCAATATTTATTTTCCTAGCAACATCAAATTTTAGTCATTGAAAAAGAAACACAAAAAAGCGAAACTTTGTTGTCACGAAAATCATTATTGTAATAAGGTACATGATTACTGGTAGTAACAATGGGCTTGACTACCATAATTACATAATTACTTTGATGTTTGACATTGGTAGTCAAGCGTAGGGTTGATGCTCATGCTCTGGAAACAAAAATCTATTTACAACAGATGGCAACGTACCCTGTCATCATCCACAATAGCAGTGTCATGCACAGTTTAAGGATCACTGATAGAGATATGATTAGCTTTACGAAATTCCCTTCTGGTCTCAGCCTTTGCATAAGTCACCTTGAAGTGTATTTTTTTACTGCCCTCTCAAATGGAAAACACCAGAAATTGTCAGTACTGGAGAAACGCTTTATATCTTTTGGTATGTGAAGCAAGTTGTGATTTAATCACAGCACACATACCAAGTCCTTGAACTTCTTCAACCAGAATGTTGAATCTTGCATTCAACTTATAACTATTGGATATTTCCTGTGGTGACCATCCAAAACGTCCAGAATATAAATGCATTTATGTTGGTCCAAATTTCAAATTGAAATTTTACACTCTGACTTCGACCCAGGCCTAAAACATGAAACAAGGATAGACAGAATGATGGGTGGGGTCGCATATAATTTTTAATTCACCAAAGTAATGTGAGGGGTGCTTGAGAATTTCAATAAACATTATTAATAATAGGATCATTAAAATTTATATTGTACTAGAATACACAATCCAAAAGACAATACTCGGCTGAAATTAACAGGTGCATGACTTTACCAATGCTTCCAGCAACACTATGTATGGCTTCTTCCTTTTCTGCTTTATCTTTGAAGTGTCAATTTCGAAATGCTTGCAGATGTCGTGCAACATCGTTATCGAAAACTTTGAAAATTTTGATGCGGCAGCCATTTCACAGATGTTGTAGGACTGATATGTGATTGGGTGTTGGATTGAGATCTCATTCATCACGTCATGACGCATCTTCTCAAGGTCTTTCTCAGCCATGGCGGAGAGCACATCGTCTTAGTCGTCGTCATCATCATCAGTGAGGTTCGAGGTTGATGGAACTTGAATGGAATTTTTTGGCGGATAGACGGGAAAAGAAGCCGGTAATCTGCAGTGATGTTAGGTATTCATCTGATTTGAAGAGAAAGGAACCATCAGCATTGCGCGCTTTTCTCATTGACTTTGACACGTCGCAGGCATCCGCTTTTCGTCCTGTCTCCTCGCCAAAATGAAATAGGTCGCGGTAGTTCTTTTGCTTTTCATTTAAACATCTGCTTGTAGCAGTATGCTTGAGCGGCCATCCCATTTTTGCCGAAGGTACCTCCACTAATTCTTCAGAAGTGATGGCCTCATGATGCTCTTCAATAGATGCAGTCCCACTTTCGAGATTTTCAGCATAGCGTAGCATTGCCATGTCAAGTAAAGACTCTCTCTCCAGGGTGTACTTGTGTCTTTCTCCGTTTAAATGTTTCTGAAGGGATGAAAATCTTTGAAAGCTTTTCACACATCCATCTTCACGGCAAGTGAAAAGCGTATCATCGTCGGTGTCACTGCTGTGTTTAGTGGAGGAGATTGCTTTGTCCTTGCCTTTAATGACATGGTGTTGCCTGGGCGTAACGTCAGAGAACAGGAGGTCACTACCAAGGACGTCGCTTGTCTTCTTGAGGGATGGTAGTTCAGTAATTTCTTTTAGAGGAAACCCACTATAGGGAAGGTTTTTACCATCTCCAACTTGATAAGCTCTCCAAACCCTCTTTTTTTCTTTGTCAAATTCGATGTCATTGATAAGGCTCACACCCTCCTATTTTGGAAAAGGATCGGGGTCAGGAATAGTTAGGAGACCACAGAGTACAGTAGCAACACCACGTACACCACCATTGGATTCCATTGCTAATTTCATGTCTTCTGCATTTGATATGTCATGGCCGGAATTAAGGTATGATCTCATGTGGTTCTTTATAGTAGCAGCTTTGCGATCACGTGGCCCCTTTCCGCCTTGAGGATCTGAAAAATCCATTCGCACGTTTATATTGTGCTTCACAGAAAGTTGCCGCACTCCAAGTATGGTGGCGGCACTGTGGTAGCATCCAGCATTGTCTTGTCTGAAGCTCACTGATTTCAGCTCGGGCATTGCACTCTTCATCTTTTCGATCACATCATCTATGATGGCCAAGACACACAGGCTATCTTGATTGCTCTTCTGAAACACATGAACAAGAGTCAGAGTCTTGCCAGTGACCTTCCTCATTGCCACACTAACATGCCAAGAGAGACCACGCTTACCGAACCAACTAGTGCAGAGCTGTCATCTAAGGCACTCATGATGTCAAGGCGGGCCTCAGATGTGTGCTTTCCAAGCTTCAATGTTCTTCTTGGACTGTGCCACTAGAAACTTCATTTCTTCTCTGTCTTCATATCTAATATCCGTCTTTTCTAGCTGCAACTCAAGGTCTTGGATAACAGACGGAAACAGGATACATGTATCACAAACTAGATCATGCTGATGACTACATTTGGAAATGAAATCAGGGTCATTGGCAAGACTGAGGGCATAACTTCTGCAATGATCAGGGACACTTGAGCTACACGACACATGGACCTGAAACGATTGAGGCACCAGCATTACTAATAATCACCTACCTAAGGAGTTTTGCTGCAAAGTTAAGTCCTCTTAGCATATGGGCTACGAGATATCTGCAGTTGCCCTAACTGGAACCCTGACCAATATCCATATTTAGTACTAGGGCTAGTGTACCAGGAACAGGAAAAAAATCTTTGGGCACCAACCTTTTAATACAACAGGAGTTCGATCAACATAGCTAATATTTCAGCCGCGAAAGAGAGCGTGACACAATTTTGCACCGATTATCGTCCCTAAGTTTCCCAGAGAAGTTTTAAGTTTCCCGCATGAAATAAAATTACCTTGAAGCAAATGCTCTCAAAACGTGCTTTTCGCTCTGGATAAGGCATGAATAGCCTTAACTTCACCAAATATTCTTCCAAAATTGTGAATTTAGAAGCTTAAATCCGGAACCCTGACCAATATCCATGTTTAGTACTAGGGCTAGTGTACCAGGAACAGGAAAAAAATCTTTGGGCACCAACCTTTTGGAACAACAGGAGTTCGATCAACATAGCTAATATTTCAGCCGCGAAAGAGTGCGTGACACAATTTTGCACCGATTATCGTTCCTAAGTTTCCCAGAGAAGTTTAAGTTTCCCGCATGAAATAAAATTACCTTGAAGCAAATGCTCTCAAAACGTGCTTCTCGCTCTGGATAAGGCATGAATAGCCTTAACTTCACCAAATATTCTTCCAAAATTGTGAATTTAGAAGCTTAAATGTGTGGCTGAGGCGTGAGTTGCCTTAAGTTTCGCCTAAAAACAATTGCTGAAATTGGGTTATCACAAGGCTTGGACTATGAGAAAATTCCATATTTAACATATTTAAGAAGTAAAAGTGTTTCTCATATGATTACTGCTAAGAAAAAAAATAATAGTGTACCGCGAATGTACGTCAGATGGACAGATATAGAGAAGATGTCGATTTCAGTCGGCAAACTCGCTGGAATGTGAAAGTTATCCACTTTTTGTTTATTTTGCAGTGCGTGTTAAAAAGCGATGCCAAATTCTGGGTGTTTGAGATATAAATTATTTTACTGTTGATATTTGATTTTCGAAATGGTTTAGAAGCTTTGCCTGTTTTGCTCAACATTATTTTTTCGTGTTGCTATTTTTGCGGAGCCCTTTGTGCTAAAATTAAGTTATGCAAATTGTAAGAATCTGACGTCGACAGTGTTTTACTCAGTTTACGCTAGAGACAACGGATTTATTTTTTGCGCTTTGTGTCGCTTTTGCTGTTTGCAATGGCAGGATTGTGTTCCTTCTCAGCAGTTACAGATGCTATGTGTGTAAGTAGTCGTGGAATTACAAATTGTGTAGCCCTAAACAGCTGCGACGGTGATATCAGTTCGCATCTTAAAAATCACCAGCTTTCAAGGGAAAATGTTTGTGAAAAGGATCTAATCCTGGCAAGAGCAGGTCTTCTAGAGTTCACAGAAGAACAGGTTAAAAATATGATGGTTTGTCCAGTTCACCGTTTTAGCTTGGGAAAGTACTGGCAAGCCCCTAAGACCTGCCAGTATCCAAGACATCATGGGAAGAAAACGGCGGTGACTGGAACACATGTAATTAACTTCAAGCTAGCCAGGGAAATTAGAAACATCTTTGGAGAAGCTACACCCGTTGGTTCGTGTGAGTTTTAGCTTTGAAGATTTTATTTTGTAACCAATGCATATTGTTTATGTTTGATGGCCCTAACGGTGATACAGACTTCATTTTCCCATGAGTCATTTCACGAGTGTGCTTTGGGTGCCTAGTTTGGAGACTATCGGACACCCTGCCGCAATGAAATATAGTCTGTTCTGAATACTACACAAAATTTAAAAACAACAACATTAACAAAACTTTTACAAAGTTGCTTAGCAATACAACTTCCGGCTGTTTGTTCAGGGCTTACTTTTTACTGGGTTGCCTATGGCAAACCAGTCGAGGTCTGCGTTGATTTCGTCGTTTTTTTGTTTTTTTCCGTGTCGGTAAAAGTCTTGCCTGTCACTCCCCTGGTAAGTGGTGTCTTTGTGCAGAGAGCCTTCTGAGCGTATTTTCTTAGGATCGAGAGGGTAGTGGAATTGCGTAGATTTCTCTGGTGGACACAGTAGAATCATTAACTTAGCCTGCAATGGCGTCGAAAGTCATGTAACGCGAATGGCGTTTTAGTGGATCCTTAAACAAAATATACCCTTATGGAGCTCAATAATGGAAAGTCAGTTGGATAAACTAGGCAGGAATCTCAAAAGCGACGAGTACTGGACTTCGACAACAATCTATCGCCCGTCGAGACCAAATCAAAGTGAGCTGTGTTTACCTGAAGTACTGTACATGGTAATTTTGAATTATAATATCATGTTGTGTATTGAATTTTCGAGCTTAAGGTTGAAATGTGATGTGGGAGAAGTTTTTTAGTATTGCTCTGTAAGCAGGAAGGGTTCACAGGCCTGTTGGAAGCGTGCTTGAGTTTCAACAAAATGAGCCCCAAAATCAGTGAAAACTTGTGACGCAGATGAATAATAAAGTAGCTGCGATTGATGGAATTACCTGGTGATAAATAACGTTGTACGCGTCTTGGAGAGTAAATTTTGACTTTGCATAAACAAGAGTTGGGCGATTGTGATCTTTGTTTTGACTTCGCTCATTTCATTGTCAAACTTTATAACACTTGACAGAAAAAGAAACTTACAAAAACCCGGTATCTTGCCATCATTTGACACAGATGCTTCACTGTCTGGCGAGTAAACATGCCGCGGTAACTTAATCACGGCGCCCGCTGAATTCCGGCCATGTCACTTTCGATTTGGCGATTTATTTGAACGTAGGAAAAATCTCCCAAAATGTTTGTCGCTGATCGTAACTTTTTATATTCTATATTCACGGTTCAAAATTAATGTTTTCATGTCGTAAATATGTTATTCTGGATCGACCGTCCTGGAGACTTCCTTCTGCTCTTTCTAAAAACTGTGTATCAATAGTTATTTACTTTTGCATCAATATTTGTTTTTGCATAAAGCAAGCTAACAAGATCTGTACCTTGCTGAGTTCGCATTTGTTAGCGTGAATAGTATTTTCGGTCCGATGATTCTGTTTTATGAGGGGTATATTATTTTGGTCTCCCATCCAAACACTAACCCCGCCCAACAGAGCTTGACTTCAGTGAACTTCGGTATTACAAAGCTGTCAGATGGCTCAGAGGGCACGCTTAAACTTGTGGTCAAAAGAAGTTTATCAACATGTCAGCCCAGAAGCCAGTGTTTCTCACTTCCCATTTATTTTCTTCAATCTTTCTGGGTTCAGTACTTTGCTAGTAACCACATGTCTTCTCAGACTATTTACACAAGACTTCTACCATGGCACTACAATGATAGACAATACCAAAACAATATCGTGCACTGTTAGAGCTACATATTACGCAAGGACAGGTCTGTTTCGTTGTACGAACGTGAGGACCTGTGAGCCAAAGGGCCTCGTCTGGTATGACTTCTTAATGACCCCCCAACTTGAAAAAAATTGTCTGGAACGGTGCACGTACAACAGGCAACCCAGTGTACCCTCACGGAGGGTCTAGTTCAACTAGGAGGGGCCAGCTGGGCGTGGTATATAATTGTGTTATCTTCATGCCGCGGATCCTAGGTATTTTACAAACACGTATGAGGAAGTTTATTAACATTTATTTTTGTTATACTAGCAATCTGCACAACGTGCAGGAAGAAACACAGTGAAGACATTGCTCAAAAAACAGACTGGCTGTACCCCAAGGAACCTGAAGAAAAGACATCCCTCCATAGGTGTGTGGAAAATACAATCCGTTTTGAGAAAGAGGGAAAAATCACTTTTACCGTGGCCTTTGGTGATAGCGTGACATGACTTGACAAATGTACTTGCTTTTACATTTTCATAGACCTGCCAAATAGGCTGCCATGGAAACCATCGCCCTCCTCGTCACCTCGACCCCATTCCGTGAGCCTCCAACTCCTCAGAATATCCCTGCCACTCCATGCTGCACTCCAGGAATGGATGCTGAGTCTCCTCCAACACCCTCAGTTACAGATACAGTTCGTGTGTATAACTCAGCTATGGACGCGATTGCAAATCTCACTGCACAGGAAACAAAACGTGAGCCTCCTATCTCCCAACTGAAAACCCCCTTGAACAATTTGAGCAAAGCGGAACAATTGAATGTTGTACAAAAGGCTAGTGGAGACTATTTACTAGTGTGTAGTGCAATAGCACCTGGAAGTGGCGAGGAGCTCTTCAAGTCCATTGCTCAGGCTACACAAAGAGAAAGGTTTGAAGGTTCACCACCTGGTGATCTAGTGGTACTTATGACTGCATACAAGAATGCTAAGACTAAGAATTTAAAGAGACAGATACTAAGCCTTTACGCTTATAGGTATCCCATGAGTATGCTGCAAAAAATTCACCAACCATACGGAAAACTATCCACATGGGAAATAAAGCAAGCACACTCTCATGCTAATCTAAGCGGCCCTGGTACAACCCCTGAAGTTACAACCAAGCACCGTGTACGTCTTGATATGAGTAAGGTCGATCACTTTGTGGAGTTTACAAATAGACCGTACTTCTATCAAGACGTTTCTTATGGTAGTAAAATACTAATCCTCGAAAGTGGCGACAGAATAGAGATGCCTAACGTTGTGAGGACAGTGACTAGATCTACAATGATTGAACAATACTTGGAGTATTGCAAAGAACAATGTCACGAACCACTGAGTAGATCAACTTTGTTCAAAATCCTGGAGGTTCGGGACGCATCT
>OX421449.1:30047796-30050296 GCA_949126865.1 Montipora capitata | reverse complement strand
AACTTAGTATAGTATTAACAGAATATTTAACAGTAACTGGGTATTTAAGCTCTTGAATTTTTGTTGATGCAATGGATGTACCCTACACTTTAGAAGAAAACTGGATTTTTAATTGTACCGTAATTAACGATAAAGAGCCCCCCAAAAATTTTTATACCATCCCCAATCGGGTTGCACAATAAACTGTACCATCTAACCCATATGTGGGAGTACACTCTCTCCCTTCTCCGGAATGAATACTTTTGGGAAAGCAATTTCTTTTTGACCTTACCTTGACAGGTGAATACTTTCGTCTCTCGGCTGGTGGCTGCTTCATATATAGTCTGCATAATTACTGGGTTGCCAGTATGGCAAACCCAGTCGGGGTCTGCGTTTAGTTTGTTTTCTTTTTTTTCTTTTTTTTTCTGTGTCAGTAAAAGTCTTGCCTGTCACTCCCCTGCTAAGTGGTGTCTTTGTGCATAGAGCCTTCTACGCGTATTTTCTTAGGATCAAAAGGGTAGTGGGAAATGTGTAGATTTCTCTGGTGGACACAGTAGAACGATTAACTTAACCGGCAATGGCATCGAAAGTCATGTAATGCGAATGGCGTTTTAGTGGATCTTTGAACAGAATATACCCTTATGAAGCTCAATAATGGCAAGTCATTTGGATCCTGAACAACACAGGTGGTGGAATTTTAAAAGCAACGAGTAATGGACTTCGACAACAATCTGTTGCCCGTCGAGCCGAAATCAAAGTGAGCTGCATCTAAGATTTTGCCAAGTGTGCTGTTATGTAGAACACTGAAACCAAATGGAAAATTCTGTGGTAACTTATGGGTTCAACAAAGACAGAGAACGAATCGAACACCTTAAGTGGATCTGTGATCAACTCTGCACAGTCTTCAGGTAAAAAAAAAATTGGAAATGCGACAGCCAAGAATTATTTGAAAGAAAGCTTGTCGTCTATTTTGTGCTTCATTATTCAAGGAAAAGGTTCTTCATGGAAACGGTTTGATCCTGAAATTCTAGTTTGTTGTAATATTGCACATATTTGACACAATTGAGTTTTTTCTCTTCACGCACGTAATGAAATAGGAAGGGGTTTTTGCCTCTAATAGCAAATATGTTGTTTGTTTCAAAAAATTGTTCGCTGGAAAAGGTGGCCTTTATGAATTCATCATGTTTTATGATATGTGTGCTGGATAGTTTTTATGGCAATAGTAAAGCATTTTCTTGTTATTCAAGGAAAAAGTTCTTCAGGAAAGGGTTTGAACCTGAAGTACATGGTAATTTGACACGATTGAGTTTCTTGTCTTCACGCACGCAATGAAATAGGAAGAGGTTTTCGCCTCTAAGAGCAAATATGTTGTTTGTTGCTGCTTCCTCGTGGAGATCGTGCAAAAACCCTACTGATCTCTCTTTTGAAACGAATTTACATTAACCAACATTTCTTTAAAGATGTGGTAAACATATCTAAAAAATGTATACATACTTTAAGTTAGCTGCTTCTTGGTGATCATCGAAGTTTTCCGTATGGGCGTTCAATATATCACCAATTGGGCATTGCACAGATTCTTCACTATCTGGAACAAAGCCGCCAAGTGAAATTTTAAAATTGGTAACCGCTTCAAACCCTGAACTTTTTTCATTTCCAAGACAGAAATCTTTCTTTACGAGGCGATTTGGGTCAACCTCACGGGTTCATTCTGTAGCTTCATTATCTGTAGCAGATGACTGATTAACTGGCTCTGGCATAAAAGGGTAAGAGTTGTATTTGAACAATTGAACCATCCTTCAAATAGGTGACCCGAACAGGATACAAAAGGTTCCTTATTCTCTAAAAACAACACAAAATAAAGGATCAAAGAAACTCGCTGTAAGACAATGTGCGAAAATTCGCACAAATTTGTGTTGAGGATAAACAGACAGTACGAACGACAAGACACGACAAGCAAAAACATCTAGTTTTAGTGACGCCGAAGTTGTAAGGAGTCAACATTCCACATTTTCCTATATGAATGCTCCACTTAAAGTTTTTGCCGAAATATTAAACGGCGGCAGAAGTCACTGAAAAGGAGCTGCTTCGGGGATGTCGTTCTTCCTGGGGGTCACGCATGACCATGGGTTAAGGGAGTGGGGGGATATAAACCGCAATGGTCCTCGAGGTCAATGCATTTGAGAAACTGTTTGGGAGTTTTGTTTACTTTGAAGTAAAAATCTGTGATCAGTTCACATTTCCGACCCCAAGCTTTCCATTTGGAAAACACCAAAGACACCGTGGTGCTTGGGTGACAGGCAATTTTTGGAAAACTCGAGCTATACAATAGGAATCCCCTGGTTTTTTTCAGGGGAAATCATCAAATTTCAGCTGACTTTACCTTTAAGTGGTAAAACGAATGAAATGAATGCACTCACACCTACAAATAACAACTCAGTGGCGTTTTCACTGTGTACTAAAGTTTGCGAAAAAAGTGCGAAATGAAGCGAAGCAGTGCTTTATCTACTTTGCAAAACGTTAG
>OX421449.1:30020296-30025296 GCA_949126865.1 Montipora capitata | reverse complement strand
GCCGCTATTTGCTATATTCACCGCAGCCGTTTGAAAGATGTAATATCTTTCTTCAAGAATCAGGATTCGCACAGAGGCTTGTCTTCGTTTCGAGTTATTGACGAAAGAGGACGACTGGAAGAAGGAGAAGGCTCTCGGGTTACTAGGGATGTCAAAACGACGTTTTGGCAGCAGATATTTGCAGCAACATCGCTTGGCCACAGGAAAAAAGTGCCATGCATTCGGCATGATTTTCAGAAGAGCGAGTGGGTGGCAATTGCTCGAGTGCTGGTTTTCGGTTTCAAAAAGGTGGACTACTTCCCTCTCAGTCTATCTCAAGCATTCCTGGGCTCCTGCCTCTTTGGGGAAAAAAGCATTGACTCCGACTTCCTATTATCCTCCTTTTGACTATACATCAGTAGTGAGGAGCGTGAAGCTTTCAATCGCATTCAAGGAGGTACTATCGAAAACGATGACGACGACATCCTGGACTTTCTCAGCAATTACAAAGCATTCAAAATGCCCACAAAGGAAAACGTTCACGGTATCTTTGCTGAATTAGCCCATCAACAGCTCATACAGAAGCCAAGACATATCTCGCAGTGTTGGACTTCAGAAATGTCACAACCTAAAGCCCACGTTGAGTTTAGCAGCTGTGATTCCCTGGCAGAATTTTACCTTGAAAATATGCCAACAGCAAAGAAAGTGGTGAAGGTTATCAAGAGTCGACCAACCAACGAGGCGGAAATTCAGTGTCTTGATTTCTTGAGGCCCTGGGAAGTTTTTCAAAGTTTACCATGGGCAGTGATATGCTACCACAGTGCCTTGAAGTGTCTTTCACTTCAATGGATGGATTGGCTCTGCGACCAATCGCTCCTACCTGTGGGCCTTCCTTGGAATTACCTAAAGCTTACCGAAGTTATAGCGAATTGGCGGAAGAACTGACTAGCCTGCACCAAGAGCAAGGAGCTTGGGGCTTTAACATAGTTTGACGCAACCAATGGAAATGTAATTTTACTTAAGATAGTTGTCTGCTTGAGACGTTGCAGAAAACACATTGGAAGCTATTGGAAAAAAAAAGTAAAAAGGAGGCATAATATGATTGCTTTGCTATGCTTCTGGTATTGTTACAAGTTAGTGGCCAATAGTTTGTAGGCTTTGGTTTTTAGTCGGCTTGAGACGTCGAGTTTCAGAGAACACATTCGAAGTTATTGGAATTATAGATGTTAGCGTTTTTTTATGCATCGTTACAGTTACAAAAAATCTATATTTCAGATGGGTGCTGTTTGATTTCATGTACATGTAGTAATATATGAGATTTTAGAGATCTTAAAACCTAAGTAAAATGAAGGCGTATTATGAGTGTTTTGCAATGCTTCTTGTATTGTCACAAGTTAGTGGCCAATAGTTTGTATACTTTGGTTTTTAGTACCGCAAGCGTCTTTCAGGTAGGATGTTTGAGCTTTCATGATCATGGTGCTGCCAGGACGATTTGAAGTATATTGAAATCTTAAAATTTAAGCAAACAGTGTGATGAATAACAGCAAGATATTGTCAGTTGCAGACATTGAAACTAAACGGCATCAAAGCGTTCTATCTTGTGCCTACCTGTTACTTCCGAATAAAATTAGCTATTTTTGTCTTTAATTTCAGCTACTCTTATTCTCTTTACGTATTCCAATGTCCTTACAGTTCACGGTTTGCCTTTACGAATGGACAGTCTTTCGAGGTGCATGCTGATTGAATAACTTATTAACCGTGTTAAAAAAGTTGGAAAACCGCATGTCCCACGATCTCCTGGTCAGAAAAATTTGAAGTCCATCTTAATCCATTTGCAATAATTCCGATTTCAAGGTATCATTCACCGTTAAGCCTGGTTTTCACTAGTGACACAAGCATAAGTTGTTTGCCCCAAGTGAACACGACATCAACCCTATGAAATCATGACAACACGATGTGTACAAGTTTCAAGGTTCCGTCTTTTTCCTTCAAATGCTCAGCAGGAGGCAATTTGAAACAAGTGTTTCCATTGGTCTGACCCGGCTAGACGTAGTATCTCTCATAAGGGGAATCCAAGCACAAGATAAGGAAAAATTTTCCGCCATGTGCATGTGATCTTGCTTTTTTTTTTCCCACATTTTTATTTCCATTGGTAACTTACAAAATACAACGCCATTATAAGTTTCAATAACGTAATTAGTTGATAAAAACAATAATTTAATCTTTGATATGACAAATCATAATTGCCTATCAATAAATAATTTCCATCTGGCCTGAAATTTCCTTTGCGTATTGTTTTTTACGGCTATGTACTTTTCAGTCTTATATTTCATATTAATCACTTCTTTGAAGGCTGCTATGTCTGGGGTGAGACTGCGTTTACGACTCATCCAGATATACCATTTTGCAACAATTAAAAAGTAATTTAGTAAATCGCTTACTTCGTCTCATTTACCTATCAAAACATCCTACAAAGAAAATTCAACATGTTTACCAGAAAGTGCAAACCAAAAATTTTTGAAATCTTTCCAAAACTGATTAATATAAGCGCATTCATAAAATAAATGATTAACAGTTTCTGGGCTAACGCTACAAAATGTGCAAGAATCATCTTGAACATAACCTATTTTGGCTAGACGAGAATTAGTAAAAGTGATATCGTTTAAGATTTTAAATTGGAAACTTCTGATAAACATTTCAGATGAGACAGTCTTAACTTTCAAGAAAGCTTTAGAAACAGCTGAATCTGCTAAACCAAAGTCCTCTTTCAGTTTAACAAAGCCCCTTGAAGAAGTGTTTATTTTTACATACAGTAGGATTAAATTTTTTCTCCCTACAGTGAAATTCCAAAGGGCATTCTAGTTCACTTTCAGTCACATTCAATTTCTTCAGGTGGGCAGGAACTGCAGCACGAACTCCTCACCAGACTAAAAAAATTGTATGCTTCAAGCCTTTACTTTTAGCACTGTTATAAGATTCTATATTATTCTTATTAAATTGCAAGTGGTTAGTAAGCAGGATGCCTGCTTTAATGTAATTTGGATAATATATTGTTTTATTATCTATCCTAATATCTTTGTTATTCCAGATTATATTAGTATAGGTAATCACATGATTTCGAGTGCAATTTGGAATAAATAAGCACGAGTAAATTTTTCAAAGGCCAACAAAAGTGCACGAGCCCGTAGGGCGAGTGCACTTTGTGGTCTTTGAAAAATTTACAAGTGCTTATTTATTCCAAATTGCACGAGAAAAATCATGTGATTACTTATTAATAATATACACGAAAAACATAACTACAACAAAAAAATTTTGACAGGGCGCGCTTTTTTTTAGTTCATTCAACTGATTGGCTGAAACAAATTACAACGTTTGTCAAATGCAAACTTACAAGACCGACACTTTCAAAATCATTCAAATTAGAACTTGGAAATGTGTGAGGACTGATTTAAAACCTTTCAAGCGTTTTAAATTTATGTAAAGAAAACTCGCTTTACAATAATTAGGAAAAGTAAACGTTCAATCAGAATCATCCTCAATAATGAACGCTCGGCGTTTACAAGAACTGGGCTGTCGTTTTGAAATCTCAGGAGCTCGCTTCGAGCGGCCAATGATGAAAGACACTTGACAGTTGTTGAACGTGTTCATCATGGTCTGTTCCTGGGACCTCATCATGGTTGGATTTACAGAGAAATTCTGAGTTTGAAAACCTGAAAGTGATGGTGGGAATTGGTTTTCTTTCGTCGCTGTCATCGATGGGCCGGCCAATGTGTGTGGTACTGGCATGTTCGTGTTTACCGGAGCGAGTGGAGCCGCAGTTGTCGTGATGTCGGAAACTACCATTCGCTTTTTCTCAGCACCGGGGTTTTCATAATTCCGTTTGGATATTGCACTGGAGAGTCGTCGTTGTTCTTCCTCGTCGGCTTCATCGTAATCGTCAAGGGATTGTACGCTTCGGTGGCCTGTGACCTTCACTATATCTGAGCGTTCAACGTTTGCTTTCTTTAGCTTGCTCACTGTTGTCTTTCTAGCACTGTGATTCGTAAATTTTTTGTGACTTTCTTCAAGGCTAGTACCCGCCACAGTTGTTTTCATCATGTTGCTAATGGTGTTTACGCCCATTGGTTGAGTTTTGAACCAGATGTTGTCATTCAGTCTTCGGTTTCTTTTGATACTGAGGTAGAAAGGACCTGACCATCGCATGTTAAGTGGTCTTCGCTCGACAAACTGCTTGAAGAGAGCAACCGGACACCTTTCTCCTCCAACAGAGAACATTCGTGGCTGAAAATCTCTGTTCTTGCTCTGCAGTCCGCCCTGTCTGGTCTTCGTTGGACCTTCGGTAAACTGCACGAACTCCATACCTTCGTCATTTTTGCAGAGTTGAAAATCTTCCATTTTCATTGCGTGGTGCTCTTGACGACCGCGGAGACCAAAAAACTGCGTCAAAAGCCACCACAAAGAAGAAATAAGCGCTTCTGGAGTTTTGGATCCAAATTTTTCTCCCTCCCACAGCACCTCCTCTTCTTCCTCAGTTAAACTTCTGGCTTTATTTGGACGTTTGCCCATACCGGATTGGCGAAGTTGCCGAGCTTTCCCCTCTAAAACTTGCTTGGAAGAGTGGAACTCCCTGTCTCTTATGATGGAAAACTTGTATCCTTTCTCATTTAAATGTCTATCAAGTGCAGCTATCATCACTTTTAAGCTGTCTGGCTCGTAGTCGTCACCGTTTTTGTTTTTTACTTCAGCGTAGAATGATTCAAGTAGCTTGTTTAGTTTTCCTGGCTCGTTTTCCTCGATTTTGTTGACAATATTTTTCTGTTTGCACCACGTCTCCCATACATTCAGCCAGAAAGACGTACTCTTTACTGTATTTGGGTTTTTGGAAAAATTTTTTAGCTCTTCAATCGTTGTTTCGCTCGCAAAACCAAATCGTTGTTTGCTGAAAACTCCGGCCATTTTCCTCCGCGTCTTATCTTAAAATTTCCGCCAATATGTTGCTATAGAAACAGCTCTAATCTGAT
>OX421449.1:29995296-30000296 GCA_949126865.1 Montipora capitata | reverse complement strand
TAAGTGAAGAATCCTCAGCGGAGACTGATTTTATACCAGAACCCCGCGCGGAAACATCAAAATATGGGCAAAAGCGGGCACGGGTCGAGAGAGACAATTATGTTAGTTGGGAGAAGATAGTTTTTTGATAAGTAAATTTTTCGACACCTGTAAAATAATTTAGATTAATCTCGACTTGTAGCTTTGCTTGTATATACAAAATAGAAGCGGCATGCAGTAATTTTTTCCTTGCCAAAAAAAAACTATTACCCTCCCCGGGTTGAGAATAAAACAGGTTTGACCCTCCCAATTTGTAAAAAAATTACTAATGACCCTCCCCTCCGAAGCCCTGGCCCACCCCCCCCCCCCCCCCCAATTAAAAACGTACCTTCCCTAACCTTGAGTTGCTTTTCGCGGTAATATGTTTGATTTGGCTTGCTGACGACCTGTGTATGAAAGCTTTATCGTTAAAGCTTTCACAGCACACAAAACCGCTGTAAATGTAGAACTAACTTCGTACAGTTGTCCTCGTCTTTTCTGTGCAATCGGAGGGCAAACTGTGTCCGTTTTAGCCGGGTTTCTGGCTTTCGAGTTTTTACAATGTCGGTAGTTGTCATTTCCTGTCATAAAGAGAAGAAAGGCTGGTGACTCGCGGCGATCTCGTCCCACGAATTGCCATAAAAACACCACAGCCTTAAGGCCAGATAAATTTCCTATCACATCAACTCCACACCGGGTCCACAGAGCGATTTTTGGCAGATAAATTCCAAATAATGTTCGGCTTTCTATGGAATCTTGGGTTTACTTCAAATTAGGAACTAAATTTCAATCGTTGGACCCTGGTACATTCGTGACCTTTTTCCATACAACCCAACTCGATACTTAACTTTCTTCACCAAAGTCTTCGCTTGTTCCAGTTCTAAATATAAAAGCCTTTGGCTCGATTTCTTTTTTGTCCGTAACTGCTCCACTCTACGGAAAAGCTCTCTCATTTATCATAAAAACAGCTCTTCCGCGTTTAACTTTCCTCATTGTTGGCATCTTTTATGGTTATCAGTTTTTATTGTGAGGGGTGCAGGGATGGTGCAGCGGTGAGAGCACTCCCTTCCAATCAATGAGGCCCGGGTCGGCGTCGCCTATTTCCCTTTTGTAAACGGTCGTTACCATTTGATACGGTCGTTGCCATTTGAACGGTCGATGCCATTTTTACCTCTGAATTACACTCATTAGGTCTAAGAACTCAAAAGGTTGAGCACTCTGGGAGTTGTTTCTCGCTGGTCATATGAGTTAGGGTTCGGGTTAGGGTTCTGTTTAGGGTGAGGGCTGAGAACCCGAGTCCGAGTCTTGAAATTTTCGCACTCTTTTTTTCCTCCAGTTTTTCTGTTATAAATGTTTTTTTTTTCCCTTTTTTGTCTTAATTTTTGTTAATATTTTTTCTTAGTTTGTTTCTTTTAATTTTCTTTGAAGTGAAGTGTGTAGTTGACCGTTATAAATGGCATCGACCATTTCAAATGGCAACGACCGTTTCAAATGGCAACGACCGTTTACGAAAGGGAAATTTGCATCGGCGTCATATGTGGATTGAGTTTGTTGGCTCTCTACTCTACACGGCAAGGGTTTTCTCTGGATACTCTGGTTTTCCCGTCTCCTCAAAAACCAACAGGTGATTTGATTTGCGTTACAGTGTCCCGAATTTGTGCTCCAGCGCTAGAAGACTCACCAGGGAAAGACAAGATCCGTTAGTGTTACGTCAGCGTATTTGAAAATTTGCGGATATGACCGTCCACACGTATCCGAATTCGTAGCATATAAAAAATTTGCACTCTGGATACCGTATTCAAAAAACTTCGCGATACGACTACTGAATTCACCGGATACGTGTGGACGCAAGCCGTATTCAAAAAAAAAAAGTAATCCAAACATTTTCGGATACGTGTCGACAGGGACTAGTTGTCAAACAAAAGGGAAAGAAAGTACCAGGAAAATCGCCTACATCAATAACCCACAAACAAGCGAGTCACGGCGAAATCCATCCATAGCTAATTGAAGAGGACTTCCAGATAAACCACACGGTTACATGGTTATCTGTAGAAGGGCACACCCCATAGTGATACAGGACCAAATAGCCATGAGCTGCAAATTACTTAATCCACACGAATCTATGCTTTAAATTGCATACAACGGGCGAAGATTTACAATACTAAAACGTCCAACTCCAATACTGAAAACTTTTCGTCAGTTGGTAACAACTTGCTTTTCATTTGTTTCAGTATCAAACATCGTTACCAACGTTTGATAAGAGCGGGCGATGCCTCCTGTT
Source organism: Montipora capitata (assembly GCA_949126865.1). NCBI lineage: Eukaryota > Metazoa > Cnidaria > Anthozoa > Scleractinia > Acroporidae > Montipora > Montipora capitata. The sequence continues at coordinate 29,997,997 of OX421449.1, read as the reverse complement.
CTTTGAGGATGGTGCCTACTAATTCAAAGGTACTTTTTCCCCGGTTTATGATTATGCGGGAAATGTAGATCTTAACAAGTGTTATTGAAATCGAAAAAGAAAATTGGGGGTAACCACGTATTTTTCAAAGATAATTCATGAACAATATTTGTAAAAATCTTTAAAATACAAGCCATGTATGGCGTTTTAAAACATGTTTTAAAATGCTATGACATTTTTCTGAAGTACACGCCAATCTAAAGTCACGTCATAGGACTGCCGGAAGCAAAAATGGCACCGTGCAAATCGGCCCTAAGGCAGACCTCACAAGGAACAGTTAATTCTAATTAAGCAGAAATTTACTAAAAATCGTCCAAAAAAGAGCATGATTCCAAGGCATGCAAGAAGCAAAAGGAGGCATCGTCCCAAACTTGAAGTAACACCCACTATACTATTAATGTCAAAGTTCATTTCTAGACTTGAGAGGCAAACCTAATTTGACAGATGCTGCGTGAAAACGACAAAATACCAGCATGGCATCTGATGAATTGACCATTTTACAATTGTAGCTAAGTTACCTAGCCTAAGAATGGAAGTGAGGCTGCCGGTGACCCTGTTTTGATACAAACGTTTGTGCTTTTCTTATGTTTATGTTGGCTAATTACAATTACAACAACACAATTTACATGATAAAAGCAGTGAGCTCTGTATCAATACAAGGCCACCGGCAGCCTCGCAGCCATTCATAGGCTAGGTCGCTGAGCAAACAACTGTAAAACGGCCTATTATGGTCGGTTTAAAAGGATCACAAAGGACCGTTCTAATTAGTTTGTCCAATTTAAAGGAATATAAACTGAAGCTTCTTCAACGAAACAAGCACAGCTTTCCCTTGTTAGAGAAGGGCACCAACCTCGTTCTCTTCCTTTTGCTAAGAGAAAGAGGTCAGGGTCCACTGTCCAAGTTCTCCGAATCTTCTGACAAACCGTATGTTACAGTTCGACGCCACCTAAAATAATCGAAAACATTAGGCTGCCGCAGATCTGCGGATTCAAATTGGTCACAACACTTCGCGACAGTGGGTTTCTGCCTATACGAAATTTAAACGTTTTCCACAAGTGCTTTTCAAGTGCCGTTGTAAAGCTTCTTCTACCATAAAATTAAGTCTAACTTAAACAACATGTACAAGATAAATAAATGACCTGTCAAAGTTCAGTTGAAATTGAGTACCTACGTCTCTGTTGTACAATTGGTAGCGGTGACGATAAAAAAAAATTGGATTAGCTTATCAAAATGATCCTGTTACATCTCGCGTTGATTCCCCTCACAATAATCCATAAAGCCGAGCCTGGTTTCTACAACATATTTCTATACCCTGTGCCATTTTTTACTTTTACATTATTTTTACGAAGACAATTACAAGAACTGAATAAATTCTATGGCCAGCATAATTATCACTTTGGCTATCAACACTAAGGCGAGCTCCGATGATGAAAAATGAAAGAAACAAATGAACACTAATCCAGAACATCAGAACGTTCCTCCTTTCCTGCGTGGGAACAAACGAAATTCGACACAGGATTCAAACAATTAACGATTTACATCAGATATATCCCCTACTCCAGTTGTCAAAGGGTGGATTGCACAACCCGAGGATAAAAAAACACATCCCATGAACAAGTCAATGAGGTGTGGTAGACCTATATTCCCTGGATAGCCTTCGAGAAAGTTCCCCAAAGCTAGGCTGCCTCGCTGTGGAGAGCTTGCCGCGGGTTATCGCTGGTGAATGATTTATCCAGGGAAAAACACTATCTACCTTTCGAACAACCGACAGTATCACTCTCAATGCCACAATACAGTATTTACTGGTCAATCACTCCAGATGCAGGCAGCTACCGAACCACACAAGCTGGATCCCAAGACAAGCGCCCTAACCACTGGGCCACACTGCCTCCTTTCTACACATCCTCATTTGAATGAAGACAAGAAATTAATACAACTGCAACCATACGATCTATTATATAGCAAAATAGGAACGTGGGGCAACCTTGGTGGGAGCAGATAATCTGAACACTGCACCATCCCTGCATTCCCATCGAAAAATATACCTTTTGGATTTTGTTGTTGTTTTATATAGGGTCTTTAAAGTTGTAAAGTGAGCGTTCGCACAAAAAAAAAAATCTTCACACGTGGAAAGATCCCTTTTGCTATGGTTACATATAAAAATTGCGCCTTTCGATGCCTTTCGTGAAACGATTTAGTATTTCATTGGTGTTTATATAATAAATAGAATATTACATGGCCGCTTGGAGATACAAAATTTCTCTTCTCGAGTTGAAAAATATTTTTTCAACACTCGAAGAGAAATTTCGTACCTCTGCACGGCAATCTAATAACCTCTGTGTATTGCCGTGTGGTCTCTAGATACAATAACCTACTCTTGGATTTTGCTCAAGTGATCACTGAGCCATGTTTTTAATGCACTGGAACAAAAGGAAATGCTTGCATTTAACAATGGAGTTAAATTCAAGGAGGATTTCAGGTTTGTCTGGGGCACCCACATGGCTGTGAAACCAAAGAGAGATCTTCTGATGTTATGATGGACTTGCTAAAAACAGTGGTAGAGAAAGAGTGACTCATCTTGCTTAACTGGATGAAGAACTTTAGAATGTACCGCTTCATTTACCTATGTGTGGCACAAGAGTAAACAGACATTTAGCACTAC
>OX421449.1:29970296-29990296 GCA_949126865.1 Montipora capitata | reverse complement strand
GATTTGTTTTGCTGTCCTCCATTCCTCTGGCTTGAAAAGAGGCTTTCCATTGCTGTCCTTGGCTTGTTTCATTTCTCTCGAAACTTGGGCTGGATCTGCTTTGAGGCCTGTTTCCGCACCTAAGTCAAAATGTTCGATGAGAAAAACCTTGGCCTTCTTTCCCATTTTTGTCCACGTCCTTGTTGTCTTTAGCGCCCATCCAATTGTCTGTTCATTTTCCGCGCTCTCGATCTCATCTTGCTCTTGGCTTTGCCGCGGCTGGACAGTCTTTTCAGTTCTTCCAACAAATTTTACTCCAGTTACCTTGTCAGCCCACCTTTTCCTTACAGAATCATACATGGATTCTTTCTCGGTTTTCCTTAGGTGCTTCCCTGTGTCCATGTGTTCTTCTGCCTCTGCTCTGGTCTTGAAAGTTAAAATGCAATCATTTTCATTGCATGAGTAGATGTCATGCTTGTTAACCGAGTCTTCCGCTTGTCGTACAGCTACTGAACCGAGCTCTCTGGTACGGGAACTAAACTGCTGGATAATCTCTAATCCAGTTTCCTGTTGAGGCTGAACTTTAAGATCCTCGTACTTGATTAGACGTCCTGTTCCGATCTTGAAACTTCGCCACGCTCGAATTCCATTTTTCTCGTAAGAGAAATTGTTCAAAAGACTTATCCCTGGAATCTTGTTATCTCCTCCATTATCTCTCAGGGGATTTACTTTCGCCACAGCAGCTCGACATCCTTTTAGGCCACCATGTGACTCGAGGGCTTCTTTCATATTCTCGGCAGTAGTTACATCGTGCTTTTCGTTTACCCACCTTCGGATATGACCTTTCATTGGGGCAATCTTGCGGTCGCATATGTCTTTTCCTGCCTGAGGATCCGAGAAGTCGTATCTCAATGGGGTGATACCGGTTCTCTTTCCAATATATGGTAGGCTCAGAAGGAGAGGACCATTGTGGTAGCACGAAGCATTATCCGAGCGAATGTAAGCTTTTTTGATGGAAGGATAATCTCGTCTGACAGCAAGAAACAGGTTTTCGACGATGGAGATTACTGAAAAGGCATCTTGAACACAGACATCAAAGAGATGCACATAGCACTCAACGTTGTATTCTCCATCCCTTTTGGTGATCAATGCAGACACGTGCCAACTTCTTCCCTTCTTACCGTAGAAGTCGCTCATTCGCTCTCGATACTGCAGGGGCAAGAACTTCATAGCCCAGTCCATAATGATAAGGCAGACTTCTTCAGTAAGATTGGAGAGGGCTTCTTGCTTTGCTTGGTCTTGATTGATGAGTCGCAGTAAATGTGACTTCCAGGCTCTGATGGATCTGATACATTCTGCTACTTCAAATCTCTTGACTGCTCGTTGCTCTTCTGTAATGTCGACAGCCTCGACTTTTTCAGTGATTTCTTGTAGTACGTTCTTCAGGGAGTCACATCTTTCGCAAATTACATCATGGTTGTGTTGACAGTCACTTGACCATTCAACAAAATCTGAATCGCTGAGGGCATAATTTATGCAATGGTCTTTACAGTGCTCGCCAGTGCCTACATGCGATTTATAGTCAGCTTTTAAGTACCTTTTCCCCTCTACCAGTTGTTTGTGGACTTCTTTACCCCATTGTTCACCAGCTCCACTTTCTACGAGGGTATCAACGACTTTGGAGACATTATCAAAAGCCTCAGCCCCGTCTGCAGTCAGGTTGTCTAGCCCTTGGAGAGACTTTTGCATGGATGCAGAACAAACTTGAAGCATCTTCCACAGCGATCGATCACTAGCTGGCTGAAACTGCTGGAATACGCAGTGACATTTGTACTGAGAAATAATTCTTGATGGTATCATTGTTCTTATGACTGCTGGAATAAGAATATTTTCTCCGGAGTCGAGCTTCATGGTTTTTGTTCCAAACGCCACGTCTTGAATGAATTCTGGTTGCAAAATGTATTCTATGAAGTGATCTATTTTTGCTTGATCAATTCGTTGACGGAAGAGAGGTTGAGTAGACACAGGTTGGCCCTTTCCTGTCTCGGTGGCATGCAGACGCGCTTGGTCGATTCTCCACTTTGACAAGCCTGGTATTAACTCTTGGAGTCCAGTTCTTGTGAAGTCGTTAGCAAAAAGAGACAAAATTTGCCGCTTGATTTGCCATGACGCAGCTTGGTCGTATGCTTTAACTAGGACATTTACTAATCCTTCACTTCCATCAAAGTGAAGCCTGTTGGCTCTACCCATTGGTTCGATTCCAGGGAGTGGTCCTGGTTTGATAGAGTTCCACAACTCTTCTTCCTGACCAGGACTGATAATCGATAGCGTCGTTGATATCATCTCCTTGGCTTTTCTTGAATAATATTTTTTTTGAGTACTGGAGATGTCGTCCCATGAAGTGTTTAAGGTTGACAATAGAGGGCTGACACGGCCACCACTCAGCTCTGAGATAGTTTCGTTCAAAGTGTGTCTCTTCTGCTGCTGCAGCTCCATTTCGTCTTCCCAGACACTAACTTCCTGTTCAGGTACAGTACTCTGTGATGACTGAGAGGATGTTGTTTCAGTCTCGTATTCGATTTGAGCAGATGCAGGAGTACTCGGCTGGCGGAGATCATCAAAGTGAACACGAGCAGATGACGAGGTAGCTGGCTGGTGACGGTCATCGGACTGAGCATATGAAGATGAGGTACTAGGCTGGTTGAGATCAACGAACTGAGCTTGCGCAGATGAGGTACTAGGCTGGTTGAGATCAACGAACTGAGCTTGTGCACATGAGGTATTAGGCTGGCTGAGATCATCAAATTGGACAGGCGCAGATGATGAACTTGGACGGTGTTGGGCATCAGCCTCAAATGATGACAAGTATAGGGGTGTTTCTTGCTCTTCTTCAAGTGATACCTATGACATGGAAAGAGATGAAATGAATGAAAACCAACCCAAGCAACTGGCAAAGGTCCGAATAGGAAAAAAGTATAAAGGAAAGAGTTTGCCAAAAATAAGGTGAACAAAGTCATAGAATGGTATAAAATCAAAAAAAGTGTATAAATGAAATGATAAAGCACAACAGTAGAAACCATCTGGGTAGCTCAAAATTAACACAAAATTGCATTTAAATATTGTGGACGGATTGATTGTTTATGTAACTTTTAACGAGAAAAACGAAAATACTCACAACTTCAACCTTATCCTGTTGCTGTTTTTCTCCTCGTCTCTTGTAATGCACATGTCGGCAAGTTTCACAAATAGCTGGAGGAATAATAAAAGGTTAAAAGGCGAGGTTTTGTGTTTGTTCAATTACTAGGATTTTAGCCAGTGAGATAAAGGAAAGTCTGTGATAATAAAAAAGAAGAACAAGGATTTACAAAATAGGTAAAGTAAAAAAGCGAATTAAAAAAAATATTTGAATTCGTATACACCTTGTTGCAAGAAGGTTCTCATACAAAAATAAAAATAAGAAATAAAGTATAAATATAAAAAAATACCAATAAATTAGGGACCGTTTATTTTTTATGGTGTAGGGGAGCTGGTGGGATTTGGAGGAGTGTACTTTTGAAATTGTATGACCCCCCCCCCCAATTTTTCGCATGGCCCCTTCCCCGTTCAAGCCAATTTTTTCGAGAGTGACCCCCCCATCCCCCTAGCCCCACCGACCCCCCTCGCGGATAGAAAACGAACTGTCCCTTAGAGATGAAGAATTCTATATAAACGCGAACGGTTTCCTGAATAAATCTTTTTATGGCGATAACAAAGGTCAATAAATTCCCATTTTTGGTGGCTTATTCTTCAATGACAACCATTTTGCAATTAGCTCTATAAATTGAATGATTTAATGACTGTGATAGACAAAGGTAATGAATCGTAACTATGACTACACAGAAACAAATTGCTTGATAATAAGATGAAAATTAGAATGAAAATATGAGCGAGAGTGAGAATGAAATTCAGGAAATAAAAAAATCACAATGAGAAGGATTGGGAAAATGAAAACAAATAGAAAACAAGCATTTTGTTCTTTAACCCCCTTTCCCGCAATTCCCTCTTTTTGTAAGATTTAGCAATTGGGCTCACTTCTTCAAATACCCCGTCCCTGGTTTTTCAGTCCCTCTCCCCAGCCTCTTCCGATTATTATACACAGTCCCTAAACACTGCACTTTTCCAGCAGAGACCCAAGGAAACCCAAGAAGAGAGTATTTACTGTAGATTGACATGAATTATTATAAGCAATAACTTACCAGAACCAATCGGGACGACAGTATTGAATAGTTGATGAATTTCTGCAGACATCAAGGCATTTACTCTTCGATGGACTTCCAACTGTTTTCGCTGACCTTTATGACATGGGTAGCAGCAAACACGACTTTTTCGACCTTGCCAATCAGTGGTCAGATTTTTACGATGCTTCGGGCAAATGGTCATTAATTCAGTTTGAGCAGGGTTGAGATCGAACAGTCCTGCACGATTTAAAATGAGATCTTTCTCGGATAATCCTGTCTTTCCTCGTCCTCTTTTACTGGTCAAATGAAGACCGGTTAGATGAAACGTCATATCCTGGGTACATGCTGACAAAGGAACAAGGGCAGATCCTGACCCAGACGTACTGCACGGTGAATCCTGCGATGCGAACGAGCAGCTCACATTTTCAGCCATTACTCCATAAATGCAAGACGTCAAATGAATGTTGCACAATCACGTCCAGACTATTACCGTATTTGCGCATTAGGCGGCTACCTGTCGAATTACGCAAGATGACCATACACAAGCACCTCTGAGTAAAAAATTTCGGCATTTCTCGATCGCCCTATAGGAAAAACCTAGAAGTCTATTTGCAAATTTTTAATTCAACCATTGAATTACAATCTTTTTTTAGCAAAGTATTGCTTAAGAAGAGAAAAATAAATAAACACTCCAGTTGATTGCGTTACGTTATTAATGTGCATGAAATCGAATACAACCTTTTTAATCTTTGCGCAATAATAATTGTTGCATTCCGATATTTTTTTCTGCGTTATTTAAGAACATTTCTAGTTTATCAGAGAGGGAAAAGCTTTATTGGTATATTTTATAAACTCAAAAGGCTAGAAATTGTAAGATAAAATTTATATGTAAATTAGCTCCAAAATAATAAACTGGTTTTTTCATTGTATCAGAGTCGAAATTCTTGGAAGTTTCTTTGCTAGGAAACTTTAATTTGATAAAATACGCTAGCTGTAGTTGATATATATATCAAAAACCGAAGTTTGAGTCCATTGAAATGGAAGCGGATAGTTATTATGCAACCTACGACAGACCGGAAGTAAACACTTCACGCAATCACGCAAATCCAGAATGCTATTTTTGCCAAATTTGGAAGCTGCTCGCGTTTGTTTTATTTTAGATCCCAATTTTAACTTTGCAGATTTGCAAAGCCCATGCATAGGGCTTTCGAAAAATGTAATTTATATAAAAAATAACTGCCGCACTTTGGAGAAAAAGGACTTCAAAGTTGATGAATTTTTAGATCGTGAATTAAGCGGCTTTAGATTGTAAAGTTCAAGTACGGGTCAAAATTTCAAAACTCGCCAGATTTGTCTCAAAACTTCAGAAATTCTAGCTCACTAGATGAATTTTCCGAGTAATATATTAAAACTTAAAAAGAGAAAACGATTTTTTGTTTGGAGCAGCTGAAGTTTGGCCTTAGATTTTAATGTCTCCGATGCCGATCACGGGCCAAAACCGAGGGGGGTGGTCTATCTCTACAGAAAAAGTCTCAAGAAAACTTTAAATACCACAGTTCATCATCCAATCGGATAGTCCTTTATTGCTGAAAATTTGGTGGAAATCGGCGGACCCCCATCTTTTGCCCCCGCCCGGTTTTCTCGGACAATCACTCTTAATCTATCTTTGTATTGTGGATGAATGAATGGTTTATTAGCTTTATGCATATTTCTATATTTAGATTATTGTATATTAGTTTATTATCTTATATTTTATATTGTACACGTAATTCAGTCTCACGACTGCGAGTTGTTCTTTTAATAAACGATTTATCTATCTATCTATCTATCTTTTATTTATCTATCCAATATTAAAACACGTGTGACATTGTGGTGCACTGAAATCCATCTATGTGGTCCAACGAAAAATAAAATAAATCAATGAAGATTAATTCACTAAGAAAATACAAGCCTCTGACCATCAAGAACAAAGCATTGGGCCAAAATTCAACGGTTAAAAGCGTTGGTTGAGAAGCCATGGAGTTCGTCACGAGGACCGGACATTGAATGATAGACTCAACAAGAAGCATGGGTTCCCTGCCTGAGAATGGAAGGAGAATTAAACAACAGCATATGAAATAATTACTGTTCCTTACAACAGCGCAACTGTTATTCACAAGAGAATTTGACACTTGGCACATATTGGCACGCGAATTGTTTCATTTATTTACGTGCACAGCAAAGAATTACGGATTTCTTCTCAGTTTTTTGCATAGTCCATAGGTTTGCAAGTGATTTGTGATATCCCTGTCACATTCACTTGGTTTTACAACGCTTCTCCCACATTCCCGAACCTCCTCTTTCAAATTTGGAGACCAACAACTTTCATTTTAATGAAACGTCGTCGTTGTCTCAATCGAGCTGTGCTATAATGAGCACTTTATGCAACTCAGATTTTTTAACAATGACATTGCTACTTTACTTCCGACAGCAAATTTGGAAACATTAACCCTCCCCTTTGGGCAATGATTTTATAATAATAATAAGAAAAAGAAGAAGAAGAAGAAGAAGAATTTGTACACGGTGTGCATTCATGTCTGCTGTTACATTTCAAACGATTTGATAGCAATTAATTGATAAAGCCACAAGCTCAATCAATGTAGCGAAAGGCAATGTATAACTAAACTAATGTCGTTACATTTTTATCCCCACAGTGATTTCATCATATCTATTTAATCTTTTCCTTTACTACTTTAATTTTATATCGACATTGGTGGGCTGGAGATAGAGAAGTACACATCTGGTCAGCAGCCTGTCCCCACTCATTTCCGTCCCGCGAACAATTATTTTTTCGGCTTTTCCACGACATAATACAACTTCAGCACTCGATTTTAGCCGAATACTTTATTCCGGATGGTCATAGCCATACGTTTGCTTGGCATGGTGAACGTAGTACATTCATGTAACTCGCTGGATAAACGTAATTTCGGACGAGACTGTAAACATCATGACTGTGTCTAAGGCTTTCAGTCTTGTCAATAGTGTTCGGTTAAGTCAACTGGATGCGGACAAATTCATCATTACTCCTGTGGTTTTACTTTTCTTGAGGCAATGTTGGATGGAAGAGAATGTTAATTTGATCTGGCTGCAAGAGAAATCCATCGATTTGATCACGAAAAAGCGAGCGAAGACGCCAGGGATACAGTGTTAAAAATTGCAAGGAATTACACGATGTGTTTAATGTTAATTTCTATTTCATTATAGTTGTCAATTGAAAACCTCAACAGTCATATTCAGCTTACAGGCAAGATAATAAGTACTTTGAGAGCTCGACCGCTTGCTTTAGAACATTTTGTAAAAATGACTTAATTTGCAATTTTTTACAATCTCCATCAACTTTGTTCATCACCTGTTGTCAAAATATGACTTTCCCCAAGTTGGTTTTCCAATATTTAAGAACTATAATAACCGCATACTCTCTGTTGCAAATTCAGTGACGGACGAAAGAATGCTTTGGGAGACCATGCAAAAAAAAGATGCGCTCCTTGATGTCATTTTCCAAAATGGCTGACACCTAACATAGTAAAACCAACATTTTCTTCCTTGTTCATAAAAGTCAAAGCAGTTCTGAAACATCCTTTAATAATTCGAGGCATAGCTCTCGTCATCCTCGGAGACCCAGGGGCAGATCGCGGAGGCAAGGGGAAGTCTAAACCGGCAAAAGAAAAGCATAGTAGGGCGAGAAGAGCCCCTGGGGACACGTTCTTACCAGACCAGTTCCAAACAGTAGAGGTAATTCTCAATTCTGATTGGTGCCAGAAATTCTTTGTGTTTTTCTGCCCAATCAGAGGTCAGCAGGCTGTGAAGTTGTTTCGTGTCTTACACGAAAATTACTTGATCGCCATACTCGCCTGGTTTGTTTGGCAAGGTTTTGCTCTAGGAGAAAAGTCTCAATCACAGCACAAAATGTACAGGAAATCGTTCGAAATATTGGCAGAGAAATACGCTGAACCTTTCGCAGGTATCGTTACAGTAGCGTATTTTCAAGTGTGCGGGATTTGTCTAAGATGTAAAATGAAAATCAATCGTGAACAAATTGGCTCATTTAACTTTTGAGTGCTTTCAAGACCCGTTTTGAGGCACACTATCACAAAATTTGCATATTGTAAAAAGCAATAATTTCACACCCATTCTAGCCCTATTTAGTTTTAGAGGCTTCACTCTGCTTTACAGTGTCTAAAACATATTCACGAAGCCTGTGATAAGCAATACATGTGGTAGTAGACACTACCTCAGAATTTGAAACTGCCTTAGGATAATAAAACCAGTACTCAGCCTGGACATGCAAACAATACAATTAGGTACGAATCGAAAATCAACATGGACAGTGTGCTAGTTATACATACACTTCTTCTAAACATAAGCCATGCCTACCTAAACTGACGTACCGAAAACAGAATTAAAGTCCAATGAGTGGAAGAAACACTTCTTGAAGGTATTAAATGCACATCCTGAAAGTCATGATTCTATGGTCAAACCATATTTCCTGGAGATCACTTCTTTCTGCGTTTGTTCACGAATGAGGCCATTATATTCCAGTGGAATACTTTCTAAGTTCGCTGAGATGTTTGTCTTTCTGGTTACTCATAGATGTTGTTCCAGGACTGCTTGTCTCTGGATCGTAAGCACTGAAGTGAACATTTTCGATTTGGACACGGACGTCGGTACAGGAGAGCTGGGTCGATAGTAGTTCCCAGTCTTCTTCTCAGATGTCGTACAACTTGTTGGAAGACAGAATAAAAATGGAGTTTTGTTCCTTTGGAAAAAGAGAGGATCCTTGTGGTCCTGTAGAATGGGCTGCGCACGATAGGTCTATGGTCCATTAATGAGCTGCCAGTGTGATATGAGCTTGTGGCTCCAGGGAAAATATCCAGGTTTGGGCGCTTCCGGAATCAGAGGACGTCCAACTGAGAGGTTATCAGGCAGCAGTGGTAAGAAATAACAGCCACCAGATGGTTTTAAAAAAAGAACTGAATTGTGCTTCGTTTACAGAGTGTTAATTTATGACGACGTCTCGATATGTAAACAAAAGAGAAGAGTGAGAACTAGTTTTTCTTGAAGCTTTCTGATTAGAGGAATATCTAAGCCCTCATTGTGAGATGTCCAACACTTCTTCAATTTCCCGCAATATATTGCGTCCATCTTACTTCTCAGCACCTTTAGTGTAAGTCAACAAGTTTACAATACTACTGAGTAACATTTTTAAATTTGGTTACTCATCGTATTTCAAACATCTTTACCTCAACAATTACTAGCATTCGAATGATTGGTTCCTGATTTTATCTAATGACCCGATTTATTTACTACTGAATTTTGCCAATATGTCAGTTTACATTTCCAATATTAACATGAAACTAGAAAACTTCGCATTTGTCAGTAAAGTATCGTTTAAATCTAACCTGAATTCACTTTAGTCGTCAAAACTTCCCATTTATGATGCACTTGCTTCCCTTGTGCGCTTGTAGCAGTCACGGTGAGCAATATTTTAAGATCATGTATTTACAAGCTTTTTTCCCAGCATGTTTACATTGTCACTTACAAACTCTACTTATGCCACTATGTAAATCTTTTCATCCTGACGCCAAAATAGATTCAGTTTTTGATGGGAAAACAAGAAAACTAACTCAGAGCGAAAACTGTTGAAATTTAGTCCAGAAATAAACAAAGTGTGTCTTTGCTACACATGGAACACCAAGCATGACAAGCAGATTTAAAAACTTACACTTGGAGCAGAATAATTACAGCTTCGAATTACAGTATCTACTGCGTAACAAGAATTATACTGCCCTCTCCCCAAAACAAACAACAGGGAAACAAAAAGGGAAATGTTGGAGGCTCTGGGGCCGAAGACACGCAGGAGCGTTGCGTGACTTCAGCCCGAGAGGCTGCAAAGGAGACTACTTGTTTACAAGATTATGGACTAATGCAAGGAATGCAATACCAAAACAAAATCATAATGAACAATGATACTGATTTGTCCACAATTTCAAAAAAAAATCGTTTTCGTTTAATATCACTATTCAAAATCAACGATGAAATGATATATGAAATGGATCACATAAGAACTGCGGATATGAAATCAAGAGAAGCTAAGATCCTCGCAGTTATGAACGCACTTTTTGCAATTGCGTAGAGAAGCCTGAAAAATTAAGGACTTCAACGGGGTTTGAACCTGTGACCTGACGATACCGGTGCAACGCTCTAAACAACTGAGCTATGAAGCCACTGACGTTGGGAGCTGGTCATTTGTGCGTTCTAAGCTCCCAAAGTCAGTGGCTTCATAGCTCAGTTAGTTAGAGCGCCGCACCAGTATCGCGAGGTCACAGGTTCAAACCCCGTCGAAGTCCTTAATTTTTCAGGCTTCTCTACGCAATTGCAAAAGTTGCGTTCATAATGGCGAGGATCATAGCTTCACTTGACTATTCAAAATGATCGAAAACGCGTGCAAGGCTCGCCACAGGGGAAGCATTTGAAAACAGAGCCCTATCGTATTAGTGTGGACAGCAAAAACGGAAGCTTTCCTAAAAAACTGACCTCATTAACATCACATGCGCTTAAGGAATGTCGTATTTTTCCAAACCAAATCAGTGTCGACAGGCAAAACGCTGCGAATACGACAGTCTTGACGCCCAGGAGGCTTGGTTGAGTTTTCAGTACGAAAACGCATTATCAAATTTGTTGGTGTGGATGCAGCCTCAATTGTTTTCCTTTGTCACAGATTCATTACTATTCGTGTTACACAGTAGGAATGGGAAAAACAAGCACGTTGTAAGGTTGGGAAAGATAAGAAATTATTGAATCCGATCTTTTTTTTAACATTACCGAAAATTGATGTAGAATTCGAAGGACTTGTTAGTCAGAAACGTTGCGCTGATCAGCACATGTGCTTTCACTAAACCGTCAGCTGCAAGACTGAAATGCTCGCGTGTTAATTTTTTTGCTCGTAGGTCACAAGCAAAGGTAACCTAAATGGCGGAAAACATGACTAGCTATTACAGCAGTAACAAAGATCATTGCACCACTAAGATAGTTCTGAGAACTTCTTTTTCCAAGAGAATTAACTTATACGTAGAGGACTGTTTGTTTGCCTTTTGAAAACGCGAAAATATAGTTAAATCTAAGTGGGCTCTCAATCAGAATTGTGCCCTTGAAGAGTATGATGTCTTTCCAGTCCCGTGATTGTGTGATAAGTTTGTTGTTAACCAATAGTTATGGGACCGTATTGGGGGAATACCGGCCCTTGGTCTGTTTTGTACGGACCTCGCTACGCTCGAACCAAACCATCAAGGCCTTGATAACCAAGGCCTTGTTGCTATAGGATAAGGTATCCCTATTTTTTTTATCAATACTGAATAAATGACATCGAATATTATTCTTTGTTGCACACATTTACATGAGTACTATAATTATATTACGACTTTTCATGTATTTTTGCCGGATTCAACCAACACATAAATTGAGTGAAACCCAGGAATCGTAATTGCTATGAGAGCGATCACGCAGGGTATGTTCTTGGCAAACAAAGTTACATGCCAAAAGTTATGTTTTCTTTAGTAACCCTACAACCTCGGTCATAAATAGTTGTAACACTTTCTTGAAAAGCACGTAACTCGTATCCAAGCTATTGATAACGCACTCCTCCTCCCTCCCTCCCTCAATGTTGTGTTTGCCGTTCTAATGTTGCGTTTACTGGCAAGTTCTTGCATTGGAACCCATAAACATCAACATTGAAAGGGGAGGAGGGAAAAATTTCCATCAGTGTTACAACATTTGTGACTGAGACTGTATGTGTTTTTTCAAGGTTAGAACCGCTATTACAAAGATTGTATATTGCTTGCTCCAGATAAATACCTAGACATTTCATTAACGTTTTCTATCCATCTATTTATCTATCTTCACTTCATGCATATTGAGTAGCAAATATGTAACACGAGAATTTATCGGTCTTTTATATAACAGCTATTTGCAGACGACTAGTCACCGAGACACCGGTTACTTCACCACAAAGACTAGGAGAAGAACTGCAAGTTACGGTGCCCACTACGCCAAAATCCATACCCAGACAGTTGCGACTACGAAGACCAGACGATGCATACTATCGTGTGTCATTTGGTTCAGCGCTTTCTGCTCCAAGTAGTTCTTCACAAGAGGAGCAAAGTAGCATCTTCTTGCCAGAAGGTGAACGAGAAAGAAGAAATTTAGATGTGCTGAATAGCGCCCTCAGCATTATATCAGATAGAAAATTGGAGCATCTGCTGTTCTACGTAGATGTTCAGTGGGATTCACTTTCAGACAGAAACAGAAAATATCACACTGAAAAAGCTGAAGAAACTGTTTCACTTGTCCTTGGCACCATAGCCCCTTTGCAAGAAAAACGTTTGTGGCAAGCCATTATTCAGCGTCATCAATCTGTAAATAGCTCAGGGATTACTCAGCCACTAGATGTTGGTCTAGAAGCGATTTTGCTTGCATATAAAGAATGCGAAAACAAGTCCACCAAAACACAAATTTTGTCACTCATTAGCAACCAGTACAGCCAGTCTCAAATACAAAAATTATTACCTGGAATCTCCTTACGACAGATAAAGAACGCAAGAAAACATAACAGAAACATGGGCCAGGGGAACCAGTGGTAAAGGAGCAAACATTTCGATGCAGACTGCATATGGAAAAGGTGAAGGAGTTCGTTTACTTTATTTCGCTGTCCACCTTCTCACAAGATGTTGCTTTTGGAACAAAAACACTGAAGCTGGAGAATCTGGAGAATCTATTCCTATTCCAGCTGTTGTTCGCACGATGACGACAACCAAGATTGTACATCTATATCAGGAGGGATGCAAGAATGAAGGTAAGGTGCCCTTAAAAGAACGCACTTGTTTTCGGATAATGGACGTGTGCATTGCATCAAAGCAGAAGTCTTTACAGGGTCTTGACAATACCTCCACTGCAGGGGTGGAGGCATTTCAAACGTTAGAGACACTTGTAGACAATCTCGCCAGGAACGGAGCAGGAGTGGCATGGGGTCGAGAAATTGAGGGAGGCTTAACTGCAGGCAGACAATATCTTAAAGGAGAATACAAGAGCCATTTAGGACCAAACGAAGACTGTGCTGACCACGGTACAGTCTTTGCCCTATCACATCCAGGAAAAGAGGAATTTGCCTCAGTTTGTGACCACCGGCACATGCGGTTGCAAATATCGAAGCCTGGAAAGCTCATCTTCTTAGGTCATTCCATCAAGACCAAGCGAGGCAAGTCGCCTTAAGCCAACTTGACAAGAAAACAGTCATTGTTATGAATGATTGGGCCATGAAGCTATTACCGATGAAATTCAGAGAGACACAATTGCAATGGTTTGCAAAACGTGGCCTGAGTTGGCATTTTTCTGCTGTAATTCACCAATCAAATCACCCGGACTGCCAGGCTGAAGGAAATGGTGAGTATACGAGTCACACTTATGTGGGTGTTCTTGATAGTTGCAAGCAAGACTGGTTCTCGGTTTCGTGCATCATTGAAGAAGTCCTCGTAACCGTAAAGAAAACACACCCGTCTGTATCTAGCGCTGTGTTACAGAGTGACAACGCGGGCTGTTACCATAGCACCTCGCTGTTGTGAACTATTAACTCTACAAGTAAGCGTACCGGTATAGAAGTTATACGTTACGATTTTTCGGATCCCCAAGCAGGGAAGGATCTCTGCGATTGAAAAATTGCACCATGCAAGCAACGTCTGAGAAACTATGTAGGAGAGAACAATGACATTGAAACGGCAAAAGACGTAAAAAGAGGACTTGAATCTCCATCAGTTATTGCTGGCACTCACGTTGCAGTTTGCAGAATCGACACTTCTAAATTGTCAGCAGCCGTTGGGAAAAATAAGATTCCAGTTGTCACTAGATATTATAACTTTTCTTTCGAGGAAGATGGTATGCCAGTCTGGCAGGCATACGGTGTTGGCGAGGGCATAAAGATTAAAGACTTCAAAAGTAAACAGGATATTTCTGGACTGAAGAGAGTAGGTGAATAGAGCCAAGAAGTTACAAGGACAAAGCAGAAGACAGGCAAAGAAAAATCCAAAGCTTGTGAGAGTGATTTGAAAAGTGCATATTCGTGCTTGGAGCCAACATGTATTTTGACCTTTAGCACACTCGAACAAGCTGATGAGCATATGGATACTGGACACCATATCATGCTACCTGAGAAAGAATGTGTGTACGATATCATTCGAAGACAGTGGGCCGCTACAACAAATTCCATCAAGGGAAAGAGTCAGAAGATTGGTGACAGTCTATACACTAGTGAAGCTGCATTAGTAGAGGAGGCATCCCAGGGATGGGCTCTTAAAAAGCAAAAGAGTGCTGTTAGAATTTCACCAGCCGTCAAGGAATATCTCACATGAGTGTTCAATGAAGGTACCAAGGATGGAAATCCAAAAGCAAACCCAGTTGATGTCGCAGAGGACCTGAAAAGAAAATTTGTGAGACCCAACTGGCTAGAAGCACAGAGTATCAAAGGATATTTTTCTCGACTTGCAGCTTTGCAGAAAGGCCAAGAAGTAAGTGAAGAAGACACAAGCTGTGAAGATGTGGCGATTGCAAGGGAACAATTCCTTCAGAATTTAATAACAGAAACCCAGAAACAAATAGATCTTCAACACCCTCTCACATATGACAACATAAATCTTTGTGAACTTTTTGGAGCTAACAAACTCGATCAAGCATTGAAAAAGTTGAAGATATCTAGCCTCAAATCCATGTGCGATTTCTTTGGTGTGGACATTTGTGGTCCAACAACACGCAAAGCCTCATTTATCAATGCCATTTATGATTTATTAAGATCCTGCCAGTGTCAAGTTACAACACATGAGAGTTCATGACAGTCAAAAATAATTTATTCCACACCATGCGTTTGCCAGTGTTCGCGCGGTATTAATTAAGAGCCCTTTTATCATGATATTAAATTTATTAATGGCTGCCCCTCTGCGTCTAGTTTTAGGGTTTTTTTCAGGCAGCTACTACCCCTTGCTGATTGACACAGGAATGCTCGGGCATAACCTGGAGTGTACATTGTATACTAAAGAAGAACGGACACAGCATGTAGGTTTGAGGAAAAAAATATCAGGCTAATTATCAAACAAAAATTGTTTCACCAACATGCTTATTATTTCTGTGGACGTTTTCATTGAAAACAAAGAAAATTACTCACCGATGGCCTTGGTGTACTCTCAACCCAGATTCCCCACAACTGCATCCAAAATGGTGGATGAAAAGCGAATAAGTTAAAACTGGAAGAATCGATGTGCATTATATAGCCCGGACGTTTCGTTTCTACAATTAAGTCACACTTGAGTACGTTTTCATCCTTGTAGAACATCTACTTATCACATATTAACTTTATCCAAGAAACCTCCATATATCGATCATGGAGTACAGTATTCAAGAAGGCTGATGAGAGTGAGGACTTCAGAGAACTTTAAAACAAGCCTATGTCGCTGAAATATTTCCTTAACATGGTACCAATATTGACTCATCTCTTAATAAATGCAGAAGGAACTGATTATGAGTCATGTCAGTTTTGACCACAGAATCGCATTACTTGCTTGATTTTTCTGAAAATGATGACTGGTTGTCAAGCTGTATCACTCTGAAGAAATCTTCCCTCAGCTATTTGACTTTTTAAGCTTTAGGTAAGTTTAAGTAGGCATCGCTATGTTTAGAAGAAGGGTATGTATAAGTAGCACAATATCCACGTTGATGTTCGACGCGTAGCTAGCTGCACTGTATGCATATTTATATTTAAGTACAACAAAACTTGCTTTTTTGTGATTGATTTTCTTCATTTCTAGGATCAATTTAAAATTGTATGGTAGTGTTTGCCACTGCATTTATTGCTTATCACAGGTTTCGTAAAGATATTTAGATGCTCTAAAGCAAAGTAAAGTATTTAAAGCTAAATAGAGCTAGAACAGGTGTGAAATTATTGCTTTTTACAATATGCAAATTTTGCGATAGTGTGTTTCAAAACGGGTCTTGAAAGCACCCAAAAGTCAAATAGGCCAATTTTTTCACGATTGGTTTCCATTTTACTAACACTAAGGTATCTACTGATATCATTATCAATCTCAGCTAACCAGGCAGTTAAGAAATATTAACTTCTAAAATTAGGCAATAATGGATGGTGGTTTTCTCTTCAAAATTTGGCCAGAGGTCGTACCAGGCCCCACACTGCCAAAAGCTTCTCTGCCAAATCTGCACATGTGATTTAGAACACCCTTTATAATAAAAACATGCCATGCAAATACCTAGTTGATAGGTTTTCTTTGTTAGTTTTTATGCTATTCCAAACTTACCCCTCAAAAAACGTGATTTTCCATGATCTGGAGGCCCTGAATGGTACCCCCTCTGAAACTTTGAAACTAAAAGTCCGAAACCAAAGCTACTTTGGATTTTGGAATATCTCACTAAGGTGAACTTCTGCAATAAGTTTCATCAAAAGCAGTTAACCCACATTTCCACCCTCTGGAAAACTTTCTCAGACAATGACACTTAATGCCACACATGCCACCTGAGCCGCTCCCTCACTGCCAAAAGCTTCTCTGCCAAATCTGCACATGTGATTTAGAAGACCCTTTATAATAGAAACACGCCATGCAAATACCTAGTTGATAGGCTTTCTTTGTTAGTTTTTATGCTGTTCCAAACTTACCCCTTAAAAAACGTGATTTTCCATGATCTGGTGGGCCTGAATGGTACCCCCCTCTGAAACTTTGAAACGAAAAGTCCGAAACCAAAGCTACTTTGGATTTTGGAATATCTCACTATGGTGAACTTCTGCAATAAGTTTCATCAAAATCGGTTAACCCACATTTCCACCTTCTGGAAAACTTTCTCAGACAATGACACTTAATGCCACACATGCCACCTGAGCCGCTCCAGAGGATAATGAATCCAAATTAATACAACCGGAAATAGAGTTTGTTAGATTTGGTCAGGTTTATCTCAAAAGTTCGCCCAGCGTCCTTCCCTGATTTGTTTGAAAACAAGAGAGAAGCGTTATTTTGCATTCTTAAAGTGAATTTTCAGAAAATGATCCTGTGGAATTTTTTTCATCTTTCAGCTTTTTCATAAATATTTCAAATTCTACTTCAGTTTATAGTTCTTTCTCATATCATGTACTGGGTCAGAGAATTATGACACGGTTTCAAAATGTAAAAAACAAAATGCTGCCCACTGAATTGGTTTTCTTTTCAAACATCAAGTGTTAGGGAGTCCTTGGACAGCTCTGTACCATTACCATAGCAGCAGTTGGGACCCAGCAAACACCCTTTAAAACATTGCCTAACAAAAGTATTACACAGGTATGAAGCTGTAGCCCTTTTGTAAGGATTGGAGTAATCTTTTTCCATTGGACACACGACTATTAAGAGTGGAAAATCCTTTCGAGCTTCCTTAAACTGAGAAAATAATTTGCCTTTTTATCTGTGACCACAATTCTGTCATTCTGCAGAGTGCTCTTTTACCTCTTCAAAGATTTGTCTATCTAGATTAATGCTGCAGTGACATTTTCCATTTTGCCTGAGTATAATATTTATGCTGATTTCAAAACCCAAGCAGCTGAATACAGTTGAACAATAATAATAATAATAATAATAATAATAATAATTGTTGTTGTTGAACTGTGTCCAGGTACATACTTGTACTATAGAAAGAGTATGCTGTTTCCTTCTTTCTGTGGGAAATATGAAAATAGAACATCAAATCAGTTAATAATGGTTCATTTTTTGCAGTTCTGTTTTGTTTCCCTCAACTGAAATATTGTGCTACTTTTTCTGATGTGTGCGATAAAGTTGATAAATTAATAAAAAATATTGAAAGAATTTGAATTAATTATTAAAAGTTGTCACATTTTTGGGATCTTTGCTGTTAAGATTTTATATTTCCAGAGGTACAACTCAAAATATTATATACTACCTGGATCCAAACTCATTTTACTATTGGAGAAGATTTCTTTCAGCATTGTTTCAGAAACCTCGGAACTTTGTTGTTGCTATTACTGTCTAACACACAGCACACTTTTGTATGAAATATGAAATAGCAAACAAGAATTTCCTTAAAGCAAAATTAATGTTTCATTAAAACATTAATGACAACCCAACTTACGGTGCTCATAAAATATTCACAATCTCTTTCCAATGTTCTTTTTTCACATTCAGATTATTGTCCATTATCCAAGTAAAATTATCTCAAAGGAATTGCCAGCACATTTGCACAGCCTGCGTATTGCCCTTTGCAAGGTTATTAAAGAATACATCAGCTGTTACTTTGGCAGCATTCAGAAGCAAACGTTTGCTCTCGATATTAACAAAATTTCTGCCACCGCAATTCATGTAAGAAATCTAGAAATACCTCGACCAGGAAAAGGAGGCACAATAAAAATAATTGTCAGATCAAAATCAATCACTGCTATTTTAGGTGAATCGAGGAGGACATCTTAGACAAATCCCGCACACTTGAAAATACGCTACTGTAACGATACCTGCGAAAGGTTCAGCGTATTTCTCTGCTGATATTTCGAACGATTTCCTGTACATTTTGTGCTGTGATTGAGACTTTTCTCCTCGAGCAAAACCTTGCCAAACGAACCAGGCAAGTATGGCGATCAAGTAATTTTCGTGTAAGAAGACACGAAACATCTTCATGGCCCGCTGACCTCTGATTGGGCAGAAAAACACAAAGAATTTCTGGCACCAATCAGAATTGAGAATTACCTCTACTGTTTGAAACTGGTCTGGTAATAACGTGTCCCCAGGGGCTCTTCTCGCCCTACTATGCTTTTCTTCGTCGCCATTTTCTTTTGCCGGTTTAGACTTCCCCTTGCCTCCGTTAGATTCTAACCCTGGGTCTCCGAGGATGAGCTCTCGTAGAATTTCATT
This sequence comes from Montipora capitata, assembly GCA_949126865.1. Lineage (NCBI taxonomy): Eukaryota > Metazoa > Cnidaria > Anthozoa > Scleractinia > Acroporidae > Montipora > Montipora capitata. The sequence continues at coordinate 29,971,131 of OX421449.1, read as the reverse complement.
AGAACTGACTCACATCTATGCGAGAGGTAGACACATATACTTTACCCATTTTTGAGGCTCAAAACATGGGCTTGTGGTTGTCATGATTAATGGCAGTTACCATGGCAATGGTAACTCAACTGGCTCAAATATGGTTGTTTTCGTTCCTCGTCCCAGGTAACATATCTCCACACAAAGAATGAAGGGGGAGTTTAAGACTTCCATTTCCAACTTTGCTTGACTTTCTCAGAGAACTGCTCTTAATATCTTTCATGTATCACATTTTTAACTTTTTGTTTAAATATCTATAGTGTCTGGAGTGTAGTCTTTCAAAAAACGTTCCCTCGTAGGGTATCCATGCGTTTTAGCGGGCATCTGGTTTATACAGAAAAAGTTATGGCCAAGCCAGTTGGGCCTGTTAACTAATGATGTCAAAGAAGTAACTTGATCGTATCTCTTCAGGAAGAAATGTCGAAGAATAGAAATCTTGCTGAAAATCTAGAGCTTCTTGTCAAGTCTTTATAGAAATGTCGGACAAAAGTTACCCTTCGGATGCTGTGAATGTTCTGACGATTCAGAATGGAAGCTTTGACGTCATTAGTTACCAGGACCCAACTGGCTCGGCCAAAATCAAAGGCCCCCTAAAGCGCGTGGATACAGTATGAGGGAACTTTTTTTAAGTACTGCACTACAGACACTATAAATATGTAAACAAAAAGTTAAAAAACAGGGAAAAAAGAAGCATCCTACTGACTTTAACATCCCAGACTTTTTGCCCAAGTTAGGTTTGTGAGACGGAGTCTAGGGTTTTCAGTCCTTGTAGAGCAGACTTGAAAGACTCACCATTTGTGGATGT
>OX421449.1:29940296-29947796 GCA_949126865.1 Montipora capitata | reverse complement strand
AGTTGTACCTGCGTTTGTTTCAATTGATAAAGCCGCAATTTAAGGTGCCACTGGCTCTCTTCACATAAATTCGCTACACCTTAAGATTCTCAACAGCAAAATGTGAGATTAATCACAGATAACCAAAGAAATGGTCAGTCATATCTACGTTCCAGACGTTGAACATGTTATAGGTAACCATGATTCAAATAAATCATATGTTGTTATTACACAAACAAACCAGTTGATCCAGGGAACAAAAAGTTTTATGATCTACAGTGTATTGCACTCGTCAACGATAAGAGTGTCGTTAACCTTCTCAAACACAAAATTTAGCTGATTTGTCCAAAATGACGGTTCAAGGATCAGCGTCTCAGATTCGGATCCGTTGAATCATAGCGAGTCCCATGTGTTAAAAGAAAAATACTCTCACTATTTGAATAAGGTCACAGACGATGAATTACAAAGCTCGATTTTCTTTTCAAGTCCAACAACTACCACCGAAAGGCAAATACTCAATCTAGCGAGTCCTCTCAACCAAAACGCTGCCGTTAGACGTTCATACGTTGATACTCAACTTAAAAATTAGACAAAAGCACACAAACAGATTTAGACATAGGGGGTCAAAAAATCTTTAATATGGCACAAGGGACTAAAAACGATGATGCATGATGCTGTAAATATGTTACAATTGCAGCAAAAAGCAGATACAACATACGTCGATCCAAATTTTTTAAATGAAAAGACAGATGGTATTATGCTTGCTCTTTTGAGTATGAATAGAAATGAATTGATTGGAATAAAAGACAAAGCGACTTTCGGTTATTATGCTATTAATAAATTATGTTACCACAGAATTGAATGAAAAGTGGATAAAACAGTTACATCAAATCTTGATTTAGATAACAAAAAAATGTTTTTTTTTGTATTTTAATTTTTTTTTTACTTTACAGGTATATAATACAAAAACGTAGAAAAAGATACAAAACAGGGCTTACAATACTTGCACAAGTTACTTTGATTATCAACTGTTACGAAAAACTATGCTACACTATACTACACTACACTACAACCAAGAAATACTTAACAAAATTAAATAAAAATAGATATACAAGTATAAATAAAGTGTACGGGAATTATAGAAAACAAAATTTGGATAACAGCTACTATTGTATTCATTGTATTGATGAAATTAGAGGTTTCCATTTTTTGTTGTGGAAATGGATTTTGTTGCTTTTTCTCGCAATAACGCGTTCGGTTTCAAACGTTTTGTTAAATTTATCGACTAACAATCTTAATTTTAGAGGGCCCTTATTTAACTTAAATAAAAAACTTACTTTTAAGGACAATGTAATTGATTAGAATGTTTATACTATCGCTCATATGTAGAAACCCGAGAAGAACATCCTTAATGTCAAAGCTAACAGTTATATTTACAGAATTAAGAAGAGCCTTCAAATCGTCCCAAAAAATACGCACTTTTGTACAATAAAAGAAAACATGTTCTATGGTTTCTAACTCCTTTTCACAAAAATCGCATAGGAGAGTCGACTTTTTTAAACCTAAACAGCATCTTGTTTGTGTACAAGATCCTGTTTAATAGTTTATATTGGAATTCTCTTAATTTAGTGTCCAATGTTTTTTTGAAAGGCAGAAAGTATATCTTTTCCCAGTCTAACTGGGATGTGTGGGTATTGAAAAAAACGTTGTATTTCCTCTGCGCTATTGGTGTAGAAGATATCTTAGAAACAAAACTTTCATACAATAAGTTCGATTGTAGACTTCGGAAATCAACTCTTTTCCCTTCAATACGTAAATAAAAGTTATCTGGGAATAGGACATTTGTTTTTGAGGCGATAGAAATTTTATCTGTTTTTAATACTTTGCACCATTCTTGCGGAAAAGCAGCAAGGAGACTGAAAAGTAGGAAATGCTCAATTGGTGAGAGAGTTGAATATAATGGCCCCTTGTTTGACTTGAGCTCTCCCCTTGTGTCGTAGAGATCTCCAATTTTAACAATTCCAAGATCAACCAGCCCTTTGTTATAAATTGACTTAGATTCAATACAAATAAACCGATTATTCCATATGACTTGATTTGCTATTTCAGAGAGTGAGGAAGGGTTGTCCTCGTTTAGAAGGGCTCATGTCACAATGCATTCTCTGTAAAATTCTGGAAGAGCTATCGACAATTTAGTGTAGTTGAAATTACAATGGAACAAGAATTTCCCCCCTACTTTTTAAAGATAAAAATCCCAAAAAAACTTCCAGCTGGCATGATCGGTGGACAGATATCTCTTTATACAAATTATTCTCTGGGCAGAGATCATAGACTCAATATTGGGCATTTTTAAGCCTCCTTTATGAATTGGGTTGATAAAAGCTGTGCGCTTTACCTTGTCATTTCCTTTCCAAACAAAAGAATATAATAAAGTATTAATTTTTTTTTAATAAACTCTTTTTTGTTTGAAATAAGAACAACACTGCATAAGATCTTTGGTATAGCAAAAGATTTGATCACTTGAATTTTTCCAAGTAAAGTAAGTCCACTCCAGCTCCAGCCCTTCAACAATCCTCTCAGAGATTTCTCGATTGATTCAAAATTTAGTTTATAAAACAGTGAGTGGTTAAAGGTAAAATTCACCCCTAAAATTTTTATGACTTTACTTATTTCATTTACGCCTAGTTCTGAGCTACTAACTTCCATATTTCCGAGTAAAAGAATTTCCGTTTTTTCGTGATTTACCTTCAATCCGGAGTATGTACTAAACAGAGCAAGAGTATCAAAAAGGGTGCGATACTGAATAGTTGTCTCTAAAATGAGGTACATACCTTCCTAATCAAATCGGATTGATTTTAATTTGAAGTCAAAGGATTTTCGTACTAGAATGGCGACCCCGCGACTATGGAAAGAGCCATGAGCAAAATAAAATCTCTCCAGGCCACTGCTTTTTCCATTGATTTTCAATCTCCTCGGTGCTGTAAGTCTCTCGCAAAAAGCAAATGTCTGAGTTTTGCTTGGTTATCCAATTGAAAATTGACTTACGTTTTTCAAACGTACGAATATCCTGAACATTCAGCGAGATAGTTTTAAATTTTAAGTTACTGCGATCCATTGAAATTTACATTCGTAAAATGGAAAATGAAAATAGTAGCTGTTATTCCCAGAAGAGACATTGTTGCCCACACAGCAATTAGTACATTTTCGATTTTGAACAAAGAATGACCCACAAAAGTACAATAGACAAGTTATTAACACAACAAACTGTACGCACAGTAACAAAAAAGACAAACGAACGCTACAACAGATAATTACGTAATTAAAAGAGCAGCCAGCTATAGCTGTTGAAAAACACGCCACTGACGAGAAGGGTCTTGCATTCATTACACTACACATACAAACAATAGATACAAAAAAGCTCCGTTTCTTTGGGAGTACATATTCAAATTTGGAGGAAACAAACATGCCCTAAAAGCTGAATCCTACACTTCAACATCAATAAACAGTTTATCTGGTTCACGTCTACTAAAATAAGCAGTCTTACCCTCCCCTCTAGCTTTCTTAAAACGCTGCATTTTCTTTCTCCTCCGTTCCATTATTTCTTTAGGGAGGTCTGCCGAAATTCCGTAATTCTTGCCCTTCAACTTCTTAGCGTTAGCCATTACCTCCTCACGATCAGGGTATTTCAAGAATCTTGCGATAATTTGCCTGGGCTTTCCACTGGAAGGGTTTTGCTTTCCAAGACGATGAACTCTTTGGAATTCCATATCAGACGTGCCTTCTATGCCCAGCTCCTTTGTTAAAACATTGACTAGAACTTCTTTAGTATCCTTTTGTACGCCTTCTTCTTCGATTCCAAAAAAATGAAGGTTCTCGCGACGATTGTAGACTTCCGTATACAATTTTTCATCCTTGAGCTGGTTGACCTGCTTATGTAAATCTTGCAGTTCCGCCTTAAAAGACTCCCTTTCAGCGTTTGCAAAAATCATCCCTTCATCGAGCTCCAAAACCTTCTTCTCCATCTCTCTTTTAAAGGACAATTCGCGAGGACAACGCTTTCGGGCCGCCATTTTAGCAGGTGAACTTACAAGTTCTACGGAGCCTGGTGGCTTCGCGTTGCTACCTGGAGATGGTTCAGTGTATTCATGGTTTAGAGAAATTCCTGTTCCACGAACCTGGCGTGTTTATTTAGCGACTGGATTCGATTTTCGCGAAAAAAATCGTGCTTGTTTTGGGTCGATTGGAGTCCCGATGCTGGCTTCAGTCTCCTACCTTGTCACTATACGATGAAGGAAGGTGAACAGGGACCATTTTTCCCGAAACTTCGTGTACGTATTAAAGACAACAACAGCTCACCACATGGTAAGTTTTATCGATTTTTATTTCCATTTTCTAGCAAATTTTCAGACCTAAACTTCGCCTCATAAATTATGTTCTCTATATTTTAATACCTACGTGACGCACACAGTGAGCCTGGGTTACCTGTGGCCTGACACCACGTTTAAGTGAGAAATGATCTGTGGCAACACCATTATTTACCACACAGCTTTGAATGCTCTAATAGAAAAGCTTGACCCAATGTATGAAATCCTGTCAAAGGTTGAAAGATTTAAGACATTTAAGAAGAAAATGCCTTTTGAAAGTCAATAAATATTAAAAGACCAGGAATATTTTCAATATCTGTGAATTCCATGATATCAAGAAGAGACCTTACTGTTTCACCTATATAGCGGTCTTTAACATAACCAGTTTGATTGTTATGGATGATATTTGGTAGTACATCCTTTATTCCTTTATTCTGGCAGCAATAACATTATCTTTGCATCAACATTTAGTAACGAAATAGGTCGCCAGTTCTCAATGAGGCAGCGATCTTTGTCTCTCTTCTCGATGAGCATTATTATAGCTTTCTTCTGTGTATTTGACATTTCACCTTTTTCAAAAGATTCATTGACACATTCAATGAAGGGTTTTTTAATTTCATTCCAAAATCGTTTGTAAAATTCGATGGGTATTCCATCACTTCCAGGTGATTTATTCTCCTTAAAGCTATTCAAAATTATTTCACATTCTTCCAACGATATATTTCCTTCACACGATTGCTTTTCATTATCTATTAATTTTGGGATTTCCAGATTATTTAAGAAGTTGTGTATCATACTATCTCTATCTGCATCTTTGGCTCCTGATTGGTATAAGTTCATGTAGAAGAGTTTCGCCTCCGAGGGAATAACAGAAGGGTTAGTTGTTAGATAATCATTACTTTGTAGTTTTCTTATGTTTTTCACCTGGTTTCTTTTTTCTAGATTCAAAAGATATTTTGAGCTTTTTTTGCCATGCTCATACCATCGAGCTCTTGCGCGAATTATAACACCTTTGACGTTTTCATCATAAATTAGTTTACGTTTTTCTTTCAACTCAACTAGTCGAGATTTATGGTCTTCACTAAGATCGTCTTCAAACTTCCTAGTGGCCTCGCTAAACCCGAGCTCATTCTGTAGTCGAGTTTCAGTTTCTCTTTTCTGTCTTGATTTAATCTTTGAATAGTTGATAGCATGGGATCGAATATTAAACTTTAACCAGTCCCAAATGGCCCGTTTATCCTGCAAGTCTTTTTCACCTTCAGCTATCCACATTTGAAAATTATTTTTTACTTCATCAACATAGTTTTCATCGTCAAGTAGTGAGCAATTAAATTTCCAGAGCCCAGGACCATTATCACCTTTTTCAATATCACCAATAATCAGATCAATCGCGGCGTGGTCAGTCCTAATCGCTGGCGAGATGTTAGTAGACTGTACAAAATCCTCCAGATTATTGGAGATGAGCCAATAGTTTAAACGGCAGAACGCACATGGAGATTTTTGACTCCAAGTGTAGCTCTTCATACTAGGGTTTCTAATCCTCCATATTAGATTCTATTCCTAATCCTCCATATTCGATCCAATTCGCTTTGCATGCATAGAATTCTCTCCACCACAGCTCTTCGTGGAGATAGGACACCACCTTTTTTATCGAGCGAGGGATCAATGGGGCAATTAAAATCACCACCAACAATTATATTTTCTTCATCATCTAGGTTGTTATTGCAGATCAATTTTTGAATGGTTCCCAAAAAAGCCAACAAGTCTTTATCTTTGTTAGGGGCATAAATATTCAACAAGACGTATTGTTTATCTAAAATAGTTGCCTTTACAATGAGGTAACGCCCTAGGGGATCTAATATGACCGAATGATCCTTGAAATCAAAACCATTCCTAATTAGAATCGCAACACCTGCCAAATTAGAGCTCCCGTGACAAAACAATATTTTGCCTCCACATTCATTTCTCCATTGAGATTCTGTGTCTTTTTTGGAATGTGTCTCTTGCAAAAAGACAAAGTGAGGCTTTATCCGTCGGCACCATAAAAACATTGTTCTCCTTTTTTGGAAATTAGTTATGCCCCTCACATTCAAAGACGTTAATTTGAATAATTCAGGGACATTTAAACAAGATTTGGAGAAATGAGAAAAAATATATATAAATAATAATAATGGTATAAAACTGATGTTCTGGGACCGCAGAAGGCCATTTATGACTATGGATTGATAGACTGAAAACAGAATTTATGCTGGCGCATGTAATAAGACTGCCTGTGGATAACGAAATGAACCAGAAACAAAGCGTATCACTATCAGGAAGAATTACATTTTTGATGTCATATAAACAGCAGTGTTGCACATGTAAAACAGACATTAATAGAATAATAACAAAAAACAAACAACTAGTTGCTTTACCTACACTTTGAAAAATCATTGCACCTGGCAATAAAAAACAAGAAAGAAAAATAGCAGAGATGGACGCCTCATGATACTAAGAAAGTATTATTTGAATTGCCTATAGATTATCTAGATCTTCCTCGGGGAAGATTCGGATAGGAGTACCATCTGGGGACGTTTTAGCAAAAATCTTACCATCCATTGTCCAAAAGCTGAACAGAGTACCTTCTCTTCTTCGTCTGTTGGCTTCATTTACGAGTCTTCGTCTGTGTACATTGTCAGGTTCTCGTTAAGGAAAATACCTCGATTTATCTCGCTGGGATATCCTGGGAATATATCTTTGATTTTAACATTTTTTAACTTTGTCAGTTCTTTGTACATACTTACCTTCATTTTATGACTCACGAATTTCGCAATAATACATTTTCCTTCTCTTAATTTATGTGAAATGTCAATATCTTCAGGTTCAACCGTAATATTGAGCGCTTCTGCTACGTTTTCTGGAATTCCTTGGATTTCAATGGAGTTTTTGCGTGTGTATTGCTCGAGGTTATCCAAATTATCCCACAGTTGCGCCAGCTCTTCTGCTTGTTTGCGAAGTTTTTCTTTATTTGCTTTAATTTGCTCATTCGATGAGTCTAGGGATTTTTTCAGCGCTTTGTTTTCGTTCTTAGTGCTGTTCAATGACTCTTCGGTTCAATGACTCTTCGGTTCGCTGTTGTTGAAGTTAATATTGACTTTTAACTCCTCGATTTCCTACA
>OX421449.1:29925296-29927796 GCA_949126865.1 Montipora capitata | reverse complement strand
TGGATAGCCCAGCTCATGCAATACAAGGCAAGCCAAGCACGTATCCGCCGCAGCGGACACTCGGAGGCCAGATAAAAGCTCACCAAGATTGGTGCAGGAAATCTGGGTAGGAACCAAAGTAGGCTACGGCTGCCTGGCCCTCCTACTGGACCCCTAAAAACGAACTAAATGCTCATGACCGAGTAATCTCAATAAGCTGTTCTGGCACAGCTTCAAGATAACACGAAACTTAGACTTCGGATTCTTCCAACCAACATGCCTGTCCTTCATTGAGGAATCGAGGGACCTGAAACCCGGATCGTTGGCCCCGCCAATCCTAATACTATGCGTACCATACAAACTTGCGTCAGAAACAAAGGGCGAAATGTATGACTTAAAACTAGCATAAGCTGTGGAATAACATCCCAAGAGACTCATGAAATCGCTCCTTAGAATGTCTAGAATTAATGATCCTGCGAATAATAGGATAGCTAGAACCACTGGAATCAGGCAGCAAAGACAATACTGTGTCTGTTATCCCCACCGGACAGGTAGGTTTCCGAGACCTAGCTATTACCGAAACGTGACCATCCCTGTACTGATCGTTCTTCCACATAATCAGAAGAACTTTCATGAAATCATCAAAAATGGAAACATCCTGCACTCTAACGCCCAAAACTTCACTAATACGAAAAACACCCGCATATCCCACTAAAAGAATAAAGAAAAAGCGAATATCTGCTAAAGATGCAGATGCAGAGTTCAAGCTTAAGGTTATCTCAGCAATAAAGTCATGCTTCAACGGCTGCTTGGGCTGGACGGGCCTCGCAAGCTTCCTTTGGGCACCTTCGACAACGCCCTTCACCAAGGGGTGAATGGTAGGTGAGTCCACCTGCTAGACGGTGACCCCATCGGATACTGTACGATGCAGATTCTATCACGGAGGCAGAATGGCCCTCAAGCACTGCACGCTCCACGAGCTCGGTGAGATACAAGGCCACTTGGAAAGGAACTGCCGGGAGAACAGGTACACCCAGCTTAGACGGCGCCCAGGTCTTCCATCTCCACCACCCGTTGCTGTATCTGTAGGCTGTGTTTGCTGCGCTAGACTCTAACACAATATCAACCAGACGAGGAACCATTAACTGCAATGATGGATCCTGGAGATTCGCCGCGAAGCCCCCGTCCCGCAAGATATCTTATGAAAATTAAAAAAAAAACCAAAATAAGGTTAGCGAGCAAAAATATAGCAACAAACAGACACTGCACAAAATCAGAAAGGTAAAATATATAATCCAGGCAGGAGCAGCTATCAACAAACAGCTACAACAGAGGGCAAACAAGGCAACCTGTCTAATGTATCTGCCTAAAGTAGGCAACATGAAACTCTGGTAAGACCAGCATCGCACTTCAAGTGCCAAATTGCGGTATACAACTAAGACCACGCTCAAAACTCGCAAGAGTGCAGGAACTCACACAACTATGCCGCCAGGTAAATGTAGCAAACGCATGCCACACACGGGCCATTCGGTTTACCGCAGGCAAATGCTGAACAATGCAAGCAAAGTCTAAAGCATACCAAAGGTAAATACAAAACCCAGCCATTGACCGACTTGCATTGGCTCTAACATAGATTTCTTTCTGTTCAGCTTTAAACCAACTTGCAATTGAATATAGTTTAAAAGATAATTATGTCTAATTCGAGATATACGTTACTTATGAAAAGGAAAAATGTTACAAGCAGTTTAATGGAAAAAAGGAAATCTTACAATAAACATTTGTTGAAACGTGATTTCTTGAATGTAGGCGTCAAATGTCTACCATCAACAGCCCATCGAAAGATCTTTGTAAGGAACTGAAAGCTATCAAACCACACCACCCTTCGCACAGGTCTTGCATCATCACATTAACGACTTTGATTCCTTAAATAATTGGGCAGGAAAGCTCTAACATAGAAGGTACGCACACCTTGCCCTTAATTTCTTCTCTATTCAGCACGGTTTTCCACATACCAAATTCCTTTCCCTTGCCTCTTCCGCCGGTAATCTCTACACTAAATATTCCAGATTAACCCATCAAATCAAATCTTTTTCTCGACGAGGCGTAATAATATGGAGTAGCATCCCTCATGACCTGAGGAAATTATCTAAGCCATGCTTCAAGAATTTGCTATTTACCGTACCATAGAAACAACAAGATACAACAACGATATGGAGAATTATGCAGTGTGCCGCGATAACCAGCACTGTCTTTATTACAGACTCAAAATAGGCAAACACAATACTCCCCAGGGGTTGGATAGCCCAGCTCATGCAATACAAGGCAAGCCAAGCACGTATCCGCCGCAGCGGACACTCGGAGGCCAGATAAAAGCTCACCAAGATTGGTGCAGGAAATCTGGGTAGGAACCAAAGTAGGCTACGGCTGCCTGGCCCTCCTACTGGACCCCTAAAAACGAACTAAATGCTCATAGACCGAGTAATCTCAATAAGCTGTTCTGGCACAGCTTCAAGATAACACG
>OX421449.1:29857796-29915296 GCA_949126865.1 Montipora capitata | reverse complement strand
GTTACTTATGAAAAGGAAAAATGTTACAAGCAGTTTAATGGAAAAAAGGAAATCTTACAATAAACATTTGTTGAAACGTGATTTCTTGAATGTAGGCGTCAAATGTCTACCATCAACAGCCCATCGAAAGATCTTTGTAAGGAACTGAAAGCTATCAAACCACACCACCCTTCGCACAGGTCTTGCATCATCACATTAACGACTTTGATTCCTTAAATAATTGGGCAGGAAAGCTCTAACATAGAAGGTACGCACACCTTGCCCTTAATTTCTTCTCTATTCAGCACGGTTTTCCACATACCAAATTCCTTTCCCTTGCCTCTTCCGCCGGTAATCTCTACACTAAATATTCCAGATTAACCCATCAAATCAAATCTGTTTCTCGACGAGGCGTAATAATATGGAATAGCATCCCTCATGACCTGAGGAAATTATCTAAGCCATGCTTCAAGAATTTGCTATTTACCGTACCATAGAAACAACAAGATACAACAACGATATGGAGAATTATGCAGTGTGCCGCGATAACCAGCACTGTCTTTATTACAGACTCAAAATAGGCAAACACAATACTCCCCAGGGGTTGGATAGCCCAGCTCATGCAATACAAGGCAAGCCAAGCACGTATCCGCCGCAGCGGACACTCGGAGGCCAGATAAAAGCTCACCAAGATTGGTGCAGGAAATCTGGGTAGGAACCAAAGTAGGCTACGGCTGCCTGGCCCTCCTACTGGACCCCTAAAAACGAACTAAATGCTCATGACCGAGTAATCTCAATAAGCTGTTCTGGCACAGCTTCAAGATAACACGAAACTTAGACTTCGGATTCTTCCAACCAACATGCCTGTCCTTCATTGAGGAATCGAGGGACCTGAAACCCGGATCGTTGGCCCCGCCAATCCTAATACTATGCGTACCATACAAACTTGCGTCAGAAACAAAGGGCGAAATGTATGACTTAAAACTAGCATAAGCTGTGGAATAACATCCCAAGAGACTCATGAAATCGCTCCTTAGAATGTCTAGAATTAATGATCCTGCGAATAATAGGATAGCTAGAACCACTGGAATCAGGCAGCAAAGACAATACTCTGTCTGTTATCCCCACCGGACAGGTAGGTTTCCGAGACCTAGCTATTACCGAAACGTGACCATCCCTGTACTGATCGTTCTTCCACATAATCAGAAGAACTTTCATGAAATCATCAAAAATGGAAACATCCTGCACTCTAACGCCCAAAACTTCACTAATACGAAAAACACCCGCATATCCCACTAAAAGAATAAAGAAAAAGCGAATATCTGCTAAAGATGCAGATGCAGAGTTCAAGCTTAAGGTTATCTCAGCAATAAAGTCATGCTTCAACGGCTGCTTGGGCTGGACGGGCCTCGCAAGCTTCCTTTGGGCACCTTCGACAACGCCCTTCACCAAGGGGTGAATGGTAGGTGAGTCCACCTGCTAGACGGTGACCCCATCGGATACTGTACGATGCAGATTCTATCACGGAGGCAGAATGGCCCTCAAGCACTGCACGCTCCACGAGCTCGGTGAGATACAAGGCCACTTGGAAAGGAACTGCCGGGAGAACAGGTACACCCAGCTTAGACGGCGCCCAGGTCTTCCATCTCCACCACCCGTTGCTGTATCTGTAGGCTGTGTTTGCTGCGCTAGACTCTAACACAATATCAACCAGACGAGGAACCATTAACTGCAATGATGGATCCTGGAGATTCGCCGCGAAGCCCCCGTCCCGCAAGATATCTTATGAAAATTAAAAAAAAAACCAAAATAAGGTTAGCGAGCAAAAATATAGCAACAAACAGACACTGCACAAAATCAGAAAGGTAAAATATATAATCCAGGCAGGAGCAGCTATCAACAAACAGCTACAACAGAGGGCAAACAAGGCAACCTGTCTAATGTATCTGCCTAAAGTAGGCAACATGAAACTCTGGTAAGACCAGCATCGCACTTCAAGTGCCAAATTGCGGTATACAACTAAGACCACGCTCAAAACTCGCAAGAGTGCAGGAACTCACACAACTATGCCGCCAGGTAAATGTAGCAAACGCATGCCACACACGGGCCATTCGGTTTACCGCAGGCAAATGCTGAACAATGCAAGCAAAGTCTAAAGCATACCAAAGGTAAATACAAAACCCAGCCATTGACCGACTTGCATTGGCTCTAACATAGATTTCTTTCTGTTCAGCTTTAAACCAACTTGCAATTGAATATAGTTTAAAAGATAATTATGTCTAATTCGAGATATACGTTACTTATGAAAAGGAAAAATGTTACAAGCAGTTTGATGGAAAAAAGGAAATCTTACAATAAACATTTGTTGAAACGTGATTTCTTGAATGTAGGCGTCAAATGTTTACCATCAACAGCCCATCGAAAGATCTTCGTAAGGAACTGAAAGCTATCAAACCACACCACCCTTCGCACAGGTCTTGCATCATCACATTAACGACTTTGATTCCTTAAATAATTGGGCAGGAAAGCTCTAACATAGAAGGTACGCACACCTTGCCCTTAATTTCTTCTCTATTCAGCACGGTTTTCCACATACCAAATTCCTTTCCCTTGCCTCTTCCGCCGGTAATCTCTACACTAAATATTCCAGATTAACCCATCAAATCAAATCTTTTTCTCGACGAGGCGTAATAATATGGAATAGCATCCCTCATGACCTGAGGAAATTATCTAAGCCATGCTTCAAGAATTTGCTATTTACCGTACCATAGAAACAACAAGATACAACAACGATATGGAGAATTATGCAGTGTGCCGCGATAACCAGCACTGTCTTTATTACAGACTCAAAATAGGCAAACACAATACTCCCCAGGGGTTGGATAGCCCAGCTCATGCAATACAAGGCAAGCCAAGCACGTATCCGCCGCAGCGGACACTCGGAGGCCAGATAAAAGCTCACCAAGATTGGTGCAAGAAATCTGGGTAGGAACCAAAGTAGGCTACGGCTGCCTGGCCCTCCTACTGGACCCCTAAAAACGAACTAAATGCTCATAGACCGAGTAATCTCAATAAGCTGTTCTGGCACAGCTTCAAGATAACACGAAACTTAGACTTCGGATTCTTCCAACCAACATGCCTGTCCTTCATTGAGGAATCGAGGGACCTGAAACCCGGATCGTTGGCCCCGCCAATCCTAATACTATGCGTACCATACAAACTTGCGTCAGAAACAAAGGGCGAAATGTATGACTTAAAACTAGCATAAGCTGTGGAATAACATCCCAAGAGACTCATGAAATCGCTCCTTAGAATGTCTAGAATTAATGATCCTGCGAATAATAGGATAGCTAGAACCACTGGAATCAGGCAGCAAAGACAATACTCTGTCTGTTATCCCCACCGGACAGGTAGGTTTCCGAGACCTAGCTATTACCGAAACGTGACCATCCCTGTACTGATCGTTCTTCCGCATAATCAGAAGAACTTTCATGAAATCATCAAAAATGGAAACATCCTGCACTCTAACGCCCAAGACTTCACTAATACGAAAAACACCCGCATATCCCACTAAAAGAATAAAGAAAAAGCGAATATCTGCTAAAGATGCAGATGCAGAGTTCAAGCTTAAGGTTATCTCAGCAATAAAGTCATGCTTCAACGGCTGCTTGGGCTGGACGGGCCTCGCAAGCTTCCTTTGGGCACCTTCGACAACGCCCTTCACCAAGGGGTGAATGGTAGGTGAGTCCACCTGCTAGACGGTGACCCCATCGGATACTGTACGATGCAGATTCTATCACGGAGGCAGAATGGCCCTCAAGCACTGCACGCTCCACGAGCTCGGTCAGATACAAGGCCACTTGGAAAGGAACTGCCGGGAGAACAGGTACACCCAGCTTAGACTGCGCCCAGGTCTTCCATCTCCACCACCCGTTGCTGTATCTGTAGGCTGTGTTTGCTGCGCTAGACTCTAACACAATATCAACCAGACGAGGAACCATTAACTGCAATGATGGATCCTGGAGATTCGCCGCGAAGCCCCCGTCCCACAAGATATCTTATGAAAATTAAAAAAAAAACCAAAATAAGGTTAGCGAGCAAAAATATAGCAACAAACAGACACTGCACAAAATCAGAAAGGTAAAATATATAATCCAGGCAGGAGCAGCTATCAACAAACAGCTACAACAGAGGGCAAACAAGGCAACCTGTCTAATGTATCTGCCTAAAGTAGGCAACATGAAACTCTGGTAAGACCAGCATCGCACTTCAAGTGCCAAATTGCGGTATACAACTAAGACCACGCTCAAAACTCGCAAGAGTGCAGGAACTCACACAACTATGCCGCCAGGTAAATGTAGCAAACGCATGCCACACACGGGCCATTCGGTTTACCGCAGGCAAATGCTGAACAATGCAAGCAAAGTCTAAAGCATACCAAAGGTAAATACAAAACCCAGCCATTGACCGACTTGCATTGGCTCTAACATAGATTTCTTTCTGTTCAGCTTTAAACCAACTTGCAATTGAATATAGTTTAAAAGATAATTATGTCTAATTCGAGATATACGTTACTTATGAAAAGGAAAAATGTTACAAGCAGTTTAATGGAAAAAAGGAAATCTTACAATAAACATTTGTTGAAACGTGATTTCTTGAATGTAGGCGTCAAATGTCTACCATCAACAGCCCATCGAAAGATCTTTGTAAGGAACTGAAAGCTATCAAACCACACCACCCTTCGCACAGGTCTTGCATCATCACATTAACGACTTTGATTCCTTAAATAATTGGGCAGGAAAGCTCTAACATAGAAGGTACGCACACCTTGCCCTTAATTTCTTCTCTATTCAGCACGGTTTTCCACATACCAAATTCCTTTCCCTTGCCTCTTCCGCCGGTAATCTCTACACTAAATATTCCAGATTAACCCATCAAATCAAATCTTTTTCTCGACGAGGCGTAATAATATGGAATAGCATCCCTCATGACCTGAGGAAATTATCTAAGCCATGCTTCAAGAATTTGCTATTTACCGTACCATAGAAACAACAAGATACAACAACGATATGGAGAATTATGCAGTGTGCCGCGATAACCAGCACTGTCTTTATTACAGACTCAAAATAGGCAAACACAATACTCCCCAGGGGTTGGATAGCCCAGCTCATGCAATACAAGGCAAGCCAAGCACGTATCCGCCGCAGCGGACACTCGGAGGCCAGATAAAAGCTCACCAAGATTGGTGCAGGAAATCTGGGTAGGAACCAAAGTAGGCTACGGCTGCCTGGCCCTCCTACTGGACCCCTAAAAACGAACTAAATGCTCATAGACCGAGTAATCTCAATAAGCTGTTCTGGCACAGCTTCAAGATAACACGAAACTTAGACTTCGGATTCTTCCAACCAACATGCCTGTCCTTCATTGAGGAATCGAGGGACCTGAAACCCGGATCGTTGGCCCCGCCAATCCTAATACTATGCGTACCATACAAACTTGCGTCAGAAACAAAGGGCGAAATGTATGACTTAAAACTAGCATAAGCTGTGGAATAACATCCCAAGAGACTCATGAAATCGCTCCTTAGAATGTCTAGAATTAATGATCCTGCGAATAATAGGATAGCTAGAACCACTGGAATCAGGCAGCAAAGACAATACTCTGTCTGTTATCCCCACCGGACAGGTAGGTTTCCGAGACCTAGCTATTACCGAAACGTGACAATCCCTGTACTGATCGTTCTTCCGCATAATCAGAAGAACTTTCATGAAATCATCAAAAATGGAAACATCCCGCACTCTAACGCCCAAGACTTCACTAATACGAAAAACACCCGCATATCCCACTAAAAGAATAAAGAAAAAGCGAATATCTGCTAAAGATGCAGATGCAGAGTTCAAGCTTAAGGTTATCTCAGCAATAAAGTCATGCTTCAACGGCTGCTTGGGCTGGACGGGCCTCGCAAGCTTCCTTTGGGCACCTTCGACAACGCCCTTCACCAAGGGGTGAATGGTAGGTGAGTCCACCTGCTAGACGGTGATCCCATCGGATACTGTACGATGCAGATTCTATCACGGAGGCAGAATGGCCCTCAAGCACTGCACGCTCCACGAGCTCGGTGAGATACAAGGCCACTTGGAAAGGAACTGCCGGGAGTACAGGTACACCCAGCTTAGACGGCGCCCAGGTCTTCCATCTCCACCACCCGTTGCTGTATCTGTAGGCTGTGTTTGCTGCGCTAGACTCTAACACAATATCAACCAGACGAGGAACCATTAACTGCAATGATGGATCCTGGAGATTCGCCGCGAAGCCCCCGTCCCGCAAGATATCTTATGAAAATTTACAAAAAAACCAAAATAAGGTTAGCGAGCAAAAATATAGCAGCAAACAGACACTGCACAAAATCAGAAAGGTAAAATATATAATCCAGGCAGGAGCAGCTATCAACAAACAGCTACAACAGAGGGCAAACAAGGCAACCTGTCTAATGTATCTGCCTAAAGTAGGCAACGTGAAACTCTGGTAAGACCAGCATCGCACTTCAAGTGCCAAATTGCGGTATACAACTAAGACCACGCTCAAAACTCGCAAGAGTGCAGGAACTCACACAACTATGCCGCCAGGTAAATGTAGCAAACGCATGCCACACACGGGCCATTCGGTTTACCGCAGGCAAATGTTGAACAATGCAAGCAAAGTCTAAAGCATACCAAAGGTAAATACAAAACCCAGCCATTGACCGACTTGCATTGGCTCTAACATAGATTTCTTTCTGTTCAGCTTTAAACCAACTTGCAATTGAATATAGTTTAAAAGATAATTATGTCTAATTCGAGATATACGTTACTTATGAAAAGGAAAAATGTTACAAGCAGTTTGATGGAAAAAAGGAAATCTTACAATAAACATTTGTTGAAACGTGATTTCTTGAATGTAGGCGTCAAATGTTTACCATCAACAGCCCATCGAAAGATCTTTGTAAGGAACTGAAAGCTATCAAACCACACCACCCTTCGCACAGGTCTTGCATCATCACATTAACGACTTTGATTCCTTAAATAATTGGGCAGGAAAGCTCTAACATAGAAGGTACGCACACCTTGCCCTTAATTTCTTCTCTATTCAGCACGGTTTTCCACATACCAAATTCCTTTCCCTTGCCTCTTCCGCCGGTAATCTCTACACTAAATATTCCAGATTAACCCATCAAATCAAATCTTTTTCTCGACGAGGCGTAATAATATGGAATAGCATCCCTCATGACCTGAGGAAATTATCTAAGCCATGCTTCAAGAATTTGCTATTTACCGTACCATAGAAACAACAAGATACAACAACGATATGGAGAATTATGCAGTGTGCCGCGATAACCAGCACTGTCTTTATTACAGACTCAAAATAGGCAAACACAATACTCCCCAGGGGTTGGATAGCCCAGCTCATGCAATACAAGGCAAGCCAAGCACGTATCCGCCGCGGCGGACACTCGGAGGCCAGATAAAAGCTCACCAAGATTGGTGCAGGAAATCTGGGTAGGAACCAAAGTAGGCTACGGCTGCCTGGCCCTCCTACTGGACCCCTAAAAACGAACTAAATGCTCATAGACCGAGTAATCTCAATAAGCTGTTCTGGCACAGCTTCAAGATAACACGAAACTTAGACTTCGGATTCTTCCAACCAACATGCCTGTCCTTCATTGAGGAATCGAGGGACCTGAAACCCGGATCGTTGGCCCCGCCAATCCTAATACTATGCGTACCATACAAACTTGCGTCAGAAACAAAGGGCGAAATGTATGACTTAAAACTAGCATAAGCTGTGGAATAACATCCCAAGAGACTCATGAAATCGCTCCTTAGAATGTCTAGAATTAATGATCCTGCGAATAATAGGATAGCTAGAACCACTGGAATCAGGCAGCAAAGACAATACTCTGTCTGTTATCCCCACCAGACAGGTAGGTTTCCGAGACCTAGCTATTACCGAAACGTGACAATCCCTGTACTGATCGTTCTTCCGCATAATCAGAAGAACTTTCATGAAATCATCAAAAATGGAAACATCCTGCACTCTAACGCCCAAGACTTCACTAATACGAAAAACACCCGCATATCCCACTAAAAGAATAAAGAAAAAGCGAATATCTGCTAAAGATGCAGATGCAGAGTTCAAGCTTAAGGTTATCTCAGCAATAAAGTCATGCTTCAACGGCTGCTTGGGCTGGACGGGCCTCGCAAGCTTCCTTTGGGCACCTTCGACAACGCCCTTCACCAAGGGGTGAATGGTAGGTGAGTCCACCTGCTAGACGGTGACCCCATCGGATACTGTACGATGCAGATTCTATCACGGAGGCAGAATGGCCCTCAAGCACTGCACGCTCCACGAGCTCGGTCAGATACAAGGCCACTTGGAAAGGAACTGCCGGGAGAACAGGTACACCCAGCTTAGACTGCGCCCAGGTCTTCCATCTCCACCACCCGTTGCTGTATCTGTAGGCTGTGTTTGCTGCGCTAGACTCTAACACAATATCAACCAGACGAGGAACCATTAACTGCAATGATGGATCCTGGAGATTCGCCGCGAAGCCCCCGTCCCGCAAGATATCTTATGAAAATTAAAAAAAAAACCAAAATAAGGTTAGCGAGCAAAAATATAGCAACAAACAGACACTGCACAAAATCAGAAAGGTAAAATATATAATCCAGGCAGGAGCAGCTATCAACAAACAGCTACAACAGAGGGCAAACAAGGCAACCTGTCTAATGTATCTGCCTAAAGTAGGCAACATGAAACTCTGGTAAGACCAGCATCGCACTTCAAGTGCCAAATTGCGGTATACAACTAAGACCACGCTCAAAACTCGCAAGAGTGCAGGAACTCACACAACTATGCCGCCAGGTAAATGTAGCAAACGCATGCCACACACGGGCCATTCGGTTTACCGCAGGCAAATGCTGAACAATGCAAGCAAAGTCTAAAGCATACCAAAGGTAAATACAAAACCCAGCCATTGACCGACTTGCATTGGCTCTAACATAGATTTCTTTCTGTTCAGCTTTAAACCAACTTGCAATTGAATATAGTTTAAAAGATAATTATGTCTAATTCGAGATATACGTTACTTATGAAAAGGAAAAATGTTACAAGCAGTTTAATGGAAAAAAGGAAATCTTACAATAAACATTTGTTGAAACGTGATTTCTTGAATGTAGGCGTCAAATGTCTACCATCAACAGCCCATCGAAAGATCTTTGTAAGGAACTGAAAGCTATCAAACCACACCACCCTTCGCACAGGTCTTGCATCATCACATTAACGACTTTGATTCCTTAAATAATTGGGCAGGAAAGCTCTAACATAGAAGGTACGCACACCTTGCCCTTAATTTCTTCTCTATTCAGCACGGTTTTCCACATACCAAATTCCTTTCCCTTGCCTCTTCCGCCGGTAATCTCTACACTAAATATTCCAGATTAACCCATCAAATCAAATCTGTTTCTCGACGAGGCGTAATAATATGGAATAGCATCCCTCATGACCTGAGGAAATTATCTAAGCCATGCTTCAAGAATTTGCTATTTACCGTACCATAGAAACAACAAGATACAACAACGATATGGAGAATTATGCAGTGTGCCGCGATAACCAGCACTGTCTTTATTACAGACTCAAAATAGGCAAACACAATACTCCCCAGGGGTTGGATAGCCCAGCTCATGCAATACAAGGCAAGCCAAGCACGTATCCGCCGCAGCGGACACTCGGAGGCCAGATAAAAGCTCACCAAGATTGGTGCAGGAAATCTGGGTAGGAACCAAAGTAGGCTACGGCTGCCTGGCCCTCCTACTGGACCCCTAAAAACGAACTAAATGCTCATAGACCGAGTAATCTCAATAAGCTGTTCTGGCACAGCTTCAAGATAACACGAAACTTAGACTTCGGATTCTTCCAACCAACATGCCTGTCCTTCATTGAGGAATCGAGGGACCTGAAACCCGGATCGTTGGCCCCGCCAATCCTAATACTATGCGTACCATACAAACTTGCGTCAGAAACAAAGGGCGAAATGTATGACTTAAAACTAGCATAAGCTGTGGAATAACATCCCAAGAGACTCATGAAATCGCTCCTTAGAATGTCTAGAATTAATGATCCTGCGAATAATAGGATAGCTAGAACCACTGGAATCAGGCAGCAAAGACAATACTCTGTCTGTTATCCCCACCGGACAGGTAGGTTTCCGAGACCTAGCTATTACCGAAACGTGACAATCCCTGTACTGATCGTTCTTCCGCATAATCAGAAGAACTTTCATGAAATCATCAAAAATGGAAACATCCCGCACTCTAACGCCCAAGACTTCACTAATACGAAAAACACCCGCATATCCCACTAAAAGAATAAAGAAAAAGCGAATATCTGCTAAAGATGCAGATGCAGAGTTCAAGCTTAAGGTTATCTCAGCAATAAAGTCATGCTTCAACGGCTGCTTGGGCTGGACGGGCCTCGCAAGCTTCCTTTGGGCACCTTCGACAACGCCCTTCACCAAGGGGTGAATGGTAGGTGAGTCCACCTGCTAGACGGTGATCCCATCGGATACTGTACGATGCAGATTCTATCACGGAGGCAGAATGGCCCTCAAGCACTGCACGCTCCACGAGCTCGGTGAGATACAAGGCCACTTGGAAAGGAACTGCCGGGAGAACAGGTACACCCAGCTTAGACGGCGCCCAGGTCTTCCATCTCCACCACCCGTTGCTGTATCTGTAGGCTGTGTTTGCTGCGCTAGACTCTAACACAATATCAACCAGACGAGGAACCATTAACTGCAATGATGGATCCTGGAGATTCGCCGCGAAGCCCCCGTCCCGCAAGATATCTTATGAAAATTAAAAAAAAAACCAAAATAAGGTTAGCGAGCAAAAATATAGCAGCAAACAGACACTGCACAAAATCAGAAAGGTAAAATATATAATCCAGGCAGGAGCAGCTATCAACAAACAGCTACAACAGAGGGCAAACAAGGCAACCTGTCTAATGTATCTGCCTAAAGTAGGCAACATGAAACTCTGGTAAGACCAGCATCGCACTTCAAGTGCCAAATTGCGGTATACAACTAAGACCACGCTCAAAACTCGCAAGAGTGCAGGAACTCACACAACTATGCCGCCAGGTAAATGTAGCAAACGCATGCCACACACGGGCCATTCGGTTTACCGCAGGCAAATGCTGAACAATGCAAGCAAAGTCTAAAGCATACCAAAGGTAAATACAAAACCCAGCCATTGACCGACTTGCATTGGCTCTAACATAGATTTCTTTCTGTTCAGCTTTAAACCAACTTGCAATTGAATATAGTTTAAAAGATAATTATGTCTAATTCGAGATATACGTTACTTATGAAAAGGAAAAATGTTACAAGCAGTTTGATGGAAAAAAGGAAATCTTACAATAAACATTTGTTGAAACGTGATTTCTTGAATGTAGGCGTCAAATGTTTACCATCAACAGCCCATCGAAAGATCTTCGTAAGGAACTGAAAGCTATCAAACCACACCACCCTTCGCACAGGTCTTGCATCATCACATTAACGACTTTGATTCCTTAAATAATTGGGCAGGAAAGCTCTAACATAGAAGGTACGCACACCTTGCCCTTAATTTCTTCTCTATTCAGCACGGTTTTCCACATACCAAATTCCTTTCCCTTGCCTCTTCCGCCGGTAATCTCTACACTAAATATTCCAGATTAACCCATCAAATCAAATCTTTTTCTCGACGAGGCGTAATAATATGGAATAGCATCCCTCATGACCTGAGGAAATTATCTAAGCCATGCTTCAAGAATTTGCTATTTACCGTACCATAGAAACAACAAGATACAACAACGATATGGAGAATTATGCAGTGTGCCGCGATAACCAGCACTGTCTTTATTACAGACTCAAAATAGGCAAACACAATACTCCCCAGGGGTTGGATAGCCCAGCTCATGCAATACAAGGCAAGCCAAGCACGTATCCGCCGCAGCGGACACTCGGAGGCCAGATAAAAGCTCACCAAGATTGGTGCAAGAAATCTGGGTAGGAACCAAAGTAGGCTACGGCTGCCTGGCCCTCCTACTGGACCCCTAAAAACGAACTAAATGCTCATAGACCGAGTAATCTCAATAAGCTGTTCTGGCACAGCTTCAAGATAACACGAAACTTAGACTTCGGATTCTTCCAACCAACATGCCTGTCCTTCATTGAGGAATCGAGGGACCTGAAACCCGGATCGTTGGCCCCGCCAATCCTAATACTATGCGTACCATACAAACTTGCGTCAGAAACAAAGGGCGAAATGTATGACTTAAAACTAGCATAAGCTGTGGAATAACATCCCAAGAGACTCATGAAATCGCTCCTTAGAATGTCTAGAATTAATGATCCTGCGAATAATAGGATAGCTAGAACCACTGGAATCAGGCAGCAAAGACAATACTCTGTCTGTTATCCCCACCGGACAGGTAGGTTTCCGAGACCTAGCTATTACCGAAACGTGACCATCCCTGTACTGATCGTTCTTCCGCATAATCAGAAGAACTTTCATGAAATCATCAAAAATGGAAACATCCTGCACTCTAACGCCCAAGACTTCACTAATACGAAAAACACCCGCATATCCCACTAAAAGAATAAAGAAAAAGCGAATATCTGCTAAAGATGCAGATGCAGAGTTCAAGCTTAAGGTTATCTCAGCAATAAAGTCATGCTTCAACGGCTGCTTGGGCTGGACGGGCCTCGCAAGCTTCCTTTGGGCACCTTCGACAACGCCCTTCACCAAGGGGTGAATGGTAGGTGAGTCCACCTGCTAGACGGTGACCCCATCGGATACTGTACGATGCAGATTCTATCACGGAGGCAGAATGGCCCTCAAGCACTGCACGCTCCACGAGCTCGGTCAGATACAAGGCCACTTGGAAAGGAACTGCCGGGAGAACAGGTACACCCAGCTTAGACTGCGCCCAGGTCTTCCATCTCCACCACCCGTTGCTGTATCTGTAGGCTGTGTTTGCTGCGCTAGACTCTAACACAATATCAACCAGACGAGGAACCATTAACTGCAATGATGGATCCTGGAGATTCGCCGCGAAGCCCCCGTCCCGCAAGATATCTTATGAAAATTTAAAAAAAAACCAAAATAAGGTTAGCGAGCAAAAATATAGCAACAAACAGACACTGCACAAAATCAGAAAGGTAAAATATATAATCCAGGCAGGAGCAGCTATCAACAAACAGCTACAACAGAGGGCAAACAAGGCAACCTGTCTAATGTATCTGCCTAAAGTAGGCAACATGAAACTCTGGTAAGACCAGCATCGCACTTCAAGTGCCAAATTGCGGTATACAACTAAGACCACGCTCAAAACTCGCAAGAGTGCAGGAACTCACACAACTATGCCGCCAGGTAAATGTAGCAAACGCATGCCACACACGGGCCATTCGGTTTACCGCAGGCAAATGCTGAACAATGCAAGCAAAGTCTAAAGCATACCAAAGGTAAATACAAAACCCAGCCATTGACCGACTTGCATTGGCTCTAACATAGATTTCTTTCTGTTCAGCTTTAAACCAACTTGCAATTGAATATAGTTTAAAAGATAATTATGTCTAATTCGAGATATACGTTACTTATGAAAAGGAAAAATGTTACAAGCAGTTTAATGGAAAAAAGGAAATCTTACAATAAACATTTGTTGAAACGTGATTTCTTGAATGTAGGCGTCAAATGTCTACCATCAACAGCCCATCGAAAGATCTTTGTAAGGAACTGAAAGCTATCAAACCACACCACCCTTCGCACAGGTCTTGCATCATCACATTAACGACTTTGATTCCTTAAATAATTGGGCAGGAAAGCTCTAACATAGAAGGTACGCACACCTTGCCCTTAATTTCTTCTCTATTCAGCACGGTTTTCCACATACCAAATTCCTTTCCCTTGCCTCTTCCGCCGGTAATCTCTACACTAAATATTCCAGATTAACCCATCAAATCAAATCTTTTTCTCGACGAGGCGTAATAATATGGAATAGCATCCCTCATGACCTGAGGAAATTATCTAAGCCATGCTTCAAGAATTTGCTATTTACCGTACCATAGAAACAACAAGATACAACAACGATATGGAGAATTATGCAGTGTGCCGCGATAACCAGCACTGTCTTTATTACAGACTCAAAATAGGCAAACACAATACTCCCCAGGGGTTGGATAGCCCAGCTCATGCAATACAAGGCAAGCCAAGCACGTATCCGCCGCAGCGGACACTCGGAGGCCAGATAAAAGCTCACCAAGATTGGTGCAGGAAATCTGGGTAGGAACCAAAGTAGGCTACGGCTGCCTGGCCCTCCTACTGGACCCCTAAAAACGAACTAAATGCTCATAGACCGAGTAATCTCAATAAGCTGTTCTGGCACAGCTTCAAGATAACACGAAACTTAGACTTCGGATTCTTCCAACCAACATGCCTGTCCTTCATTGAGGAATCGAGGGACCTGAAACCCGGATCGTTGGCCCCGCCAATCCTAATACTATACGTACCATACAAACTTGCGTCAGAAACAAAGGGCGAAATGTATGACTTAAAACTAGCATAAGCTGTGGAATAACATCCCAAGAGACTCATGAAATCGCTCCTTAGAATGTCTAGAATTAATGATCCTGCGAATAATAGGATAGCTAGAACCACTGGAATCAGGCAGCAAAGACAATACTCTGTCTGTTATCCCCACCGGACAGGTAGGTTTCCGAGACCTAGCTATTACCGAAACGTGACAATCCCTGTACTGATCGTTCTTCCGCATAATCAGAAGAACTTTCATGAAATCATCAAAAATGGAAACATCCCGCACTCTAACGCCCAAGACTTCACTAATACGAAAAACACCCGCATATCCCACTAAAAGAATAAAGAAAAAGCGAATATCTGCTAAAGATGCAGATGCAGAGTTCAAGCTTAAGGTTATCTCAGCAATAAAGTCATGCTTCAACGGCTGCTTGGGCTGGACGGGCCTCGCAAGCTTCCTTTGGGCACCTTCGACAACGCCCTTCACCAAGGGGTGAATGGTAGGTGAGTCCACCTGCTAGACGGTGATCCCATCGGATACTGTACGATGCAGATTCTATCACGGAGGCAGAATGGCCCTCAAGCACTGCACGCTCCACGAGCTCGGTGAGATACAAGGCCACTTGGAAAGGAACTGCCGGGAGAACAGGTACACCCAGCTTAGACGGCGCCCAGGTCTTCCATCTCCACCACCCGTTGCTGTATCTGTAGGCTGTGTTTGCTGCGCTAGACTCTAACACAATATCAACCAGACGAGGAACCATTAACTGCAATGATGGATCCTGGAGATTCGCCGCGAAGCCCCCGTCCCGCAAGATATCTTATGAAAATTTACAAAAAAACCAAAATAAGGTTAGCGAGCAAAAATATAGCAGCAAACAGACACTGCACAAAATCAGAAAGGTAAAATATATAATCCAGGCAGGAGCAGCTATCAACAAACAGCTACAACAGAGGGCAAACAAGGCAACCTGTCTAATGTATCTGCCTAAAGTAGGCAACGTGAAACTCTGGTAAGACCAGCATCGCACTTCAAGTGCCAAATTGCGGTATACAACTAAGACCACGCTCAAAACTCGCAAGAGTGCAGGAACTCACACAACTATGCCGCCAGGTAAATGTAGCAAACGCATGCCACACACGGGCCATTCGGTTTACCGCAGGCAAATGCTGAACAATGCAAGCAAAGTCTAAAGCATACCAAAGGTAAATACAAAACCCAGCCATTGACCGACTTGCATTGGCTCTAACATAGATTTCTTTCTGTTCAGCTTTAAACCAACTTGCAATTGAATATAGTTTAAAAGATAATTATGTCTAATTCGAGATATACGTTACTTATGAAAAGGAAAAATGTTACAAGCAGTTTGATGGAAAAAAGGAAATCTTACAATAAACATTTGTTGAAACGTGATTTCTTGAATGTAGGCGTCAAATGTTTACCATCAACAGCCCATCGAAAGATCTTTGTAAGGAACTGAAAGCTATCAAACCACACCACCCTTCGCACAGGTCTTGCATCATCACATTAACGACTTTGATTCCTTAAATAATTGGGCAGGAAAGCTCTAACATAGAAGGTACGCACACCTTGCCCTTAATTTCTTCTCTATTCAGCACGGTTTTCCACATACCAAATTCCTTTCCCTTGCCTCTTCCGCCGGTAATCTCTACACTAAATATTCCAGATTAACCCATCAAATCAAATCTTTTTCTCGACGAGGCGTAATAATATGGAATAGCATCCCTCATGACCTGAGGAAATTATCTAAGCCATGCTTCAAGAATTTGCTATTTACCGTACCATAGAAACAACAAGATACAACAACGATATGGAGAATTATGCAGTGTGCCGCGATAACCAGCACTGTCTTTATTACAGACTCAAAATAGGCAAACACAATACTCCCCAGGGGTTGGATAGCCCAGCTCATGCAATACAAGGCAAGCCAAGCACGTATCCGCCGCAGCGGACACTCGGAGGCCAGATAAAAGCTCACCAAGATTGGTGCAGGAAATCTGGGTAGGAACCAAAGTAGGCTACGGCTGCCTGGCCCTCCTACTGGACCCCTAAAAACGAACTAAATGCTCATAGACCGAGTAATCTCAATAAGCTGTTCTGGCACAGCTTCAAGATAACACGAAACTTAGACTTCGGATTCTTCCAACCAACATGCCTGTCCTTCATTGAGGAATCGAGGGACCTGAAACCCGGATCGTTGGCCCCGCCAATCCTAATACTATGCGTACCATACAAACTTGCGTCAGAAACAAAGGGCGAAATGTATGACTTAAAACTAGCATAAGCTGTGGAATAACATCCCAAGAGACTCATGAAATCGCTCCTTAGAATGTCTAGAATTAATGATCCTGCGAATAATAGGATAGCTAGAACCACTGGAATCAGGCAGCAAAGACAATACTCTGTCTGTTATCCCCACCAGACAGGTAGGTTTCCGAGACCTAGCTATTACCGAAACGTGACAATCCCTGTACTGATCGTTCTTCCGCATAATCAGAAGAACTTTCATGAAATCATCAAAAATGGAAACATCCTGCACTCTAACGCCCAAGACTTCACTAATACGAAAAACACCCGCATATCCCACTAAAAGAATAAAGAAAAAGCGAATATCTGCTAAAGATGCAGATGCAGAGTTCAAGCTTAAGGTTATCTCAGCAATAAAGTCATGCTTCAACGGCTGCTTGGGCTGGACGGGCCTCGCAAGCTTCCTTTGGGCACCTTCGACAACGCCCTTCACCAAGGGGTGAATGGTAGGTGAGTCCACCTGCTAGACGGTGACCCCATCGGATACTGTACGATGCAGATTCTATCACGGAGGCAGAATGGCCCTCAAGCACTGCACGCTCCACGAGCTCGGTCAGATACAAGGCCACTTGGAAAGGAACTGCCGGGAGAACAGGTACACCCAGCTTAGACTGCGCCCAGGTCTTCCATCTCCACCACCCGTTGCTGTATCTGTAGGCTGTGTTTGCTGCGCTAGACTCTAACACAATATCAACCAGACGAGGAACCATTAACTGCAATGATGGATCCTGGAGATTCGCCGCGAAGCCCCCGTCCCGCAAGATATCTTATGAAAATTTAAAAAAAAACCAAAATAAGGTTAGCGAGCAAAAATATAGCAACAAACAGACACTGCACAAAATCAGAAAGGTAAAATATATAATCCAGGCAGGAGCAGCTATCAACAAACAGCTACAACAGAGGGCAAACAAGGCAACCTGTCTAATGTATCTGCCTAAAGTAGGCAACATGAAACTCTGGTAAGACCAGCATCGCACTTCAAGTGCCAAATTGCGGTATACAACTAAGACCACGCTCAAAACTCGCAAGAGTGCAGGAACTCACACAACTATGCCGCCAGGTAAATGTAGCAAACGCATGCCACACACGGGCCATTCGGTTTACCGCAGGCAAATGCTGAACAATGCAAGCAAAGTCTAAAGCATACCAAAGGTAAATACAAAACCCAGCCATTGACCGACTTGCATTGGCTCTAACATAGATTTCTTTCTGTTCAGCTTTAAACCAACTTGCAATTGAATATAGTTTAAAAGATAATTATGTCTAATTCGAGATATACGTTACTTATGAAAAGGAAAAATGTTACAAGCAGTTTAATGGAAAAAAGGAAATCTTACAATAAACATTTGTTGAAACGTGATTTCTTGAATGTAGGCGTCAAATGTCTACCATCAACAGCCCATCGAAAGATCTTTGTAAGGAACTGAAAGCTATCAAACCACACCACCCTTCGCACAGGTCTTGCATCATCACATTAACGACTTTGATTCCTTAAATAATTGGGCAGGAAAGCTCTAACATAGAAGGTACGCACACCTTGCCCTTAATTTCTTCTCTATTCAGCACGGTTTTCCACATACCAAATTCCTTTCCCTTGCCTCTTCCGCCGGTAATCTCTACACTAAATATTCCAGATTAACCCATCAAATCAAATCTTTTTCTCGACGAGGCGTAATAATATGGAATAGCATCCCTCATGACCTGAGGAAATTATCTAAGCCATGCTTCAAGAATTTGCTATTTACCGTACCATAGAAACAACAAGATACAACAACGATATGGAGAATTATGCAGTGTGCCGCGATAACCAGCACTGTCTTTATTACAGACTCAAAATAGGCAAACACAATACTCCCCAGGGGTTGGATAGCCCAGCTCATGCAATACAAGGCAAGCCAAGCACGTATCCGCCGCAGCGGACACTCGGAGGCCAGATAAAAGCTCACCAAGATTGGTGCAGGAAATCTGGGTAGGAACCAAAGTAGGCTACGGCTGCCTGGCCCTCCTACTGGACCCCTAAAAACGAACTAAATGCTCATAGACCGAGTAATCTCAATAAGCTGTTCTGGCACAGCTTCAAGATAACACGAAACTTAGACTTCGGATTCTTCCAACCAACATGCCTGTCCTTCATTGAGGAATCGAGGGACCTGAAACCCGGATCGTTGGCCCCGCCAATCCTAATACTATGCGTACCATACAAACTTGCGTCAGAAACAAAGGGCGAAATGTATGACTTAAAACTAGCATAAGCTGTGGAATAACATCCCAAGAGACTCATGAAATCGCTCCTTAGAATGTCTAGAATTAATGATCCTGCGAATAATAGGATAGCTAGAACCACTGGAATCAGGCAGCAAAGACAATACTCTGTCTGTTATCCCCACCGGACAGGTAGGTTTCCGAGACCTAGCTATTACCGAAACGTGACAATCCCTGTACTGATCGTTCTTCCGCATAATCAGAAGAACTTTCATGAAATCATCAAAAATGGAAACATCCCGCACTCTAACGCCCAAAACTTCACTAATACGAAAAACACCCGCATATCCCACTAAAAGAATAAAGAAAAAGCGAATATCTGCTAAAGATGCAGATGCAGAGTTCAAGCTTAAGGTTATCTCAGCAATAAAGTCATGCTTCAACGGCTGCTTGGGCTGGACGGGCCTCGCAAGCTTCCTTTGGGCACCTTCGACAACGCCCTTCACCAAGGGGTGAATGGTAGGTGAGTCCACCTGCTAGACGGTGATCCCATCGGATACTGTACGATGCAGATTCTATCACGGAGGCAGAATGGCCCTCAAGCACTGCACGCTCCACGAGCTCGGTGAGATACAAGGCCACTTGGAAAGGAACTGCCGGGAGAACAGGTACACCCAGCTTAGACGGCGCCCAGGTCTTCCATCTCCACCACCCGTTGCTGTATCTGTAGGCTGTGTTTGCTGCGCTAGACTCTAACACAATATCAACCAGACGAGGAACCATTAACTGCAATGATGGATCCTGGAGATTCGCCGCGAAGCCCCCGTCCCGCAAGATATCTTATGAAAATTTACAAAAAAACCAAAATAAGGTTAGCGAGCAAAAATATAGCAGCAAACAGACACTGCACAAAATCAGAAAGGTAAAATATATAATCCAGGCAGGAGCAGCTATCAACAAACAGCTACAACAGAGGGCAAACAAGGCAACCTGTCTAATGTATCTGCCTAAAGTAGGCAACGTGAAACTCTGGTAAGACCAGCATCGCACTTCAAGTGCCAAATTGCGGTATACAACTAAGACCACGCTCAAAACTCGCAAGAGTGCAGGAACTCACACAACTATGCCGCCAGGTAAATGTAGCAAACGCATGCCACACACGGGCCATTCGGTTTACCGCAGGCAAATGCTGAACAATGCAAGCAAAGTCTAAAGCATACCAAAGGTAAATACAAAACCCAGCCATTGACCGACTTGCATTGGCTCTAACATAGATTTCTTTCTGTTCAGCTTTAAACCAACTTGCAATTGAATATAGTTTAAAAGATAATTATGTCTAATTCGAGATATACGTTACTTATGAAAAGGAAAAATGTTACAAGCAGTTTGATGGAAAAAAGGAAATCTTACAATAAACATTTGTTGAAACGTGATTTCTTGAATGTAGGCGTCAAATGTTTACCATCAACAGCCCATCGAAAGATCTTTGTAAGGAACTGAAAGCTATCAAACCACACCACCCTTCGCACAGGTCTTGCATCATCACATTAACGACTTTGATTCCTTAAATAATTGGGCAGGAAAGCTCTAACATAGAAGGTACGCACACCTTGCCCTTAATTTCTTCTCTATTCAGCACGGTTTTCCACATACCAAATTCCTTTCCCTTGCCTCTTCCGCCGGTAATCTCTACACTAAATATTCCAGATTAACCCATCAAATCAAATCTTTTTCTCGACGAGGCGTAATAATATGGAATAGCATCCCTCATGACCTGAGGAAATTATCTAAGCCATGCTTCAAGAATTTGCTATTTACCGTACCATAGAAACAACAAGATACAACAACGATATGGAGAATTATGCAGTGTGCCGCGATAACCAGCACTGTCTTTATTACAGACTCAAAATAGGCAAACACAATACTCCCCAGGGGTTGGATAGCCCAGCTCATGCAATACAAGGCAAGCCAAGCACGTATCCGCCGCAGCGGACACTCGGAGGCCAGATAAAAGCTCACCAAGATTGGTGCAGGAAATCTGGGTAGGAACCAAAGTAGGCTACGGCTGCCTGGCCCTCCTACTGGACCCCTAAAAACGAACTAAATGCTCATAGACCGAGTAATCTCAATAAGCTGTTCTGGCACAGCTTCAAGATAACACGAAACTTAGACTTCGGATTCTTCCAACCAACATGCCTGTCCTTCATTGAGGAATCGAGGGACCTGAAACCCGGATCGTTGGCCCCGCCAATCCTAATACTATGCGTACCATACAAACTTGCGTCAGAAACAAAGGGCGAAATGTATGACTTAAAACTAGCATAAGCTGTGGAATAACATCCCAAGAGACTCATGAAATCGCTCCTTAGAATGTCTAGAATTAATGATCCTGCGAATAATAGGATAGCTAGAACCACTGGAATCAGGCAGCAAAGACAATACTCTGTCTGTTATCCCCACCAGACAGGTAGGTTTCCGAGACCTAGCTATTACCGAAACGTGACAATCCCTGTACTGATCGTTCTTCCGCATAATCAGAAGAACTTTCATGAAATCATCAAAAATGGAAACATCCCGCACTCTAACGCCCAAAACTTCACTAATACGAAAAACACCCGCATATCCCACTAAAAGAATAAAGAAAAAGCGAATATCTGCTAAAGATGCAGATGCAGAGTTCAAGCTTAAGGTTATCTCAGCAATAAAGTCATGCTTCAACGGCTGCTTGGGCTGGACGGGCCTCGCAAGCTTCCTTTGGGCACCTTCGACAACGCCCTTCACCAAGGGGTGAATGGTAGGTGAGTCCACCTGCTAGACGGTGATCCCATCGGATACTGTACGATGCAGATTCTATCACGGAGGCAGAATGGCCCTCAAGCACTGCACGCTCCACGAGCTCGGTGAGATACAAGGCCACTTGGAAAGGAACTGCCGGGAGAACAGGTACACCCAGCTTAGACGGCGCCCAGGTCTTCCATCTCCACCACCCGTTGCTGTATCTGTAGGCTGTGTTTGCTGCGCTAGACTCTAACACAATATCAACCAGACGAGGAACCATTAACTGCAATGATGGATCCTGGAGATTCGCCGCGAAGCCCCCGTCCCGCAAGATATCTTATGAAAATTTACAAAAAAACCAAAATAAGGTTAGCGAGCAAAAATATAGCAGCAAACAGACACTGCACAAAATCAGAAAGGTAAAATATATAATCCAGGCAGGAGCAGCTATCAACAAACAGCTACAACAGAGGGCAAACAAGGCAACCTGTCTAATGTATCTGCCTAAAGTAGGCAACGTGAAACTCTGGTAAGACCAGCATCGCACTTCAAGTGCCAAATTGCGGTATACAACTAAGACCACGCTCAAAACTCGCAAGAGTGCAGGAACTCACACAACTATGCCGCCAGGTAAATGTAGCAAACGCATGCCACACACGGGCCATTCGGTTTACCGCAGGCAAATGCTGAACAATGCAAGCAAAGTCTAAAGCATACCAAAGGTAAATACAAAACCCAGCCATTGACCGACTTGCATTGGCTCTAACATAGATTTCTTTCTGTTCAGCTTTAAACCAACTTGCAATTGAATATAGTTTAAAAGATAATTATGTCTAATTCGAGATATACGTTACTTATGAAAAGGAAAAATGTTACAAGCAGTTTGATGGAAAAAAGGAAATCTTACAATAAACATTTGTTGAAACGTGATTTCTTGAATGTAGGCGTCAAATGTTTACCATCAACAGCCCATCGAAAGATCTTTGTAAGGAACTGAAAGCTATCAAACCACACCACCCTTCGCACAGGTCTTGCATCATCACATTAACGACTTTGATTCCTTAAATAATTGGGCAGGAAAGCTCTAACATAGAAGGTACACACACCTTGCCCTTAATTTCTTCTCTATTCAGCACGGTTTTCCACATACCAAATTCCTTTCCCTTGCCTCTTCCGCCGGTAATCTCTACACTAAATATTCCAGATTAACCCATCAAATCAAATCTTTTTCTCGACGAGGCGTAATAATATGGAATAGCATCCCTCATGACCTGAGGAAATTATCTAAGCCATGCTTCAAGAATTTGCTATTTACCGTACCATAGAAACAACAAGATACAACAACGATATGGAGAATTATGCAGTGTGCCGCGATAACCAGCACTGTCTTTATTACAGACTCAAAATAGGCAAACACAATACTCCCCAGGGGTTGGATAGCCCAGCTCATGCAATACAAGGCAAGCCAAGCACGTATCCGCTGCAGCGGACACTCGGAGGCCAGATAAAAGCTCACCAAGATTGGTGCAGGAAATCTGGGTAGGAACCAAAGTAGGCTACGGCTGCCTGGCCCTCCTACTGGACCCCTAAAAACGAACTAAATGCTCATAGACCGAGTAATCTCAATAAGCTGTTCTGGCACAGCTTCAAGATAACACGAAACTTAGACTTCGGATTCTTCCAACCAACATGCCTGTCCTTCATTGAGGAATCGAGGGACCTGAAACCCGGATCGTTGGCCCCGCCAATCCTAATATTATGCGTACCATACAAACTTGCGTCAGAAACAAAGGGCGAAATGTATGACTTAAAACTAGCATAAGCTGTGGAATAACATCCCAAGAGACTCATGAAATCGCTCCTTAGAATGTCTAGAATTAATGATCCTGCGAATAATAGGATAGCTAGAACCACTGGAATCAGGCAGCAAAGACAATACTCTGTCTGTTATCCCCACCGGACAGGTAGGTTTCCGAGACCTAGCTATTACCGAAACGTGACAATCCCTGTACTGATCGTTCTTCCGCATAATCAGAAGAACTTTCATGAAATCATCAAAAATGGAAACATCCCGCACTCTAACGCCCAAAACTTCACTAATACGAAAAACACCCGCATATCCCACTAAAAGAATAAAGAAAAAGCGAATATCTGCTAAAGATGCAGATGCAGAGTTCAAGCTTAAGGTTATCTCAGCAATAAAGTCATGCTTCAACGGCTGCTTGGGCTGGACGGGCCTCGCAAGCTTCCTTTGGGCACCTTCGACAACGCCCTTCACCAAGGGGTGAATGGTAGGTGAGTCCACCTGCTAGACGGTGACCCCATCGGATACTGTACGATGCAGATTCTATCACGGAGGCAGAATGGCCCTCAAGCACTGCACGCTCCACGAGCTTGGTCAGATACAAGGCCACTTGGAAAGGAACTGCCGGGAGAACAGGTACACCCAGCTTAGACGGCGCCCAGGTCTTCCATCTCCACCACCCGTTGCTGTATCTGTAGGCTGTGTTTGCTGCGCTAGACTCTAACACAATATCAACCAGACGAGGAACCATTAACTGCAATGATGGATCCTGGAGATTCGCCGCGAAGCCCCCGTCCCGCAAGATATCTTATGAAAATTTTAAAAAAAACCAAAATAAGGTTAGCGAGCAAAAATATAGCAGCAAACAGACACTGCACAAAATCAGAAAGGTAAAATATATAATCCAGGCAGGAGCAGCTATCAACAAACAGCTACAACAGAGGGCAAACAAGGCAACCTGTCTAATGTATCTGCCTAAAGTAGGCAACATGAAACTCTGGTAAGACCAGCATCGCACTTCAAGTGCCAAATTGCGGTATACAACTAAGACCACGCTCAAAACTCGCAAGAGTGCAGGAACTCACACAACTATGCCGCCAGGTAAATGTAGCAAACGCATGCCACACACGGGCCATTCGGTTTACCGCAGGCAAATGCTGAACAATGCAAGCAAAGTCTAAAGCATACCAAAGGTAAATACAAAACCCAGCCATTGACCGACTTGCATTGGCTCTAACATAGATTTCTTTCTGTTCAGCTTTAAACCAACTTGCAATTGAATATAGTTTAAAAGATAATTATGTCTAATTCGAGATATACGTTACTTATGAAAAGGAAAAATGTTACAAGCAGTTTAATGGAAAAAAGGAAATCTTACAATAAACATTTGTTGAAACGTGATTTCTTGAATGTAGGCGTCAAATGTTTACCATCAACAGCCCATCGAAAGATCTTTGTAAGGAACTGAAAGCTATCAAACCACACCACCCTTCGCACAGGTCTTGCATCATCACATTAACGACTTTGATTCCTTAAATAATTGGGCAGGAAAGCTCTAACATAGAAGGTACACACACCTTGCCCTTAATTTCTTCTCTATTCAGCACGGTTTTCCACATACCAAATTCCTTTCCCTTGCCTCTTCCGCCGGTAATCTCTACACTAAATATTCCAGATTAACCCATCAAATCAAATCTTTTTCTCGACGAGGCATAATAATATGGAATAGCATCCCTCATGACCTGAGGAAATTATCTAAGCCATGCTTCAAGAATTTGCTATTTACCGTACCATAGAAACAACAAGATACAACAACGATATGGAGAATTATGCAGTGTGCCGCGATAACCAGCACTGTCTTTATTACAGACTCAAAATAGGCAAACACAATACTCCCCAGGGGTTGGATAGCCCAGCTCATGCAATACAAGGCAAGCCAAGCACGTATCCGCCGCAGCGGACACTCGGAGGCCAGATAAAAGCTCACCAAGATTGGTGCAGGAAATCTGGGTAGGAACCAAAGTAGGCTACGGCTGCCTGGCCCTCCTACTGGACCCCTAAAAACGAACTAAATGCTCATAGACCGAGTAATCTCAATAAGCTGTTCTGGCACAGCTTCAAGATAACACGAAACTTAGACTTCGGATTCTTCCAACCAACATGCCTGTCCTTCATTGAGGAATCGAGGGACCTGAAACCCGGATCGTTGGCCCCGCCAATCCTAATACTATGCGTACCATACAAACTTGCGTCAGAAACAAAGGGCGAAATGTATGACTTAAAACTAGCATAAGCTGTGGAATAACATCCCAAGAGACTCATGAAATCGCTCCTTAGAATGTCTAGAATTAATGATCCTGCGAATAATAGGATAGCTAGAACCACTGGAATCAGGCAGCAAAGACAATACTCTGTCTGTTATCCCCACCGGACAGGTAGATTTCCGAGACCTAGCTATTACCGAAAGGTGACCATCCCTGTACTGATCGTTCTTCCGCATAATCAGAAGAACTTTCATGAAATCATCAAAAATGGAAACATCCCGCACTCTAACGCCCAAAACTTCACTAATACGAAAAACACCCGCATATCCCACTAAAAGAATAAAGAAAAAGCGAATATCTGCTAAAGATGCAGATGCAGAGTTCAAGCTTAAGGTTATCTCAGCAATAAAGTCATGCTTCAACGGCTGCTTGGGCTGGACGGGCCTCGCAAGCTTCCTTTGGGCACCTTCGACAACGCCCTTCACCAAGGGGTGAATGGTAGGTGAGTCCACCTGCTAGACGGTGACCCCATCGGATACTGTACGATGCAGATTCTATCACGGAGGCAGAATGGCCCTCAAGCACTGCACGCTCCACGAGCTCGGTCAGATACAAGGCCACTTGGAAAGGAACTGCCGGGAGAACAGGTACACCCAGCTTAGACTGCGCCCAGGTCTTCCATCTCCACCACCCGTTGCTGTATCTGTAGGCTGTGTTTGCTGCGCTAGACTCTAACACAATATCAACCAGACGAGGAACCATTAACTGCAATGATGGATCCTGGAGATTCGCCGCGAAGCCCCCGTCCCGCAAGATATCTTATGAAAATTAAAAAAAAAACCAAAATAAGGTTAGCGAGCAAAAATATAGCAACAAACAGACACTGCACAAAATCAGAAAGGTAAAATATATAATCCAGGCAGGAGCAGCTATCAACAAACAGCTACAACAGAGGGCAAACAAGGCAACCTGTCTAATGTATCTGCCTAAAGTAGGCAACATGAAACTCTGGTAAGACCAGCATCGCACTTCAAGTGCCAAATTGCGGTATACAACTAAGACCACGCTCAAAACTCGCAAGAGTGCAGGAACTCACACAACTATGCCGCCAGGTAAATGTAGCAAACGCATGCCACACACGGGCCATTCGGTTTACCGCAGGCAAATGCTGAACAATGCAAGCAAAGTCTAAAGCATACCAAAGGTAAATACAAAACCCAGCCATTGACCGACTTGCATTGGCTCTAACATAGATTTCTTTCTGTTCAGCTTTAAACCAACTTGCAATTGAATATAGTTTAAAAGATAATTATGTCTAATTCGAGATATACGTTACTTATGAAAAGGAAAAATGTTACAAGCAGTTTAATGGAAAAAAGGAAATCTTACAATAAACATTTGTTGAAACGTGATTTCTTGAATGTAGGCGTCAAATGTTTACCATCAACAGCCCATCGAAAGATCTTTGTAAGGAACTGAAAGCTATCAAACCACACCACCCTTCGCACAGGTCTTGCATCATCACATTAATGACTTTGATTCCTTAAATAATTGGGCAGGAAAGCTCTAACATAGAAGGTACGCACACCTTGCCCTTAATTTCTTCTCTATTCAGCACGGTTTTCCACATACCAAATTCCTTTCCCTTGCCTCTTCCGCCGGTAATCTCTACACTAAATATTCCAGATTAACCCATCAAATCAAATCTTTTTCTCGACGAGGCGTAATAATATGGAATAGCATCCCTCATGACCTGCGGAAATTATCTAAGCCATGCTTCAAGAATTTGCTATTTACCGTACCATAGAAACAACAAGATACAACAACGATATGGAGAATTATGCAGTGTGCCGCGATAACCAGCACTGTCTTTATTACAGACTCAAAATAGGCAAACACAATACTCCCCAGGGGTTGGATAGCCCAGCTCATGCAATACAAGGCAAGCCAAGCACGTATCCGCCGCAGCGGACACTCGGAGGCCAGATAAAAGCTCACCAAGATTGGTGCAGGAAATCTGGGTAGGAACCAAAGTAGGCTACGGCTGCCTGGCCCTCCTACTGGACCCCTAAAAACGAACTAAATGCTCATAGACCGAGTAATCTCAATAAGCTGTTCTGGCACAGCTTCAAGATAACACGAAACTTAGACTTCGGATTCTTCCAACCAACATGCCTGTCCTTCATTGAGGAATCGAGGGACCTGAAACCCGGATCGTTGGCCCCGCCAATCCTAATACTATGCGTACCATACAAACTTGCGTCAGAAACAAAGGGCGAAATGTATGACTTAAAACTAGCATAAGCTGTGGAATAACATCCCAAGAGACTCATGAAATCGCTCCTTAGAATGTCTAGAATTAATGATCCTGTGAATAATAGGATAGGATAGGTTTACGCTAATCCTGGATTAAGTTAATCGGCTTTCGAACAACCGGGCCTTGTTGTCTAAGAAAAGGAAAGCTACAATACTCGTCACATTTGTTGGAACACCCATCCCCGTTTTCCCCCTCCTTCAATGTTGATTTCAAAACTACCAGAAGTTGTCCGAAAATTTTTCTAACAACACTGAATTGGGGGGAGGGGGGAGAAGGGATAAGCTGCCATCTTGTAACACGACGATTCTAGATCATTCGTGTAACGTGTTCCAACGAAATGTGTCTAGTATTGTATTCATAATAATGTGTTAAGTGATGGGAGGACGTATAGTGGATCTTCCTTTGCTAACAACGTGTGCGATGGAGAATTATTGACGTCTCTTTAATCGCAAGTGCTGGCTGTTTCTAGTGGTTTTTATTGTGAAACTCATTATATAAAGTGAGGAATTTTCGTGGAAAAGATGTGAAGATTTTGCGAATTGTTAGGGACACGATCAACAAGTGACCGAATATAACCAGTACGCAATGGTGTTCAAAAGTGCGATTGACATCGTGACCCGGGCCCGGGCATATTATTTATGCAGGGTTAATGGACTGTCTATTCGTAAAGTTGCAGAGATGTGCCAAATTTCTATCGGAAGTGTTTTCAGGATTAGAAATGAGAAAAATATGGAGAGAAGGTGTATTAGGATGCATTCCAAACGGGGTCCGAAGTGCAAGTTGAGCGACAGGGAAAAGAGACTACTGATAAGACGTCTAAATGTGCTGAGAAGAAAGGAGGTGAATTTCACGTGCAAAAGACTCATGGAAGAAGCAGGCATAGATCAGGGGCGAGTTTCTGTCAGGACAGTTTCCCGTTTTTTAAATTCGCAGAACTACTTTTATTTACAGTGAGCCAAAATAGGAGTCATGAATGAAGAAGATATAAAAAAAAAGGGTGAGGTTTGCGAAACACATGAAACAGAATTACAGTGAAAATGTTTGGACGGACGAAATTGGCTTCTACTTAGATGGTACGGGTTTCACACACAAGCGAAATCCACTAGATCAGGCAAGTGTACCGAAGGCTCGTGTGTGGAGAAAGAAATCGGAACGCTTGGCCCTGGGATGCACTGCTAAAGGTCATAAAGAGGGAACAGGAGGAAAAGTGTTGAGATTAATAGTCGCTATTTCCTATGACAAGGGAGTTATTTGCTGTGAGCCATATGAAAGTATGAATGGGAGATATTTTGTGTCATTCATTGATGCCAATTTTCAAAGGCTGTTTCACGTTGCTGGCAAAGGGAGCAGGCGCATTTTTGTCCAAGATGGAGATCCTTCTCAAAATTCATCTTTAGCAAGAGCCGCAATGCAACGCACCAACAGCACGTTAATTAAACTGTGCCCAAGATCTCCAGATCTGGCTTGCATTGAAAATTTGTTTTCAATAGTTGGCAGGAAGCTCAGGAATCAAGCTGTGCAAGGCAATATACGCCGTGGAACATTTCAACAGTTTCAAACTCGTGTGATAAATACATTTTTGTCTGTACCCGTTGAGACTGTGAACACTTTAATAAGCTCTATGCCCAAACGGATTGACATGGTTATCAAGAGCAACGGCAAGCGTATAAAATATTAATTAAGGATTCAAATTAGTGGTGTAAATATATCACAGCAGCAGAACACGTTTTACTCTTCAATGGTAACCAAATCAGTTTTAGCAAAAAGAACAGCTCGTCCGTAATGGTGTGGCGGTCTGATCTCCAGACACTCTGACTCAAAGCCTGAAAATATTAGGCTAATGGATAACAACACCTGTTACTGACGCAAAACGATGATTTCCCAAATAAAGTGCAAAAAAATTGTCCATTTTTTGGTTTTACTCGACATCACCATACCCCTGTAGGGGACAAAAGGATAATAATGTAAGCCCCGCATTAATTACATTAACTTATGTGTGCACAAGGGTGAAGTAACTCAATGAATGTTTTCCAAATCCTGCCCGTCTACTGCCTGTTATAATATAGGTAAAAATAGACTTGAAAATATGAAAACGTTATTAGACTTTTCCAATCACCTGTATGTTATGATGTCGTTTGGAATTGTGAATCTCAACGGTTCACCATGGTGAATCATTGGTAAGGTGAAAGATAAACCATTCGATTCTTTAAACAGACGATTCACCATGGTGAACCGTGCCGCAATAGCATGAAATGCTATGGGATTTATTCCAATTTATATTTAAAAACTAGTTTTGAACACAACCTCGGGATAGGATCGCTTTAACACCTGGAAACTCGTTTTTCCCAATATATCGAGCTAAAGTATGTCTGGTGAATCGCACGGTGAATCGATCATAATCGCTTGCGCACAAGATTTAATTTGCATACTAATTCAATTTCAGTTTAATCATGCTGTGGAAAAATAAGTTCACTAAAACAACGGGCACACAATGGAACGAAGCGTTGCTCTTCTTCTGGAATCTGGTAGTATAGAGAGAATACTCGCCATCGAACTATCATCATATCTGTTTCCCTTTGGTCCACGACTCCTCCTCGGAGAAAAGAAAGTTCACCTTTGCTGGTGCAAAAAATTGGCGTGTCTCCTTTAAAAGCAATGTCATGTTTATAATGTGTTTTTGGCGCAGGCAAGTGCACTTCCTGGCCCTCCAGAAGCATGAGAAAGTCATGCCAAGGAATTATTTGCGCGGACCACCGGAAGTCGTTCAAGAATACTACTTCTGCTTCTTCCTATCCAAGCAAACGTTGTAGACGCTGGGTTTGTAAACGTCTTTGAAATCCTGTTCAGTGGGTTCAATAAAAATGTTTTGGCGCAGTTGCAGGGACCTTTGAGATACAGGTTTCGGTATTTCCCACGGCCCTTTTGCAGGAGAGTACGCACAGCATCGGAAAAATCTATTCTTGGTATATTGTTTTCCCGAAGAACTTCATTAGCCATTCGTATCCACTGCCCCCCACAACCAGGCTCGCACTCATTTCCCAGACAGCCATAAAGGATCTCAACTCTACTCAGTTGACTTCTTTGGAGGTTTGCCTCCGCATTCTCAAACTCCCACCCAACAGAGAGGGCTTCATCAACGGCTTTGCTTCCACGGTTTGCAATAAATTGGGCTAAGTCGCATTTTCCTTCGTTTTTCTGCTGGTTTGCTAGCGCAAGAAGTTGTAAACGAGTTTTTATCCCCTTTTGAACTACTACTTGGGATACGTCGTAAATACTTAAACATTTACGCGAC
Organism: Montipora capitata; assembly: GCA_949126865.1. Taxonomy (NCBI): domain Eukaryota; kingdom Metazoa; phylum Cnidaria; class Anthozoa; order Scleractinia; family Acroporidae; genus Montipora; species Montipora capitata. Next base: position 29,883,719 of record OX421449.1, on the reverse strand, counting down.
TTCTTGTGCTTGGTGCAGGGATCATTTCCTTCAGCAGGTCTTGTACGCGTTCAACTGGCTCTACTCTTGTGTGGCTGAGAGGCGTTGGTTAAATCGGGGTGATTTATGGATTGCAGATAAGAGGAATCCTCTTTGGTAGTATACTGCCATGCGGAGTAATAATTATGGTGATTGTTGCTAAAATGTACTTTCACTCTGTGTCGCTCCTCAAGATAATTACGTACTCTTAGCCAACGGCGCCATGCATTTAATTTTACGGCCATGTGGAAATGAAAACTGCCATCTCTATGAGCCTCTTTGCTGCAAACCCACTGAACAACCTCTGAATGCGTACAGGGATCGGCGTTGGCAAAACTGTCCAAAACAAGGCGTGAAAATTCTTCTCTACTTGCCACCAATTCCAAGTCAGCTCGACTGTATGTTATTAATTACACACTCCTAACCTCACGAGACATCAGTGACCCCACCTCTCGAGAGTTCTCCCCTTCGCTAACCTCTGTCATCCCTTCACTGCTAACATCAACTCTCAAAATGCAAGGAACATTTATTTTGCTTTCCAGACCGCCTTAATTTCGCTCGATTCTCGGCTTGATAACATTTAAACCAGCCAAGACGGTATGTTTAATCAAATTACACAGTGTAAACAACTTTATAAGGAAATGCGGTACACAGCATATTAAAGGTCTTCCCTTTGACATCAAACACTATTTCTTTGACCTTATAAGAACTCCCCAACACATCTCGTACGATTATTATCATGTTCAAACCAACTGCCCACTTTTCGAAGTACGAAGCATGCGAACAGACAACGCCGTTTGCCTTAGGAAGAAATTGACCTCTTTTTGAGACTTGCCTTCTATCCTAATCTGAACGCTTTGCACCCTCTACAGATTTGCCGATTTCTTTAAAACAAATACAATACTCGTCACATTTGTTGGAACACCCATCCCTGTTTCCCCCCTCCTTCAATGTTGATTTCAAAACTACCAGAAGTTGTCCGAAAATTTTTCTAACAACACTGAATTGGGGGGAGGGGGGAGAAGGGATAAGCTGCCATCTTGTAGCACGACGATTCTAGATCATTCGTGTAACGTGCTCCAACAAAATGTGTCTAGTATTGTAGGCACCTGGAGTTCAGTTCAGATCCTGTCACTGGACGAAGGAACTGTAAAGGGACCTATTCACCAACAAAAAGAAGACGAAAGAGCCATATCACAGCTACACATCAAAATCTCAATTCAGATTCAGGAGAAGTTGGTGAGGTTATATGTGAATTATTTGATAAAGGGCAGCTAATCTGACAGTACATCTGATCAACTAATAGTTGTTTGTATTTTGATCAAAATAATTGTGGACAAATGTGGTTTAAAGGGGCCAAATGAAATACATATGGATGAACACAATAATTATTTGAATATATGTAGTATAACTAACATATTTATTTAACAATATTTTATTAACCTGTAAGAAATACACGGGTCAATACTGTTTTCTTAGCACTTAATTTTTCCCATAGGTACAGACTGTGGTGGAGATCCGTCTGATGGTCCTTCAGAAATATCTTCTTCATCAGTTGCAAGTACTATATGCCATTCTCTTTCAGAGTGTTGAAATCTTGTGTTGTCTTATGTTTCTCCCTTTCACCATTTTGATAATTTCACAAAATCACTTAACCATACATGTACATCCTTAAAAAATTCCCTGACTTACAAAAATCAAAAAAATTGAGTGGATCATATTAATTTTGAAAAATGATGCCAATTACCTGTGCAGCTTTGTGTTTATACATTTATAGATCTCTGATGAGATAGACCTTTGTGGGGTTTATTTCCCAGACCCTCGTGCTGAGGCCTATTGTGTTAGGCTAAATTTTAATTCATTGCAATTGTTCTATGAAAATTTGACATTGTTCCTGCCATATCTCTTCTATGATCTTAATATCTGAATCATAGTCAATATTGTTGAATTTAAACTTAGTCTAGTGATGTTTCAGTACTGAGCTCATTAAATGAAAAAATATTTTATGGTTACTTTTCCAGATCAAATTACAGATATAATGCTTGAAGCCAAGGATCTTTTGTCCTCCAAAATGGACAGTATTACAAAAAAACCGTAAAAGTGGGAAGAACGACAAGCCACACTAAATGAAAGTTGGGCAGACTCCCGTTCTGCCCTTTATGAAAACTTGCTGAAATGGAGCTTTGCGGTTAAGGATGCAAACAAGTGTATGAAATGCCTGGAAGAACCAGCAGTAATGAGATCCAATGAGTGCTCTGCCACTAAATACTTGTGTGGACCATGTGACCAGGATGTCCATGAACTGGCTCCACTGCACGACAGAGATGCGATTGTAAATGGGCACTATCAACCCATCCCACCAACCTTGTCCAAGAATAGCAGTGGAGAATGGGTTACAATTGGTAAAGTTCGATTGATGAATTAAGTTACTATTTAAGATGTATTCTGAGTTTGAGTGACAAGAGCAATTGTTATGTAATATTTTATAAAAATCAGCTTGTCATTGTGGCAGTGTGAATTAAATTTCTCTTTGTGTCACCATGATTGAATTCCTTGTAGGGCGGCAACTGCCACATGCAGATATGTACTGTCCCAAATGTAATGGAAAATGCAAACCTACAATGAATCAGCAGGAACATCACTGCATTTTTGTTTCCATCAGAGGTTTGTTAACAGTACATCTAGCCTTTATGAATAATTTATTTCAGTTGATGCTTGTTTAAAAATAATTGTCAGTGATTTGCAAAGATTTTCATATTTTATATTAATTTTTCAACTGATCACTGACAGTGAAAAAGGTTGTATTTGACATGTACACGACACCTTGTTTGTTTGAGTTCTTCCATCAACATATAGATTTTAATGTTACATGTGAATATATACATCTGTAGTTTAAAACTAGAATAACTATTATGTAAATATTATGTTTTTTCTTTGATAAGGACGATTTGATCTCAATCATGGAGGCTACCAGTGCACTGATTGCCTAAAAGTGTTCAGCACTTCTAACCCACTGGTCATTAGTCAGTTGGGACGCTGGCCAGGAAGCATTGCTGACACTACCTACATCTTCCACCAAGACCTGTTCCTTCACTGGAACATTATGCAAAAGCAAATGCCTGGTGTTTCTGAGAGGTCCTTTCTTAAATCTCTAGAGCTATTTTCAATGCAAAAAGGCAGAGTAAGTATTACTAACAGTGTTGTGGAAAAAATAATACTGGATGTTTCATTTCAATTTTCAGCAGCTGTGTGCACCAGGATTTGTATTGAGGTGCATGTCTTCGTGATGAATAGGGACAAATTGAAAGCCCAGGCCCAAAAAAGTAATAGTCTGACAAAGTCATGATCACAGTCGGTCAATTTGCCCAGTGCCTAGCCCTTTGAAAGCACTCTATCATGTTGGGATAGCAGTATTCATGCACAATGCCTGTAGACCATTTTTTTAAAAGTTTTATAATTTGTAATAAGAATCTTTTTTTGAAGACACTTCTGAAGTCAGATAGCTATAGTGCCAAGTGAAGAAGCCAACTTAATTTCAAATGCTGCTGAACCTTACTTTCAGCCCTTAGACCACTACCAGGCATATACTTTAGCTGAGTTAAATTCATCTCTAAGATTTATAGATTTTAGTTTCGAAGGTTTATGGTACATGTACATGGTATCTCATCTGTATTGATATACTTGTCACAGGTTGGAACAATAAATATTACAACGTTTGCAACTTCATTCAAAGAATAGAAATTCTGTCAGTTTAAGCTTAATCGTGGCAGACAAATTAACTGGATGGAGTGCCCAGCATGTGACAACAATCAGCATTCCGTTCATGTGGATGGCAATATGAAACTCTATAGATTTAAGTCTGCTGGCTTGTAAGTTAATTTCACTGCAGTTGAACACTTAATCTTAGTTAAGTTTTTGTTTGTATGTGTACCATATGATGTGTTCTGTCCCATGATAGCCCAGAAAAATAAATTTCTTGGCAATGTTGTCAGATTATGCTGTGGTTTATCTTAGAGAAAAACTAAAAACCAAAAATCCTTCTTTAGTGATCTTTTTGATGGTTTCTAGCTTGGATTGGATAGATTTTCCTCATAGTTATGAGCAAAGGGCTCTAGCTCCATTAAGTATCAGGAATCTGTGAGTAAGAGAAGAACACCCTCAAAAAAAAGATCCTTCAAAATTATTATTAGACCATGTATTGTAAATTTAAGATTGTTTAAAATTTTGTTAATAAAGTTTTATTTGTTTTTATTATTATTGTTATTATTACTACATTTGTATTATAACTATTATTATTGTTACTGTCATTAAGTGCCTTTTACTACATTATTATTATTATTATTATTATTATTATTATTATTATTATTATTATGCTGTTCGTTGAATTTGTATTGTTAGAAGTAAAAGAGAGTGTTACTATGGAGAGGTATTCATAGCCTCCAATGCAAAAGTTGACAGCCATATCCATAAAGTTTACCAAGGTGTCAAGCATAGTGTCAGTTTCCGGCATAAATTTTGTTGTCAACATTTAAATATGTGGTCAGTTTATAACTATGGAATATAGGTGGAACGAACGAATGAATGAATGAACGAACGAACAAAAGAATGAATACCTTTATTTAAGTGTCAAACTAAAATTATAGCAGTAAATAACCACTAAATGGTGACACTGTAAGTAAACACGTCAGAGGCAGCAGAAGTACAATTGCAATTTTGTATCATTTGTATATTCATATGTAACTTTACAAACATGTAACATACAGTAAATGTCACTGATTTCCATTTCAATCTACCAGGCTCTTAAAAGGTGATGAATTATCATTGTTCATTTTGTAGTGTAGTTAGACTGACCTCTTATGAAAATGTGATTAGTAAGTACTGTAATTTTAACATATTAATCAAAATAAAAGGCATGTCAACTGCAACAGTGAATGTTATAAAGAGCTTCAATCCATGTACAAACGTTATTATGTTGCAGAAGGACAATCAACAGAAACTCTGTGGGGATTCAACTTGGCATGCTGCTGGCAATTCGATTCAAAGGAAGAGAAATCTGAGTGAAACAGGTCTTGAGATTGCTGGCTGTAGGCATGCTGTTGCCCAACATGCAGTTAATATGATGTACGGCGAAGTGTATGGCTATGCCCACTACATGCAGCTGAATTATTTTATCCCAAACAATGTCAAATTCTTTTGGTACGATGTTGTGTGCAAGTACTGGCCATGGCTCAAAAAGCAGAACAAAGAAGTTGCAGAGAAAATGAAACCTGCTCTGTCGATCATGCATGCAAAGGCTCATGCTTGGTATTGTCAGGTAGTCTCATTTTAGAAAATACGTGGAAAATTTGCTTGATTATTTTAATAGAACTTTCTGTGGTGTAATAATGGTTACATTATGATGTTGAACATTTACGTCATGAACCAACTGATACAAAAGCGATTACAACATACCTTAGCATTCATGTTAAGACATAAGCTAGCACTTTCAGTTTACGTATAAGAACTTGCATTTTGCTGGATAAGTTGTTTAAGCAAGAAACGTTACGTTTTAAAGGGCTGAATGCCGCCTGCTTTTCTGAATTATTTGACAGTGAAGGCCATGATAATGGTAGCAGTTTATTAATTATATTTATTGTTATGGTTATGTTGTGAATCTCAGAATAACGTTATGTAAGTTGATCACCAACCAGGTAAGTGGTTTTCTAATGGATCGCCGTAATGAAATGCCAAGATCGGTTTTCAGCGTAAATTCCCGTAAATTCATATCAAAAGAAAAAACTCACCACAGGAGCTTCATTGCTTGTCAATTTCAGTGGGGACAAAGATGGCAAGTTGAAGCCGGTGCAACCACTGGTGAGGAGGCTGAACAGATAAACAGCCACTTCTCACAGCTTGGTAATTCCACAAAGCACATGCTCCCTGAAGGTGAGTTTAGTCCACTTCTCGAACTGTGCTATTACAATTATGTCACACAATGTACACAGGATATTTATTTATAGATATTAGTACAATAATAATTCCTCAATTTTGTGGAGTGTACTTAAGTTGCTATGCTAACCTTGTAGCAGTGAGACACTAGCTACGGTGGAATGAAAAACTCGGAAGAACTATTTATTCAAGAATGTCTATCATGTCTTTTGAAATGATAGCACAAAATTTGGACGACAAGCCACTTGGTTTGCCAAAATATTGTACCCCATGAAGCACTAAATTTATTCTGCCCACGAATATATTAGAGTACATATGGTCCAAATAATAAAATCAATTCTTTTAGTCAGACGCATAGTAGGAGTGATTTGTTAGTTATTTTTTGTTTTTAGAGGAAGAAACATCTTGCAACAAAAAGGAGCGCATGTCGCCGGAAGAAGAGACCTACCTGTGCCATTTAATTTCACAGGAAAGGCTAACAACAAAGCAAACGCTTCTCCTTGAAGCTGCTGAACAATTGTACGGGAAAAAGGTGAACGAGTTACCACCCAAAGCAGACATGAACTACGAGGCGGGTTCCAGTGTCCTGGAGAAAAAAGTCTTGTCCCATTTAGGAAGATGATAGAATATTCCCATTTCTCAGTGACGCAGTTGTCTTTGAACATGGGAAAACTAACAGGTGATGAGGACACGATTTACTAATAAGGGTTAAATGTTCAACTAAATAACTAAGTGATTTAGTAAAAAAATTTTACACTTTTTGTTTAAACTGAAATTGTTTTGGGCATAAGTCTTTTAATTGTGTTCACTTGACAGTGGGCCCCATCGTTTACTGTTTCATAAAAAGTCTTGTTTCTCCCCCATTCTGTTCTTGTCTTGCTAACTTTGGTTTAGCTTTTTTTACATAGTAACTGATGTCAGTAAATCAGCTTAACCCGTTTAATAAGTCATTTCTACAGTCCAATGGCCTTGATGAAATTGCTGCGGGGTGTTGGTACTTGGTGAAATTTATGCGGTAGTAAGTTTTTTTGTCATCAGTACTTTTAGTTTTCATTCAGATTCCTCCAAGCAACGAGCGCGGCTTCGTAAGAAAATCTCCTCAGAGAAAGCTGGCCTCGAAGAAACAATCTCCAGATACAATGGACTGGTAACAGGCCATCCCATCCAAAAAGAAGAGATTGAAAAAGGTTCTTTTCCGTGCAATGAAAATTCAACCAACACAGGTATGGCATTAGCGCGTACAGACAAATTCCGGTACCGAGTGAACTTGTACATGTACTGAACGCTTATGTGACCTTAATCAACCGGTTATCCCGGTTTTTGAACGTCTGCAAATACCTTTACATGTCCTAGTCTTTATGACTTTATTTTAACTGTTTGTTACCTTTGTTAATCCTGACGGCCAAAATCACCTTGTCTGCAGCTTCGACTGCGTCCAATTCTTACTTAAGTCCATGTAACTTACACTTGTTGAACCTGCTTCACTGTAAATGGTAGTTAACACTGTTTTAAGCGCTTAGTTGTCTATTCCACAAGGGTGACCGTTTGTTGTCGGTTTGTCTGTACATAATGATAAATAAACGGTTTGTGCTGCGTTTCGCTGAATTTGATGGAAACTGTAATATGTAATTATACCTCCCCTATCGGGTTTCTTCATTTCGTGACTGCAATTTGGGAGTGCATCAAGTTTGAGTTAAAATGCCAACTCGAGTATTTAAGCCTGACTCGGCTCTTTTTCCTAGTGCAAACCAGAAATTATTATTTAAACACACAACTATGATACACTCCTTAACATACAGTGAATTGCTTTCGCGGTACTGAAAACTTTGATTGCTGCCTGCGTTGCAATAGACCAATTTTATATATATTAAAATTCAGCTTAAAACAATAGACCTCAGCGCGAGGCTCTGGGGAATAACTACAGAGTTTGGAGTTTGTGGGGTTTATTCCCCAGAGCCTCGTGCTGCGGTCTATTGTTTAGGCTGAATTTTAATGTATCGAAATTGGACCATTGCCAAACAAGCAACGTTATGGTGATAATAACGTAATCGAAAATAGTGAAGCGTGTGAAGTCTAATAAAAGAATACAAATCATTCCAGCCCTGCGAGTCAGGACAACATTAGCGTGTTCTCAAGGAAACAAATGGAATGTAGGCGTAGTCTTGCCTGACTCAGAGGTCAATAATTTGATTAAGCTTTGAAAAAGAAAACGTTTTTGTCGCATTCTTTGATTAAGTGTAAAGTTGATTTGAAAAATGGACAGCTCGTCAAACTATATTAAGCATTCTTTAGGAATTGTCTTAGTGAAGAAGTACAGTAATAGTGGAGAAAAGGGCAAGCACGAGTAATCTATTGTTGGGTCGGCTATTGTTTTAGGTCCGCCATGTCTTCTAGATCAAGGAAGAGTTAGCATGAGGATATCTGGATATCGCAGCAAAGTCAATTTTTTTCGTCATGGTGACCAATATATCTGCATAGCTGGATATTCAAACGACACCCCAATTTTACTTTATTTTCAACACTACGGTAAAAACGGGATTAATTGTATGAATTCGAAATGGTAAGCGATACATCTCCCTAGCTGGATATTCAAACGACACCCCAATTTTACTTTATTTTTAACATGACCGAAAAAAGGGGATTAATTTTATGAATGTGAAATGGTAAGCGATACATCTCCCTAGCTGCATATTCAAACGACACCCCAATTTTACTTTATTTTGAAGACTACCGTAAAAACTGGATTAATTTTATGAATTGGACATGGTAAGCGATATATCTGCATAGTTGGATATTCAAACGACACCCAAATTTTACTTTATTTTGAGTAAGATCGTGATGAAGTTTTAATCACTTACCATGTCAAATTCAAAAAATTAATTCCGTTTTTGTTCTTGTCCAGTTCTTTTTGGCCGAGCTGTCCTCTTTCTATCAGCTACTATAGGGGTATGTGGGAGTCATATGGGAGATGTTTTGGTATATTGTTGCCGCTGGGGCTTATAAACTCTGTTATTGTTAAGGACAAAATAACCTTAAACACCTAGGGTAAACAGTAATGCAAGGACCACTTGTACAAACCTACTTTGTGTATAACAATTTTCTCCCCATGGGGATATTATCTAGCCCTGAAAATGGTCTCATGCTGACTGATGATCTGCTGAGAAAAACGTCTTAAATTGCGGATCGCTTCGAAATTCTCGACGATAGTCTTGCTACAGGGAAGACTTGCTTGAAGTAATGTCCAGCGGCACTGTACTTCCCCTTACACCGACCCTTACGCCCACCTCCAGCCCCTCCTTACCTTTGGGTCACGTGATCAGTCATCCTTGTAGAGTGTAAAGGGTTGTACACCTATCATTGTTAATCCCCAGGGAGGGGGGGGGGGGGGTCAGGCTAACCACGGGAGTTTGATTGTGAGGTCTGTCCCCAGGGTAGGGATTTTGATCATCGTATGTGACGTCCCCAGGCTAGGGATTTTGATCGTACAAAGGAGTAGTATAGGAGTTGGGGGTACCAGATCAATTTTGATCTGTTACCAAACCCAACTCCATACTACTTTTCATATAATGGCTTCGTATTTTTGATCTCGTATTTTTGATCTCATATTTTGGAAACTATATATTTTTGGTCTACTATTTTTGATCTCGTATTTTTGATCTCGTATTTTGGAAACTATATATTTTTGTGATTCCATCGGATTGCATTTGTTGTATAAAAAATAATTTCTAGTATATAGTATATAGATGAGTTGTAATAAAATTATTCATGATGAATTAAACAATATGGATAATATCATTTGTCCGTTTTGTGAACAAGAGATAGGAGAGCATACCGTTAAAAAAGAGACGTAATGTAGTGAACAGATTGTAGAAAACCACGATGGCAAAAATTTATGTATTAATTGTGGTATAGTTTTTAGTTATAATTTTGTTAAAGAGTATGGTGATTTTCATGAGAACAAGCATAAAATACGACGTAAATCAGTCTATCAACGGAAGTATCACATGGAAAATATGATAAATAATATATGTTTTAAAAATGGATTTCAAATTTCTTATAAAAATAGAGATAAGATATTTAAAATTTTCAAGGAAATTGGTTCAGTAATTCAATTAGTCAATAATGATCGTAAAAGAATGATTAATCTCAATTTTATTTTTAAACAAATATTCAAAATGCTTGATCTTCCTAATAATAAAATAAAGATTTACTAAATCAAAGAAAACGCTTCAAAAATATAATCAATATTGGGTCGATATCCTATTATTGAAATTTGATAAAATCATAGGTATTATTCAGGAGTAAATTTTTTGTCATATTTTGCAAGATATTTGTCGATGACGGGACATATATCTGTTATATGATCATCAGTATTTTTCATCGCTGTGTGAATTGATGGTTGAAAATCACCACTTCTTAACATGTCTTTCAATGTATTTAAAATATGCTGATATGATTGATAAGCGTAAACACAATTCTGAATCTTTAAATCAAGGTTTTGATGATCCATATAAGATTTAATTAACAAAGCACAAGTGCTTATAGCTACTAAGGCCACACCTCCAGTTACAACTGCACTAACAATACCACCAGATGCTGTAAGAATGGAAACACTATTACCCAGTAATTTAAATTTTTTAAACCGTTTTGCAGCTTGTTTGTAAGCCCAGCATTTTCTATGATATGCTTTATAGTAGCTTTTTAGTTCATCAATCTGTTCTTTTGTAAGTGTGTCTGATATATGATTCCAGTCAAATATTTTTTTACGATTAGTCATATATATAGTTTAGATTGTTAATCGTTTAAAGATGCAATAAATTAAACCAGAAATCTGGCCACAAACTGGGCTTTTTTTCATCCATTTTGTTGTATATTTCTCATCAATGGCGTAAGTATATCCTCTTGATAATGAATAATGGTCATAAAACCTACCAAAAGCATCATGTAGAATACTATGACTGTTTAATATATCACTCCAACCGAAGGTCCTTTCAAATAACCAAGTTATAAAACCATTACCGGGTCCCAACAAACCAATTTCACCATTATTGAGTTCAAGATTCTTACCTATGGATATTTCTCTTTCAAAATAAAAAAAGTGTAGGTATTGATATACAAGTGCTGCTTTTAATATTTTGTCATTAACGTATGGATGCTTTTCTTTTGCATCTTCAAAACTATGTTTCACATATCTTATTAAACTGCTGATGTACATTATTATTACGTTATATATTTTAAAATAACAACATCACAAATCAAAATGATTTTGAATGAACCTAAACATATTTTTAAATTCATTATCAGACAGAGATTTTGCCCAAACAGCAAAGGCATATAAATCCATTTCACAGAAATTTATAGCAGTGCCATCAGTATGAACCTGACATCCAATAAATATTTCTTGAGCTGAACCTGTCAGAGTGGCAGAAATTGTTTCTGTTTTAATCGCACTGATTGATGTAACGCCTCTAAAGAGTTCCAGATTTGTCCCATTAACACGAATCGTCCAAACTTCGATATTACCAGAGAGATTCAGCAAAGAAGGAATGTCAAGTCTGCCATTTGACGTTGAACCAAAATCGATATAGACTGTACCGTTTCCCCATGGTATATGCATACCAAATCTGACGGCTCCACGCCCCCATTGAAACTGAGATTGATCAGTTATTGCTTTTGTATTGACAACCAGTATTACTGTACATGTGTTACCAGATTCACCTGCTATTTCAGAAACATCAAACGAATTTTTTTCCAAATAGTCATCACTACCATCAAAACGTACAAAAAACAGTTTTTTTGATGAATCCCTTAGAAAAAGAGGCTTTTTTGAATTGGTCGATTGTGAAAAATCGATATTATTGACAGGATCAATCCATGAACTAACTCTATCATTCGAATCGGCTGTAATTACTGAAAGAGCTGGAATCAAGGCATGCTAATTTTGTCTAACACTGGTAGACCAGGTAGACTGTTTGAAATGATGAAAGTCGATCTGTCTAACTTCAAATCAAGTTGTTTTTTTATGACAACATGGTTATCATTTGTAGCAGCTTTTACAATTAGATTTGTACTGGTTTCTAAATGGTTATCATCATTTATTGAAAATGCGAAATCCTCAGTTAAATCTTCTGAACTTGAATGGTAGTCTATGGTATATTCGATTTTGTCGTCATTATCATCAAGAAGATAAGTACCGTCTAATTTTTTTACATATAATGCCATATATATACATCATATTATTTTTTAAGGTGAAAATGTTTTATATTTTATCTTGAATTTGAATACTTTAATAACGTTGTCGTTGAATTGTATATGTATGTGATTTACATTTTGATATGATCGATTCATATTTACTGTGATGGTTTTGTTTGTTGAAAAATTTAGATCATAAGTTGCTATTTTATCAGCTTGAACGATTAAAACATGATTTGTGGATGATGAATAAGTGGATTGAGCAAAAATCTTTATTGAAACGATATGTATTGAATCTAAAATTAGAGTTGATAAAATTGGATTTTGAAATTCGCATCTGAATGATGATCTCAATGTCCTACCCCAAATATAAGATGGAAAAAAACCTGGCAGTCCCATTATTTTGTTGTTATTCATATTGATTGGTACATGTAATTGAAATTGATTATTTGCAACCTCATAAGCTTTTTCATAATCACAGATAGTGAAATCTATATCGTTTTTAGCTTCACCTTTGATGCCATAAATCACCACATACAACGGCAACAGGTTTGGACTAAGATTGTCATATGAGCATTCTATCGTTGTATATAATCTTCTTTGAATTAATTTAGATGAGCCGTCTGGTGAAAGATTTAATATAGTTCGATAATATTTATAATCATGATTTATTTTGATTGCGTGAAATTTATCGATATTCATGTTCAGTTTTTCAAAAGTCAATTTTGTTGAATTAAACTCTTTATCATATCTTCTATCTTTAGGAAAAATTATCTCAAGACAAATGGTGTATTGATTTGAAAAATTTTTTTCTGTTAATGTGTATAGATTAAAATCGAATCGTCCTTTAAACAGACTAGAACCATCAGTTGTTTTACGTACTTTAACTGTAATCGTTGATTTGTTGTTGATATGTGGAGAATCATTATAGGTAATGAATTGAACGTCCTGTAATCCAAAATCTGTACTGAATTCATCTGCATCTTCCATCGCATACGCCAAAACGTTCTTTCGATTTTCATGTGTTGTTATATGACTCTCGGCCAATTTCTGATCTGTATATTTATTATTATTGGTACTTGTTGTTGCAATAGCATCACTCACTTGCTTCAGAGTCGTGACATCTTGATTATTTGTTGCATCTTTTACATTTGTTATTTTGAAATTATTCATATTCAGATTTCCAGTCATATCTTGCGTACCGTCTCGTAAAACGACTTGATTAACATTTGTTTTTTTTGCAACCTCAGTATCAACATATCCTTTGGTAGATAAGTCTTTAACATCACTCGGAGGCGCACAATTGATGATCTTTTTTTGAGACATATTCAGATTTCCGGTCATATCTTGCGTACCGTCTCGTAAAACGACTTGATTAACATTTGGTTTAGAAAATAATTCAGTATCAATATAACCTTTATTTACTACATCAGTCGAATTTGATCCGTTACCAACACGTGTTATTTTATTATCACCAAAGTTGAAATTTCCAGTGACAGATACTGAACCGTCTTTTTTCAAATAATTGGCAAGTTCTGTTTTATCAGCTTTATTAGATAACTCTGTTTTATCGGCTTTAAAATTCAAAGAGCTGTCAACATAAAATTTATTAGAAGCATCTGAATATAATATTGGATCTTTTACTCCTAAGATTCTTTCATTTTTCATATCAATTGGATTTTGAGCTTCAATATTGCCGCTGTCAGTATTTAGATCAAAATAGAAGGCTTCAAGTTGAAGGTGTGTGAGTGCATCTGTAATTCCATGCCTTCCAGCCCCCACATTTTCGATTCTACTGTTGTTCATATTAAGTAAACCATTCATCTGATCAGTCCCATCTTTTTTTAAAGTTTTGGAAACCTCTGAATCAACATATTTCTTTGTACTCCCATCGTTATTATCATGTGGTTCACTTACATTCGTTAATTTTTTATTTTGAATATCGTAATCACCGTCATCTGTAAGTTTGAAACCGACACCAGGTAATCCTTTTACTATTTCAATAATTTTGTCATGTGAAATTGTATCTTCTGGTAATTTGCCATTTGAGTAACTCATATATAATTGAGTTATATTATATTTTTTCATCGAAATTCTTGCTTGTGAATTTTCGTGGCATATCGATATATATGAAGCAAAATGGGTCTTTAGTTGCTTTATTATATAATTCTTTTTGAATGCCATTTTCACGACAAATTAAACTTCTCTCGTTTGCGCTTGGAAATTCATAAATACAAAAATGTGAGCAGTTTAATCTAATATCTTTTGGAGTCTTATAATAGCTTTGTGACAAATAGATAACACTACAATTTTTATGTCTGCCTTGTATGAAATAGTTTACTAATTCTTTTTGATTTTTTTCACATACAAAATCGTCAAATATTACCAATTTCTGGCTTTCACTATCAAGATCTTTTACAGGAATGATTTTATCATTGCTTGCTTCAATTACATCATAACCAACTTCATCACTTATTGGTTGCAATACATCTATAAGATTCTGGTACTTGGACTGCTCTAAATTTTTTCCATAAAGGAAGATCTTATCATAGAAGAGAAGTTCCATAATCATGTGTATCAAAACGTTTGTCTTACCGGAGCCGCTTGGGCCGGAAATCAGCATTCTGAAACATCGGTCAGGCATGAAATCATGTAACTGTTTATAATTACTGGCCTTGTCATTAGAATCATAATTTTTTATTTTCATTATATTATATGGGTATATTGTTTCAACACCGTGCAGAACGACGTGCACAACGACGTGCAGAACACCGTGTAAAATGTTATTTTTTATATATGAATTTCCATTTTTATGTAACGTAACAATATAACAATAAATGAGTTTACTTAAGTGGAAAGAACTCGCAAAGAGTAAATCTGAAATAGGGGACAAGATCAATTATGTCCATGATACAATTACAAAACATAATATTGGTCAGCAGACCAGTCAACAGGGATTTTCAAAAGTATTCAAACCAATTACAAGTAAATTAGATGATGTTATTGACAGTAATCAGGTTTTAAGGATTCCAAGGAAAAAACGACCACTGAAGAAAGGAGAAGTTCCAAATTATGGAATTGATACAGAGGATGAAGTTGAGGACATGGGTTTAGATGATCTATTTGAACAACCTGTTTTGCCACAGCAAGAAAAACAGATAGTACCAATGCCCCCAACATATGAACAATCTTTACAAGATATTCTGGAAGGAAAAAAGGAGTTTTATGTTGATCCTCAGTACTTTCCTGAAGAACCAGAATTGCCACCAGAATATGATAGGAAAACAAAAGAATAGATAACGCTAGATCTGCATTAAATTCATATATCAAACATTATGAAAATAAAATCGAAACAATCAAAGGTTCTGGTAGGAAAAAACAAAAAGGTGGTAATGTTATATTTTTCAACAAACCGAAAGAACTTATAAAAAAAATAGATTTAATTGTTGGTGAGATATTGGCAGGTAATACTAGCATTGACATGCGAAATATGGGTGTTTCTATATTGGACATGCTTTTAAAGATATCAACAATCAACAGATCACAATATGATAAATTATACAAACAATATTTCAAAATTTAATGTAACTTTATTATATAATGCAACGTGAGATAGTATTATCATCATATTCTGCAAAAAATCAATTTGATAATAAACCAGAAGATTTTACAACAAATTTTACCAGACCTATAATTCTAGACAATAATAAGCAATATGTTATTGGTCTTAATCGAGTTATTAACATGTCATTTACTTGGTTTAATGTAAATGCTGGATACAACAATCAATTAATTAAATATAGCTCAGATAATGGTTCAACTTTTAACAACATCACCCTTCCAGCCGGAGTATGGAATTATACAGACTTTAATACATATATTAAGAATATAACGAAAGTTGGTGATACGTATCCGATCACTCTTGAATTTGATACAACAACATTCAGGGTCACGGTTACATTAGCTGAAAATTACCAACTTGATTTAAGAGCAAGTAATTTCAATGACCTAATCGGTTTTGACAAAAAGATATTGGCAAGTGGAACGCATATTGGACCAAGATTACCAAATCTCAGTCAAGACACAGACATACTCAATATTCATTGTGATTTAACGAACGATTCACTTGTAGACGGTAAAGATACGGACATCATTTATTCATTTTCAACCAGTGTTCTCCAACCTAGTTATAGCTTTACCTTAGAACCAAGAAGAGTTACATTTAATCCAATTAATAAAATTACAATTTCATCAATCAGAATGTGGGTAACAGATGGAAAAAGAAGATTAGTGGATCTAAATGGAGCAGATACGTCTTTTTCACTAATTCTAAAAAGCATAGAATAATATAACATAAAAGTATAAATGAAACCGTATGAATTTAGGAGATTTTATCATCCAAAACGTGGTAGATTTGTATATCAACACAAAGGGTCTGGACTTATCGTTGATAATATTTTTAAACCGTTAAAGAGTGTGGCATCATCTGTTTTCAAGAAATTTGCTAAGCCAATAGCAAAGAAGGCATTAGAATTAGGGGTTTCCCATGCAGGTGATCGTCTGGGTAAGGCGGTATCAGAGAAGTCAGGAGACCTAATAATGAAAAAATTGGCAAATTTGAGAAAAGGAGCTACAACACAAAGGGCAATTGTTCCATCCTCACAAATTAAACAGCAACAGCAATATGAAAGTACTGATATGATCCTCAATAGATTGATATCAGGATCTGGAAGAAGGCGTAGAGTTCTCAAATAAATAACATGATTAAAACATTTATAAATTGCAAAATTATATAACATAATGATATAATGTCTTTTAGAACAAGCGAATTTTTACAAAGAAATGAGTTGGTGCGTTTCCAACTTGATGATGTAATCGGAGCCCCAGAAAATAATCAACCTCAAGATAAAAATGGGTATAAATTTACAATCAATGATCGATCCAGTTTTTACGATTGGTACAATGCTTATTTCGAGGTCCAGTTCCAGGTACAAAAATTGGCTGATGGTACAGCCTATGGTGGAGATCGTATAACAGTTATTAATCGATCTCATTCATTGATTTCTCATATGATGATTAAAAGCGCTGGTAAAATTGTGTACGATACTGATAATTTACACAAGGTTGTTTTTGTGAAGAATTTACTGGAATATTCTGATGATTACTCTAGAAGTGTAGCCAAGAATAGTCTTTGGTATTTAGATACAAATCATCTTATAGCTAATGCTGATCAGAATACAGGATTCGAGGCTAGACGACTTTTAACAACCGGGAATTCTGATGTCAATAGAATCATACCTCTTAATCGTTTCAGTTTTTTTGAAGAGTTGGAGAGTAAGCTGCTGGTACCAATGCAGCTTGAATTCAATTTAAAGCTATCGGATGATAGAGAACTACTTCAAAAACTTGATGCAGTTGATAACGGAAGGGTTGTTCTTAACCGATTTCTACTCTGGGTTGCAAAATTGACACCAAAAGACAGTCTGTATGACAAGTTTATTAGTTCTTTTTTAAAACAAGATAAATGGACGTATCTCAGAGAAATGTATCAAATGTCAGGTCCCAGGCATGGTAGTGGATTCTTCCAGATTTCTGCTAGTATTGACAATGTTAAAGCAATTTTTGTATACCTACAACGAGCTAAAACAAACAATTCAGCGGCAAATCCATATGAATTTGATACATATAATATCAATGCCGATCGTGCAAATGGTAGTTATTTGACAACATGTCGTCTAGAATATGGAAATGGAGTTTTCTACCCAGAAACTGAATACGATTCAGAATCAAAGGTAAGGATCTTAACGATTTAATGTCTTATGCAATGAGGAAAAATGATTACAACACCGGAACCCAGTTGAATCTAGCTAATTATAATAGTTTATACTCACTAATTTATTTCGATCTATCATATCAGGCAGAGAAAGTAACAAGAGATCCCAAACAGTTGATTTTTAGGTATAAACTCAATGCTAATAGTGCTGGCGACAGTGCTTTCAGCGTACATGCTATCGTTCTCTATACAGAAACAGTCGTTATT
The DNA here is from genome assembly GCA_949126865.1 of Montipora capitata. Classification (NCBI taxonomy): domain Eukaryota; kingdom Metazoa; phylum Cnidaria; class Anthozoa; order Scleractinia; family Acroporidae; genus Montipora; species Montipora capitata. The sequence goes on along the minus strand of OX421449.1, from coordinate 29,865,541 downwards.
GACAAAATCGGAAATGAACTTGTTATAGTGTAAAGAAGTCTATAACACCAAATATATGATATTTCTTTTTCATATATGTTTTGTGAACCATGGAATTTATGTAACATATGTTATACACAGTAAATGACTGAACTTTTTCAAATCAATGTGAGACTTTCAGAAAATCAAAAAAAGAATCTGAGTACCGCTTACCATAAAAGGGAAACAATTGTTCTGAGACTGACAAATAATTCTCTTAATGGAAACGATACTCTTTATGTTCCAGCAATGATAAAGAAGAGATTGGAAAAAAATCGCAAATTGAATAAAGGTATGGATATTCGTCTTGCTAAGACTAATATTAGAAAACAAGTCGGTGTAAATCTATTGACTTCAATTTTATCACTGGGACGTACACTTTTGCCAACTGTAGGTAAAACCCTTGGTCTTTCAGCTCTTTCAGGCTTAGCTTCAGAAGGTGCTTCTCAATTGGTTAAAGCAATCTCTGGGAAAGGAGTACAGACGGGTGGTTTTCTTGTACCACAAGACAAAATTAAAAAGCTGATAGAATATAGACATCTTTTATCGACGAAACAAAAACAGGATATATTAAATGCCCTTCAATCGGGTTCAGGTGTTCGTATAAAACCGACCAAAACACAATCAGGTGGATTTTTAGGCACTCTGTTGGCAAGCATCGGTATTCCACTAGCTATTGATGCTTTCAAAAAGCTAACGGGAGGCTCGGCACCACAGATTGGGTTGCCACCTCCTTGGCCAAAAAATGGTACGGGAGCCCTAAGAATTGGAATGCCTAAAGCACCTCCTTTCTACGGCTCGTGGAAAGATATTTACGGCACAGGTAAAAAAAAAAGAACAACCAAAAAAAAATCAGGAAAGGGACTACTATTGGGAAAAAACAGTCCATTCAATGGCATACCCATTTTGGGGGCAATATTGTAAAACCAAAATTTTATAAAAACACCCCTTTGAGTAACCATGATCTAATAAAATGGTGTAAATATTTGAATATACCAATCAATGATGTTTTGTCGAGGGATGAAAAAGTCCCACATAATCATAGCCAAGCATTGTTTATTTACAATCTAGAACCAGCATATATGAGTGGAAGCCATTGGGTTGCAACTTATGTAAAAGATAGCATAATAAATTATTTTGATTCGTTTGGTATGCCACCATTTCAAGAGATTGTAAATCATGCCAAAAAGAAAAATTTAACTCTATTACACCAAAACAACCAAATTCAAAACTTGAACACAACCACTTGTGGGTACTTTTGTTTATACTTTTTAAATGAAATGAATAAAGGTAACTCATATTATGATTTATTGCAAGTATTCGACACAAATGATACAATGAAAAATGAGACATTTATCGAACATTATTTTAAAAATATCTAACTTATGTATATAATGCGTTCTTATTGTGTTAAACAAAAGAAAGTTACCGATTGTGTGCCTGGCAGTGAAAGATATCAATTGACTAAAAATGGTCGAACTATGTTGAAATGCACTTGTGCTGAATGTGGTATAACAAAGACTCTCTTTGTGAAAAAACAGAAAATGGTACAGGGAAACGGACTAGCCCGTCTCAAACGGGCGGGCTTTTAAGTGAAATAATTTTAAAAGATAGTTTAAAAGGCTTATATAATCTTGGCAGAATTGGTGCTTCAAAGGCTATTAAATCAGATTTTGCTAAACAAAAAATAAAAGGTATGGCTAACAAATATCTTGATCAAGCTTTGGACAGTTTTACATCAGATTTGTCAAAAAAACTGGATCCTTTACATGGCGGGGCTATTGATATTCATAAAGCAATAGGTAAGCTACCAAAACCAAAAAAAGGTTGGACGCTTCCTGGGCATCATTACACGGGCCCTTACAACCCTCTAGAAGATCAACTGAAATATGACCCCAAAACTGGTGAAATACTAGAAATATATGATATGCCAACTGGTAAAACGGATGCTATAGCAATGCAGCACGACGTTGATTATTCCGTCTGCAAGGATGATAGGAAATGTAAAAATAAAGCAGATAGAAACATGGTTCAAGCTTTAGACAACGTACCGTATAATGAAAGACAATGGGGGCATTGGTTGGCAAGAAATGTTATCAATACGAAGCAGAAACTAGGTCTCGGAGTTTCAAAAAACGGAAAAAGCCGTCGAGTGAAGAAAACTGGCAAGAAAAATTAGCAGATGAATTACATGCATCCATAAGACGTAACTTTACTCGGCGGCGTATAATAGTAAATCATATTGATGAAATATGGGCAAGTGATTTAGTGGAAATGCAACAATTTAGCATATGGAATAAAGGTTATCGGTATCTTCTTATGGTTATTGATGTTTTCAGCAAATACGGTTGGATTATACCATTGAAGGATAAGAAAGGTGAATCTGTCACTGAAGCATTCAAATCAATATTCAAGGAAGGTAGAAGACCACAGTATTTATGGGTTGATAAGGGTAAAGAGTTCTATAACAAACACTTGAAGGACTTGTTAGACAAAAATGGGATACTTATGTATTCAACCGAAAATGAGGAAAAATCCTCAGTGGTTGAAAGATGGAATAGGACAATCAAGTCTAAAATGTGGAAACAGTTCACAATTCAAGGTAATACACAGTATTTAGACATGTTACCAAAATTAGTGAAACAGTATAATAATACCAAACATTCAAGTATTAAAATGACGCGTGTAGAAGCTAGTAAAAAGAAAAATAAAGGAACTGTTTACTTTAATCTATATGGTGATATAGAAACATTAAAAAAGAAACCTGAATTCAAAACAGGTGATAAGGTTCGAATATCCAAGTTTAAACGGAATGTGTTCGACAAGGGTTATACACCAAATTGGACAGGAGAAGTGTTTACAGTTGATAAGATCCAATACACTAATCCAATAACATACAAACTAAAAGATCTCAGAGGTGAAGATATTCAAGGAAGCTTTTATCAACCTGAATTATTAAAAGCCAAGCAGGATGTTTTCCGTATTGATAAAGTCATTAGAAGAGACTATAAAAAGAAACAAGCTCTGGTAAAATGGAAGGGATACAGTGATGAATTTAACAGTTGGATACCATTGAAAGATATTGAAAATATTTAAAACAAAGTTATGTAACGTATAATAAATAGATACAGTACATACTGGAAATTGCTACTTGTAGCCAAAAATATTCAATTGTTTCTGGCTATATTTAAACGCATAACATATAAAAATATATATATAGGTATATTATTATACTAATATAAAATGGAAAATCAAGAAATTAAAAGAGGAAGACCATGATTCTTCACAAAAGAGGAACATAAACAAAATAAAACCGATTACATGCTACATAAGGAATGGTATTGTTATATATGTAACACAGGAAGAAATTATACTTTGGCAGGCAAAACTTGTCACATTAAAACTTACAAACACCAGAAAAACGACTTTGAGAACAAAAACCCCGGTCTGATATTTGTACTTCCAAGAAATCGAAAACCAAAACCTTGGTAGACACATTAATATATAGTTTAAAGAATCCATAATTCTGGATCCTTTGAATTTTTTACCATGTTTCAAACGCACGTATGTATATAGTTAAAGACAAAAATCTATAGCTATAATATAGAATGTATAATCTAACTAATATGAACAAGAGTGATCTTAAAAAACTGAGCAAATCTCAGCTCATCAAATTGCTATTAAAGCAAGAGAAAAAGAAACCTGAAATCATCATAGTAGACGATACTAAACCAGTGCCAATTGCAGCACCAAGAACCAAAAAGCCAGCTGTTAAGCCAAGAAAAAGTGTAAAAGAACTTGTTGACTATTTCGAGAGGAAAAGATTACCACCTTCTCCTTCTGAATGGTTAGAAGAAATAGAACAATTAAATAAACCAGTTCCATTATCAATAACCAAGATTGAGCAAACATCAAAAGCATTGAAAGGTTACACAAAGTCTTATGAAATAGATATCAAAAACAACAAAGACCCATTACTGCAACTAAACAACACAAGAAAGGCTGTTGCCAACCATATTGAAAACATATCAATATCAATGAAAGGGCTTAAGTTTGTTGAAACACTGATAGTCACATTTGAAAAAAAAAATAGGTCGTGAAGAAAGATTGATCAAAACAGCTTATTTCAACAGTAAACCCCAAACAATAACAAATGACACACAAATTGAACTAGCTTTGTCTTTATCGAAACAAGAAATCTTAAATACTATTGCTGTGTGGATTTCAGAGGGTTCAGGCTGGACTATTGAATCTATCAACAACCATTATCTTAATGTGGCAAAATATGAACCTATGAAAGGAAATAGTTATATTAAACTACCTAAAGAACTCAGAAACTCTTCAAAGGGATTGATAAACATGAAAAATGAGGATAATGAATGCTTCAGATGGTGCCACATCAGACATTTGAATCCACAAGACAAATACCCACAGAGGATCAACAAAGTTGACAAACAATATATTAAAAATTTGGATTATTCAGGAATTGAATTTCCAGTGACTGCCAAACAGTACAACAGAATAGAAAAACAAAACAGTATCAACATAAATGTTTTCGGTTATGAAGATAAACAACCATATCCAATTTATGTTTCAAAAGAAAATTATGAAGACCATATGAATTTATTATTAATCACAGAAAACAAAAACAATCACTATGTATTAATCAAAGATTTCAACAAGTTTATGTACAATCAAACAAAGCATAAAGAGAGGAAACATCTCTGCATGCATTGTCTTCAGTGTTTCAGTTCTGAAAAAGTATTGATAAATCACAAAGAAAACTGCATCCAAGTAAATGGCACTCAAGGAATAAAAATGCCTGACAAAAATAATAATACACTGAAATTCAATAATTTCCATAAACAATTGGCTGTTCCATTTGTAATATATGCAGATTTTGAAGCCATCACAGAAAAAATACATGGTTGCCAACCAAACAATAACAAATCATATACTGAAGCATACCAAAAGCATACAGACTGTGGATACGGTTACAAGGTTGTTTGTTGTTATGATGATAAATACACAAAACCAGTACAAATTTACAGAGGTGAAAAAGCCGTTTACAAATTCATGGAAGCTATGTTAGAAGAAGTTGTGCATTGTAAAAGAATGATCAAAAAAGAATTCAACAAACCATTAAAAATGACAAAAGATGATGAGGACAAATTTCAAAAAGCAAAAAAATGTCATATATGTGAGAAAGAATACAAAAAAACTGATGTAAGAGTTCGAGACCACTGCCACATAACTGGTTTTTACAGAGGATCCGCTCATCAAGACTGTAATCTCAACTTTCAAATAACTGATAAAATTCCAGTAATATTTCATAATCTCCGTGAGTATGACAGCCATTTTATAATGCAAGAGATTGGTGAAATAGTTAAGGAGCATACATACAAAAACAAAAAAGGAGAGGAAAAACAGATGAATATTAATGCCATACCTAACAACATGGAAAAGTATATGGCTTTCATGCTTGGTAATCATCTTACCTTCATTGATAGTTTCCAATTCATGAGCTCAAGTCTTGATAAATTAGTAAGCAACCTACCAAAAGAAGCATTAAAAAATTCAAAGGCAAAAAACTTGATTTAATGTCTCAAAAAGGAGTTTATCCATACGACTTCATTGATAGCTTTGATAAATTCAATGAAAAGCTACCACCAAAAGAAGACTTTTACAGCATCTTAAGAGTTGATGCCAGTAAGGATCAAAGATCGGGCGGACAGAGCTCAAAATTTGATTTCGCCTATACTTTGTACATTGGTAGGCCCAGGTACTATACATATAAAATCAAGGTTTATTTGGCTAAATATTGTTTCGTTTCAAAGAAATTTGATTTTAACTGCAAACGGTATTTTTCGTCGTAATAACCTTGAAAATTGCCAACTTTCACAAAGTTATTGAGTCATTTAGTCGATTGTTTTAAGATGTCTTCACGGATATCCAGTTAATCTAAAGCTATTTCAGTCCACTGATTCCCAAAACAACTCGCTAACGCTGTTCACAAAAAATATATGATTTTTTAAAGAAGCACACCAACATCCTTCTCGAATTTGGTGCAATGGCTGGTCCAAAACAACATGTCAGAAATGCCCGCGGTACGCAACGAATCACACCAGAAAACCTTTTGGTATTCTTTAAAAGGATAGTTTTAACTTTCTACAAGCTTATATTTTTGGGATCTTTCGTACTTTTTTGACAAATACTTCTTAAAGTGAGCACAATTCCACCTTCCGCCATCTTGGAATGTCTTACATTACCGAAACAGGCGAAACGGAAGTCACCACTACGGCATCGAACGATACATATTTTTTCACTTTTTTTGACTAAAGAATCTCCCATAAGCTTTAAGATCAACCAAATTTACCTGTAATCAAGTCCAATGTCAAGAAAAAGCAGCAAGAAACGCACCATACTTCGGCGATTACTGTCTACAATCGTAGTCTGCAAAGACTAAAAGTGACTCCGTGCTGTGACTCGGGCAACGTTTGGACTTTGACGCGCTTCAATGAGTCTCACTTGTGTACCCTTCGCTTGAGCTTTCAATACTCATCCGTTTCAATTTTAGATTCCATGGGCACTTTTAACTCTCCATCCCGCATCTCGTATAACAATATTCCATTTGTCACGCAATATGTGTGACAAATGAACCGGAAATGAAATTCTCCTCAAACTCCTTTTCGGCATGTTAAGAAACTTTCCTGACTTAACAGAGTGAATCCTTCACTAAACCGGTCTAAATCAGAGGTCTAAATTTATGTGGGTAAATTAAATGATCTCAACTTTAACTATAATCACACATATATCTAGAAATATCAAACCGAAACTAATACCATCATTTTTTTAGAAATGACGGAGAAAATGCATGCCTTTGAAAATCTACTGGCTTACACATATCAATCCTTCGTTAAAAGAAAAAGTTGGGGTGACTAACTTCTTTTTCGTCACCAGAGCTGCTGTCAGTTTTTTTGGCTGGTCAAAAACCTCGCAATCTGCTAATATGTACAAAGCCTCTGCTGAAAAACAAAATTGGTTCGCAATTCTTTGCCTTATCTTGTATTTGTTCTTGTTGTTCATTGTTCAGAAGCAAGGAAATTCCGGTTAAACGAGTGGGCATTAAAAGTACAGTCTCTTTATCTGAGCTGTGAACTTATGCATCAATTGCAGCTGCGTACAGTCCCCGCGGGCTGACCTCCGGGGTGGTCCGGGGTTGGCCAATGGCCGACCTCCGGGCAAGGCAAAATTTGCTAATGCCCTACCGACAAGGGGGAAAATATCCCACAGTGGCCCGCAGGCGGGAAGGAAGGGGGGGGGGGGGGACTAGGTGCAGCTGGAATTGATTGATGCATTAGGGCATTGCATTTTGCCTGACCCATGGTCCCTGAAAACTTAAGTTATAATCACGTATTATAACAACCTCGTTCCCAGGGTTCTCTCCTACCCAGTAGGAGAGAACCCTGGGAACGAGGTTGGTGTTATAACAGGATACAAGCTTACAATTTCTTAGCTCGATTGTTCTAGTCGATTACACTCGAGCACAAGAGCACTCCTTAACGACCTGCGTGATACGACTTATAAGTGGCTTTTTTCGTTTTTCCGTGATATCATCCACGTTTAAGCCAATATCTTCACAAATGTCCCTTAGCACTGCAACTGTTAAGGTAGATAATTTCTCAGTATGAACCAAACTGCAAATGTTACGGGAAAGGGCGACAATG
>OX421449.1:29837796-29852796 GCA_949126865.1 Montipora capitata | reverse complement strand
AATGTTAACCCACTTTTTTTGTATTTTCTCACCCGCACTTGCATTTCTGATTTCTTGCTATGCCATTTATCATTTTTACACACGCCCCTCTCTCATCGTTTTCTTTTCGACCTTGGTTCAGCGTATCGCTCGGCTGTAATTCTTACTTTGCAAACCACAAAAGAAGAAAAAAAGCACACATCAAAAAACCGCCAGCTACGTAGACTATATGCGAGGCTACCCTTCGAAATCGGTAAGGCGAAGCGTGGCTCCTTTCCAGAAATGGCGCCGAAATCACAGTTCTTGAGTGTAAACAAAAGCCCTATCCCGGGTTTGGTTTTCTTGGCGGAACAAAGATATCTTGCATAGTGTGAACATAGGGTTAAAGGCCTGTTTATGTGAAGTGAGCCAGCCCGATTAGCCCAGCTTGCCTGCTTTATCCGGCTGGCTCGGCTTATACCCTGTGTCCTTATAAAATTTTTGCTATGTTTATATGAGAGACCAGGCTGGCGAAATACTGGTTGCCTGAGGAGAGATTTCTGCAAGTGGGTCAGTCCGGCTTCATATATTAACAAAACGGAAATTTTAAAGGGAACCAAGGTATTAGCCGAACCATTCCAATAAAACGGGCCAGCCCAGCTAACTGAACTGACTCACCATTTTAACGACGGCAGAGATATGTTTGATGTGTTATATGACGTCATACGTTATAACCAAATGTTTTACTCCCGCAAGTATTACAAAAGAAGAAGGATTATATTTACCTGAACCAACTGGAATGAATTCACCAGTGGCTTCCAATATGTACTTCGACTGAGCCAAGCTACAACCCCGCTCGGCATTTTTCGTGGATTCTTCACTGTGTCCAGAGAGTTTGCCTGGAACACTGCATACCCGCTTAGACCTTCGCCACCCAATACCCAAACTAACGCGGTGCATTGGACAGATAGTCATGTCGTGGATATTTTCTGGCGTTTGGAAACAACCACTGCGGGCTAGAATAAGCTCAATTTCCGTTTCGCAGCCACTGAATTGAAGCTGTTTTTTGTGGCTCGATATATTCTTTGAGCATGATACCAAGGGTACGATTTTACGCGACGCAGTCTTTGACTTTGGATCAGCCCCGCATTCTCCACCGACCAAAAGTGAGAAGGTACACGCCATCGCTCAATATTGTAAGTCAACGTTTACGTTTAACGATTAACTCGGCGCTATTTTACTTCCTTGAGAAATTTACGGTGAAAATTAGTTTTTCGGAGAGAGACTTGTAGACTGAAACAATGATAACACAATACTGGTTGAAAATACGCCAAAGTAATTTTTAAATTAAAATTATCAAGTGCTACAAACGTAACTATATTTTTGATGCATCTTGTTTATGCCAGTCTCAATCCCAATTTTCATTTTAAGGGACTTTACGCCAGTCCAAATCAAAGTTTTCTCAGTTTTGAAGGGATCTTTAGCCATAGTTTTTTTATTGTTTCAGTTTAAATGCCGTGTTGACAACCGCAAAGTCGCGATGTACTATTTACACAGGTGTTCTGTATTTGCATAACGGCTTCGTGCGGTCAAAAAAAAAAGAGTTCGTGAAGTCCTTTCCTCTAAAGGAAACGGAATATATAGCGGAGGATTTCAAAGCGGAAATCGCTCATACGTTATTCGACGTTATGTTAAGTCTAATAACGGTGTCAAAGGTCGGTGCGTGACGTGTAGGAAATCAATGTCGCGATATCATCCATGGAGTCTCAATCCTATGAGCCACTGCCAAACTGCCGTTAACTTTAAAAACAACGTAAGGGCAGCGACTTAGTGATATACCAAGCTAAATCTCACTTGCACTTATAATTTTAGCCTCAGTTAATCCAAAAGTAATACGATTTTTGTACGGTACTTTCTCACGGTTTCAATATGGCGGTCATCGAAAAATCTTGCAAATTAGCAATCTTCGGGGCAGTCGTATCGAAAAACTGAAAAAGATCCCAAAGAAATGAAAATGAAACATAAAACATCTATCCTTAAACTGTAGAGAAAGCTTAGTCTGAGGATATATTTTGGCGTACCGACCGGATTTTTAGGCAAGTCTTTTAGGTCACTTTAGAGCGATTCAGAAAAGGCAACGAAGTGCCTTCAACGAAAAGCTCTCTACGAGTCATATAAAATAAATTATCAGTCATTATAGACAATATTTAATTGACCAAGGGACAAGCTATTTATTCATAGTAAGAAATCATTTATAGGCTTTACCCCGCAAACTTGAAAGAGTCACGAATATAGTAAAATTTCGGTTCATCAGAGAGGTCATTTTGGTGCAAAACGGACCCAACCGATTTTATTTAATTCCCCTTATGAACGCAAACATTAGACAAAACTAACCCTATTTTGTTAACTACGATACAATACTCTATCAATGTAAAAAGTATCAGCGAAAACGAATTTTGAGCTGTGTCCGTGATTTTGGGATTATCTCCGATTCTTACTGACATTGACTCTTAAATGATGAACACATATCAGATGAAGATTATCAACATGCTCAAAATGTGTGGGATACATTCTCTCTTAAAAACATGGGAGAATACCATGATTTATATATCAAATCTGACATCCTTCTATTAGCAGATGTTTTTGAAAACTTTAGAAAGACCTGTCTGCAATACTATAAACTAGACCCCTGTCATTATTTTACCAGTCCTGGTTTATCTTGGGACGCCATGTTAAAATGACAAAAATGCAATTGGAACTAATGACTGACATCGATATGTTTCAATTTATTGAAAAAGGTATGCGTGGTGGAATAAGCTACATTGCAAACCGGTATGGAAAAGCAAATAACAAGTACATGAAAAAATATGATGACAAGGCACCATCAAAGTATGTCACGTATCTAGACGCTAACAATTTATATGGTTGGGCGATGTCACAATACCTACCAAATGGTGGTTTCAGATGGATGACAGAAAAGCAGATTAACAACATAAATTTATCTAAATACAGCGAAAATAACAAAAAAGGATTAATACTAGAAGTACATGTAGACCTAGCATATCCGAAAGAACTTCATGACCTTCACAATGATTACCCGCTAGCACCTGAAAAGGTTAAAGTCAACAAAGATATGCTTTCTAATTATTGTCAAGAAATAGCCAATAAATTCAATGTATCAACTGGTTTAGTTCATAAACTGATACCAACATTAAGCAATAAAAAAAAGTATGTACTGCATTATAGAAACTTACAATTATACACAGATCTAGGTTTAAAATTAACCGAAGTCCATCGAGTATTAGAATTCAATCGGTCACCATGGTTGAAGGAATATATTGACTTCAATACTGAGAAAAGAACTAATGCTAAAAATACTTTTGAGAAAGACTTCTTCAAGCTTATGAATAATTCAGTCTTCACAAAAACAATGGAAAACATCAGAAAACGAGTAGATGTTAGATTAGTGACTGATGAAAAGAAACTATTAAAAATGACTGCTAAACCTACATATGTAAGCAGCAAGATCTTTAATGAAAACCTTGTAGCTGTTCATAAGATTAAAGAAACACTAACCCTAAACAAGCCAGCATATGTGGGTATGTGTATCTTAGATCTAAGCAAGGTTTTGATGTATGATTTTAATTATAACTACATCAAAAATAAATATGGAAACAAAGCTAAGCTGCTATTTACTGACACCGATAGTCTTACATATGAAATCGAAACCAATGATGTGTATCAAGACTTTTGGAATGATAAAGATAAATTTGATAACAGTGACTACTCTGAAAGCTCACCATATTTTGACAATACTTTTAAAAAAGTAATTGGTAAGTTTAAAGACGAGGCTGCAGGTATTCCTATTACTGAATTCGTTGGATTAAGATCCAAAATGTATTCATACATGAAAGACAATGATGAAGGCGGAAAAACTGCAAAGGGAATAAAGAAAAATATCATCAAAAACAACATCACTCATGAAAATTATAGAAACGTACTGTTTAATAACAAACAAATGCATCACAAAATTAAAACAAGTCGAAGTAACAACCATCAACTTGGAAGCTATGAACTCAACAAAGTGTCATTATCTTGCTTTGATGACAAGCGGTACATTCACGATAATGGCGTCACCAGTTACGCTTATGGTCACTACAAAATCAACACACTAAAATAACATTTCTTTTAAAGGATTGAACTCAAAATGTCATAAGTAAATACAATCTTAAGATCTCTTCTTGTAGGGATCACTTGCCAATTTCCTCTCTTGACGATTTTTCTTTAAAGTCTCCTTCATTGCCTTGACATTAGTGATTTTCTTTATCCTGTCTTCTAATCGCCTCCGTGATTTCTCATAGTTCAAGACCCTCTTGTACTCCTCCAAGACTTTAATATAACGATCGACAGCATTATCCAAGACACTGATATCAGTAGATGCTAAATTATAAATTTCCCTTGTCATATTAAAACTGAATTCTTGTTTGTTACCCATATTTGCTTCAATCATCAGTATAGAATCTTGAATCTTGTTACATGTAGACTCAAAACGAGTAGTAAGTTCTTCTAATGAAGGCATCCTTTGTCTGTAGCAAAATGTCCAACCAAAATAAACCAGATTTTGAACCATTTGGTTATATTTTCAGTTTTGGTTAATCTATGGGTTAACTTTTAATTGGTTGAAAACCTCACATGACTATTAATGATGACTCATTTTCCTGGGGAAACCCCCTATTATATGACATCATCGACTTCCTGTGTTTCTGAAAAAGTCACGCAATGTGATCATGCTTTAATACCCCCTATAAATATCAAATACTAACTTCATGTCAATATACCTATGCAAATTCAATCTTTCAATAAACGCACTATTATATTTTAAAACATATAGATTTCCAAAATACAGAATCAAAAATCGGTAAGCCATTATTTTAAAAAATATATAGATTTCCAAAATACAGAATCAAAAATACGCGACTAAAAATACGAGATCAAAATACGAGATCAAAAATAGTAGACCAAAAATATATAGTTTCCAAAATATGAGATCAAAAATACGAGATCAAAAATACGAAGCCATTATATGAAAAGTAGTATGGAGTTGGGTTTGGTAACAGATCAAAATTGATCTGGTACCCCCAACTCCTATACTACTCAAAGGACATTTTACCACCTTCACCAGCCGCCGGGTGGACATTTAGACCAATTATTTTGTCCCAGGGGAGGGGAATTTGAATTATTTTTAATGAAAATGTCAAAATCCCCACCCCATGCACGACCCCCCCTCCCTGGGGCTTAACATTGATAGGTGCATTAGTGTCTTAGACATCTCACAAATGTAAGCTTACGTTTATGAAAAAGGGTTCGTTTGTGCAGGATTGCTTATTCATAGCCTAGTTTACACAGAAACGTTTAAGCTATGTACTTGTAGCTTGCTCGTCTTAAAATGTTTCAAAACATGACCTCGAATCAAGTATTTCAAAGCATGCCCGCATTCACTCATGTGAGTTTAAATATGGGATATTCTCTCATCTAGGTTGCCCCCAAAACCAGTGGAATAGTGTCTATCTAAAGTCTCGTGTTTTTGTTTTTACACATACAGTCCTAGAGAAGAAGATGGCTCGTAGAAACCGAGGCAATTTTCCTTCGAAGGTGAGGTGAAACATCGAAAACCGTGACCCATGTCTGATAAGTCTTTTACGGTGTCGTCGTGACTAATTCAATTATTTTAGCCTTTCTTCGTTTAATTCTGTTGTGTAATAGCCAACTGGGTCAACTGGGCATTAGGCGCCCATTTGCTATTTGCCATATCCAACGTGAGCGCATCAAAAAATTTCCCGGCCGGGAAATGGGGTACTCCTTTCTTTGGGGCTGCACCCCCAAAGAATAGGAGCTTTCAGCCGTTTTGGTCATAAATAGGGTATCAATTTTGGCCATTTTGGTCATCAGTAGGGTCTGCTTTTTGCACTCTAGCCTTGATATGGCTATGTTTGTAACGAGGAGCCACTTTTTTCATCCACATCGAACATCAGGAAAAGCCCTTGACAACTTATGTTTATGGCAATTTACGCTGGTCTATGCCAGGAAGCTAATTATAGAGCAGTATACAAAAATTTTGGTTTTATCAACGGAGTTGATAATGTAAATTGGCCACCGTACAGAGATTCTAAAAGCTGACGTTTCGAGCGTTAGCCCTTCGTCAGAGCGAATCGAGGGATTATGGGTTACGTGTAGTTTTTATAGTAGAGTAGGAGCTACGCTATTGGTGGTAACATGGCAACGTGAAAATAGGAATATATTAGTTAAATGAAAAGCGTTCGTTAATACCGTGAGGATTAAGGGTGCCGATTTGAAAGATGAATTTTTGTTCCAGATTCTTGCGGCTTTCCGTCGTACCTAGATGTAGGGAAAGGCCACAGACTGCCATGTGTTTTTTGGAGTGGTTAGGCAGATTAAAATGGCGAGCGACTGGCTTAGATGCATCCTTGTCATTCTTCTCAACATCGCGAAGGTGTTCGCGGAATCGGTCACCTAGTCGTCTACCTGTCTCACCAATGTATAATTTATTGCATAACGTACAGGTTATGCAATAAATGACATTTGCGGAGGTACATGTGAAACGATCGGTGATCTTAACAGATCGCTTAGGTCCCGATATCTTGCTAGTGTTAACAATGAAACGACAAGTATTGCATCGTGAGCGCGCGCATTTGAAAGTGCCGGGTTGCTCGTTAGTTTTGAGCGCGCTTCTAACTAAAAAGTTGCCTACGTTTTTGTCGCGCTTGAATGAAATAAGTGGAGGTTGCGAAAAGATTCTACCAGTCTCGGGATCATTTTGGAGTAATTTAAAATTACTAAGAATGATGCTTTTGACTGCGTGATTATGAGGATGGAAAGTGAGGGTGAATGGAATTCTGTCATTCTTATCTTTTTGTGACGTTTGTAGTGATGACTGTCGATCAAATTGTTGAGCGCGATGATGGCCCGCTTTGACCACAGAGACAGGATAGCCACGTTTTTCAAAGAACTGGCACATCTCCTCTGATTTGCTGGAAAAATCGGAGTCATCACTACATAGACGTCGAAGTCTAAGAAATTGAGAATAAGGAATGGAGTTCTTGACATGTGATGGATGTGACGATGAATACAACAAATAACTGTGTGAATCAGTAGGTTTGTAGTGCACACTAGTACATAGCGCGTTGCCTCTAATAGAAACTTTGATATCTAGGAAAGCCAATGAAGTTTCCGAAATTTCCCAGGTATATTTAAGAGCCGGATGAAAAGAGTTGACGGAGGTTATAAATTGATCGAGTTCTTCTCTGCTGGATGAAATAGCGCCGATGCAGTCGTCGATGTAGCGGCCGTAGAGTTCAGGTTTGGGGCCGTCGTACTGATTAAAAAATTGGTGTTCAACATATCCTACAAAAAGATTGGCATAGCTAGGTCCCATTCTTGTGCCCATCGCTACACCATTAATTTGTTTGTAATAGTTGCCGGCGAATGAAAAACAGTTAAGCGTTAAAACTAGTTCGGCAAGGCGGAGGAGCGTTTCCGAGTTAGGTTCTTTGACAGTGCGTTGATCGAAAAAGTGTTTGAGTGCTTGAAGACCTTCGCTATTAGGAATGACTGTATATAGAGATGTAATGTCCATGGTGAAAATAAGTTTGTCTTGGCCGGAGAAATTGAAATCGCGGAAAATTTGTAGTGCGTGTGTACTGTCTTTAATGTATGATGGCAAAGATTTGACGATAGGCGTCATAATCCTGTCTAAGTAGCTAGAAATGAGTTCGGTGGGGCAACTACAGGCAGAAACGATAGGGCGACCTGGGTTGTTGGGTTTGTGAATTTTAGGCAAGAAGTAAATGCACGAAGTTCTAGGGGTGTTGATGATGAGATTAGTGGCAGTGTCCGGTAATTCTTGATTAACTATAAGATTTTGAATGGTGTCTTTCACAAGTTTTTGATTTTTGGAAGTGAGATCTTTAGGGATTTTGGCATAAAACGAGGTATCCGAAAGTTGCCGCAAAGCTTCTTTTTGGTAAAGGTCGGACCGCCAAACAACTACCGCGCCGCCTTTGTCGGCCGATTTGACAACTATGTCGTTGCGTTTACTAAGATTTTTAAGAGCCGCCCACTCTTCCGAGGAAAGGTTGGAAAATTTAGTGTTGCGATTGAATTTAAGTTTGTGAATGTCGTGACGGCATTTTTTGGTGAAAAAATCTAAAGAGGCAAATTGTCCCTCTGGGGGAGTCCATTTGGATTTGCGAACTAGAAGTGTTTCAAAAATATCTTTATTAGAAGTGTCCGAATCGTCCTCTTTGTCGTGAAAAAAGGCTTTTAATTGAACGCGGCGAAGGAATTTTTCAACATCTTGCTTAATAGAAAATTCGTTGGTGCGTTTGGTAATAGGGACAAAATTTAGGCCCTTACTGAGAACAGATTTCTCTGAGTCAGTAAGCGGAAGATTTTCTGGAATAGTAATTACGGTATTATGACTATGCAATGTAGTGTCGTCGGTAATTTGCGGACCTATTAATTGTTGAAGTTTTAGAGTCTTGGTTTGGTGTAAATGGTCAAACAGTCCAGAATTAAGTTGTCGGATTTTAGCGCGAATCGATTGTACTAAAATGGCTGGACAGATTTTGGAAAGTTCGGAGCGGCAATGAAGAATTTGTTTGTCAAGTGCGATTCGTTTTTGGCACATAGCTCTAATTGTGATCCTCATAATGTTACGTGAAAAAGAATTTTGCGCACGTCGAATTTGGTGAAGATACTGATTTGAATGAGAGAATGTAGACGCATGAAAGTTCGAGCGAAAACCTTTAGGAATGACTTTAGAATTGAGGCAACGGCCGATGAAGTTGATGTGACTACAAAACCTAGTTTTGGCGAAAATGAGAGTGGCTAAACGGAAAGCTAAGTTACTGCTAAGTGTGGGAAAAGGAAAAAGATAACTTACGATTTCCTGGCGTAGCTCCTTGGTGAGTTTCTTCAAGCTTGGCATGGTCGTCTTGGGTCTTCTGTTATAAATCTGTGGATTAAAAAATACTAGAACACAAGGTTAGTGGTCGCAGCGGTTGGATAACAAGTGAATGAAGGGGTAGTTTCTAAAGAAACTGTGGTGCTGCGTCGGTGGGGAAGTAGTATACAAAAATTTGGTTTTATCAACGGAGTTGATAATGTAAATTGGCCACCGTACAGAGATTCTAAAAGCTGACGTTTCGAGCGTTAGCCCTTCGTCAGAGCGAATCGAGGGATTATGGGTTACGTGTAGTTTTTATAGTAGAGTAGGAGCTACGCTATTGGTGGTAACATGGCAACGTGAAAATAGGAATATATTAGTTAAATGAAAAGCGTTCGTTAATACCGTGAGGATTAAGGGTGCCGATTTGAAAGATGAATTTTTGTTCCAGATTCTTGCGGCTTTCCGTCGTACCTAGATGTAGGGAAAGGCCACAGACTGCCATGTGTTTTTTGGAGTGGTTAGGCAGATTAAAATGGCGAGCGACTGGCTTAGATGCATCCTTGTCATTCTTCTCAACATCGCGAAGGTGTTCGCGGAATCGGTCACCTAGTCGTCTACCTGTCTCACCAATGTATAATTTATTGCATAACGTACAGGTTATGCAATAAATGACATTTGCGGAGGTACATGTGAAACGATCGGTGATCTTAACAGATCGCTTAGGTCCCGATATCTTGCTAGTGTTAACAATGAAACGACAAGTATTGCATCGTGAGCGCGCGCATTTGAAAGTGCCGGGTTGCTCGTTAGTTTTGAGCGCGCTTCTAACTAAAAAGTTGCCTACGTTTTTGTCGCGCTTGAATGAAATAAGTGGAGGTTGCGAAAAGATTCTACCAGTCTCGGGATCATTTTGGAGTAATTTAAAATTACTAAGAATGATGCTTTTGACTGCGTGATTATGAGGATGGAAAGTGAGGGTGAATGGAATTCTGTCATTCTTATCTTTTTGTGACGTTTGTAGTGATGACTGTCGATCAAATTGTTGAGCGCGATGATGGCCCGCTTTGACCACAGAGACAGGATAGCCACGTTTTTCGAAGAACTGGCACATCTCCTCTGATTTGCTGGAAAAATCGGAGTCATCACTACAAAAAAATGCCGTCACGACATTCACAAACTTAAATTCAATCGCAACACTAAATTTTCCAACCTTTCCTCGGAAGAGTGGGCGGCTCTTAAAAATCTTAGTAAACGCAACGACATAGTTGTCAAATCGGCCGACAAAGGCGGCGCGGTAGTTGTTTGGCGGTCCGACCTTTACCAAAAAGAAGCTTTGCGGCAACTTTCGGATACCTCGTTTTATGCCAAAATCCCTAAAGATCTCACTTCCAAAAATCAAAAACTTGTGAAAGACACCATTCAAAATCTTATAGTTAATCAAGAATTACCGGACACTGCCACTAATCTCATCATCAACACCCCTAGAACTTCGTGCATTTACTTCTTGCCTAAAATTCACAAACCCAACAACCCAGGTCGCCCTATCGTTTCTGCCTGTAGTTGCCCCACCGAACTCATTTCTAGCTACTTAGACAGGATTATGACGCCTATCGTCAAATCTTTGCCATCATACATTAAAGACAGTACACACGCACTACAAATTTTCCGCGATTTCAATTTCTCCGGCCAAGACAAACTTATTTTCACCATGGACATTACATCTCTATATACAGTCATTCCTAATAGCGAAGGTCTTCAAGCACTCAAACACTTTTTCGATCAACGCACTGTCAAAGAACCTAACTCGGAAACGCTCCTCCGCCTTGCCGAACTAGTTTTAACGCTTAACTGTTTTTCATTCGCCGGCAACTATTACAAACAAATTAATGGTGTAGCGATGGGCACAAGAATGGGACCTAGCTATGCCAATCTTTTTGTAGGATATGTTGAACACCAATTTTTTAATCAGTACGACGGCCCCAAACCTGAACTCTACGGCCGCTACATCGACGACTGCATCTGCGCTATTTCATCCAGCAGAGAAGAACTCGATCAATTTATAACCTCCGTCAACTCTTTTCATCCGGCTCTTAAATATACCTGGGAAATTTCGGAAACTTCATTGGCTTTCCTAGATATCAAAGTTTCTATTAGAGGCAACGCGCTATGTACTAGTGTGCACTACAAACCTACTGATTCACACAGTTATTTGTTGTATTCATCGTCACATCCATCACATGTCAAGAACTCCATTCCTTATTCTCAATTTCTTAGACTTCGACGTCTATGTAGTGATGACTCCGATTTTTCCAGCAAATCAGAGGAGATGTGCCAGTTCTTTGAAAAACGTGGCTATCCTGTCTCTGTGGTCAAAGCGGGCCATCATCGCGCTCAACAATTTGATCGACAGTCATCACTACAAACGTCACAAAAAGATAAGAATGACAGAATTCCATTCACCCTCACTTTCCATCCTCATAATCACGCAGTCAAAAGCATCATTCTTAGTAATTTTAAATTACTCCAAAATGATCCCGAGACTGGTAGAATCTTTTCGCAACCTCCACTTATTTCATTCAAGCGCGACAAAAACGTAGGCAACTTTTTAGTTAGAAGCGCGCTCAAAACTAACGAGCAACCCGGCACTTTCAAATGCGCGCGCTCACGATGCAATACTTGTCGTTTCATTGTTAACACTAGCAAGATATCGGGACCTAAGCGATCTGTTAAGATCACCGATCGTTTCACATGTACCTCCGCAAATGTCATTTATTGCATAACCTGTACGTTATGCAATAAATTATACATTGGTGAGACAGGTAGACGACTAGGTGACCGATTCCGCGAACACCTTCGCGATGTTGAGAAGAATGACAAGGATGCATCTAAGCCAGTCGCTCGCCATTTTAATCTGCCTAACCACTCCAAAAAACACATGGCAGTCTGTGGCCTTTCCCTACATCTAGGTACGACGGAAAGCCGCAAGAATCTGGAACAAAAATTCATCTTTCAAATCGGCACCCTTAATCCTCACGGTATTAACGAACGCTTTTCATTTAACTAATATATTCCTATTTTCACGTTGCCATGTTACCACCAATAGCGTAGCTCCTACTCTACTATAAAAACTACACGTAACCCATAATCCCTCGATTCGCTCTGACGAAGGGCTAACGCTCGAAACGTCAGCTTTTAGAATCTCTGTACGGTGGCCAATTTACATTATCAACTCCGTTGATAAAACCAAATTTTTGTATACTACTTCCCCACCGACGCAGCACCACAGTTTCTTTAGAAACTACCCCTTCATTCACTAATTATAGAGCAGGTTTAGGGTCAGGTCATAAAAAGGCATAACAAATTTTTTTCAGGTCATAATTGTTCTCCTGGCCCACCCACTGAATCCACCCCTGGAGACTGAATTTTTGTATTGAATATTATTAGAGACTGGATGAAAAACATTAATAAATTTATAATTCATATCAGGAAAGGTACATTGACTTGGCTGTAATAAAAAATTGTGTACTTCCAGAAAATAACCACAGAAGGGATTGGAAATTGCTGGGAGTGAGAGGGGGAGATCTCAAGGGGCAAGAAATTTAAGAAATATGTGAAACTCAATTGGAATTTTAAGAGGGGTTTGGGTTAAGGAAAATTCCCTTCATGAAGGAGATATCGATAATTTATGGATCTACACATTTGAGGTCAGGTTTTCATGTGCCTGTCCTGTTATTGCCTTTGAGTTTTGTTATTTGTCTATTCACAAGGTGGTCGCCAATTGGATCCACAGAGTAATTGGGGAAAGGGAGGTTATTTATTCCTTGGTACATCAGCTTACAAATTGATAAGGAATAAGGAAAATTGGCCAATGAGCACAGAACAATTTCTGCAGTTATGTAGTAAAATAAGAACTTTTTACATATTTGTCAAGTAATAATTGTGTAGTAATAACTAATCTATGTTTTTGTATTAACCTTTTAGGGAAAAAGTGGTATTTGTCGAATTCAGGGCTGTCCACAGATTGGTAAATTGCTGAAGCGGCTTGATAACCATCTCTCAAAGTATCACAAAGGTATTACAAGAGGCATGAATGATCAACAGCAACATTTTTCATCAAAATCATGCAGGTCGCGAGTCACTTGCATGTTGCCTGGTTGTGGTAAAGAGGTGCTGCATTTTGCCAAACATCTAAAAAACATCCACTCGATGAGTGCAACAGAATATCTTGTGAGGTTAGAAGAAAGGAAGGAAAGTAAAAGGAAAAGAGAAAGTCCCTATTTACATTGTGGCACTTTACATGTCAATGAAAGTAATACAACAGTCAGGAAAGGAAAATCTGACAAACATAATAAAAATACCAGTGAGGTTTTAAAAATAGTTCCAGAATCTGAATTAGCTGAAGAGTTAAATGAGCAAGATGCTTCACATTTCATTGAGAGTCCAAGTGGTGATGAGCATCAAGTTCAATCCTGCAAACAAAGTCAGCTTGCTGAAATGATCTTGCAAGAATTAACTCCCGCTGAGTATTCTGATGAAAAACTAAGATATCTTGTGCATAACACAACAGCTGATGGTGTACGCTTCCTAGCTTCTTGTATTTCTGAAAAGAAAAGGAAGTTTGGAAGAGTTCTACAGAACAGAACTTTGCAAAACTGTGCTTGGGAATATGCCTTATTCAACCATTGCAGACATCTTACCTGACCAGTTTTCATAGAATGTCTAGGTACTACCCATATCCTGATAAAGAGATGATCAGCAACTGCCTTGCCTGTGATGTGATACAGGAAGGGCAATGTTCATGTTCAGTTCTATCTAAGTCATTTTATGTTTTTTGCAGACAAAAATGCTCAAGGAAATGTGTCCAGTTTGATCACAGGCTTGCTCACTGTTTTGATTTTTTTCACTGCCAAAGATGTGATGCTCAGTACAAGGCATCCACTGGACATCAACCATACCCATAAATGGGTATGGCTCCAGCCAAGCATATGCTATTGAAAGCCATGGCTTTGCAAATATATTCATCCCTATATCAAACACACACATTATTTATGCTGGATTGAAAGTTTTAAGAGCTTTTCCATGTTTTTGTTGCATGCCTTGTTAGGGTTATTGTGTGTTATGAGCTCTGGAATAAGGTTACCCTGGTCCCAGAGGCTTTGTTTTTACATAATCTTTTTTTTATTTGGAAATTTGTGACGCGAAGGGCTGATTCAAGCGCCGAGCCAAGAAAAAAGAAAGCCTCGGGCCAACATTGTTGAGAATCTCACTTTCATGCTGGCTCAGCACTTCACTTGACAGCTGTCACTTTTTTTTTTACCAATCATTTGACTCGTAGAGCAATTAGAAATATCTTCCAATCAGAAACGACAGTCAAAAGCTGATGGCATGAAAGTGAGGATCCCAACGGTCTTGACCAGAGGCTTTCCTTTCTCGGCTCTCAGCGCATCGTGCCAATAAAAAAATAAAAGAAGTGGTGCGCATCACAAAATTTGCCAATAAAGAATAAAAGAAAGCCTCTGGGACCAGGGTAGAAAAAAGGTATCCTCAAACCTTTTTGTCCATGGATATGCATGGTGGATTGGTCCCACTATGACTATGGTATTTATAATAAATAAACGTGTCTGTATAACAAATTTTATTACTGACTACTTCCATGACTTCAAAAGGTTTTTTTTGATTCATTAATATCTCCAAAATAATTGATACACTAATTTCAAATACTGGTGATAAATTGAAACTCAAGCAGCTGAGTGCCTAAAACAAAATTTGAATTAACATAGTTGAAATAGGTTTTGCTGATTTTAAAACTTTTAAAAGTTGATTGTTTTCCAACATTACATCTGAGATGGTATGCAGCTCTTCACAAGGTCTCACAGGATTATCCCTTAAACATCAGAACTGCGTGCCATCGAGATCCAATAAATGAGAGGTGTTAGAGAGCTGCATACTATCCCAGGACAGTGCTTGCCAATGTAAATTATTAACATGCATTCACCTCAACTCAAAAACAAGGTTTTTATCTGAAGTGACACACTAATTTTCATACTTTCAAAGAGATTTAAATTTAGCAAGTG
>OX421449.1:29802796-29820296 GCA_949126865.1 Montipora capitata | reverse complement strand
GTTGAAAGTCATGTAATGCGAATGGTGTTTTAGTGGATCCTTAAACAAAATATACCCTTATGGAGCTCAATAATGGAAAGTCAGTTGGATAAACTACATGTAGGCAGGCGGTGAAAAACAAACACCTGGAATCTTAAAAGCGCCGAGTAATGGACTTCGACAACAATCTATCACCTGTCGAGCCGAAATCAAAGTGAGCTGTATTTCTAATATTTTACCCAGTGTGCTGTTATGTAGAACACTGAAACCAAATGGAAAATTCTCTGGTAACTTATGGGTTCAACAAAGACAGAGAACAAATGGAACACCTTAAGTGGATCTGTGATCAACTCTGCACAGTCTTCAGTAAAAAAATAATTGGAAATGTGACAGCCAAGAATTATTTGAAAGAAAGCTTGTTATCTATTTTGTGCTTCATTATTCAAGGAAAAGGTTCTTCATGAAAACGGTTTGATCCTGAAATTTATTTTGTCGTAATATTGTGCATATTTGACACGATTTAGTTTTTCTCTTCACGCACGTAATGAAATAGGAAGGGGTTTTTGCCTCTAATAGCAAATATGTTGTTTGTTTAAAAAAATTGTTCGCTGGAAAACGTCGCCTTTATGAATTCATCATGTTTTATAATAATGCGAGCTTAACTGGATAGTTTTTTATGGCAATAGTAAAGCATTTTCGTGTCAAAATGAGGTTAGCGTCTTTCTATTGTGCTAACTTAATTAAATATAAATATACATTTTGCCTCGTGAGTTTGTTATTCTCGTTAACCAGCAATGGCATCAAAAGTCATTGCAACGTGAATGGCGTTTTAGTCAACAAAATATGCTCTCGTGCTCTTGTGAAAAGAAGTTGTGAGGGAACTTGAAAATGATCAACATGTCAGCCCAGAAGCCATTGTTTCTCACTTCCCTTTTATTTTTTTCAATCTTTCTGGCTTCAGTACTTTGCTAGTAACCACATGTCTTCTCAGGCTATTTACTGTACCTAAGACTTCTACCATGGCACTACAATGATAGACAATACCAAACAATATCGTGCACTGTTAGAGCTGCATCTTACACAAGGACAACTTGAATCTCCTGGAAGACAACACACAGCTCAGTTGACATTATGGAATAAATCGCTGTGTTACTTCACTACCACATGTAAGCAATGCAATTTTTTTCTAAAGAGGACGGGAATGTCTTCTTTCTGACAAATGATTAATTAATAGGCCGGTAGCCAGGTTTTTAACCTCAGAAAAGGATCTTTTTCGTCATACGAACGTGTGAGGACCTGTGAGCCAAAGGGCCTCTGCTGGGATGACTTCTGGGTGACCCCTTAAATGGTCTTAATGACCCCCCAACTTGAAAAAATTGCCTGGAATGCTGCACGTACCACAGCCAACCCAGTGTACCCTCACGGAGGGTCTAGTTGTAATAATTCTGTGATTGGTGGATTAACCTGAGTGCGCTTAATATGATTGCCTGATGTAACTGTGTGATTTCAGGATCCGAGTACAGCCAACTGTCCGATTTCACTGTCCCATTTCAACCCTACACAATAATTAGTGAAAAATAAAGTAGTTAATACACCAGTCAAATTTGAGAAAATTGTAATGGTTGTGATTATAATCGATAATAATCAATCGATCAAGCAAAGTAATCGCCATAGTTTAAGCATCGAGTATCAATTTCTATCGATTTTGAGAAACTGTCAGGATACCACATTTTACATTAGAAGTTTGTGATAATATGATCATGGAGGGGGCCGTCATAGCTTTACAGTACCTGCAGAAAGACCCGGCAATTACGCTTTTGAGGGTCACTTGTACCGTTCAGCCGCACACTGCTAACCGTTCATAAATAATTCGCCATTCATTCTAGCCGTTCCAAAATATACATTAGTCCTTTCATGCTATCCATTTTAAATTTAATTTTGAAACAGTGTAGCCATCCGTTCACTAGGACGAATTTTCCCAGCGCTTTCAATGGGTAAGGGAAAAAAAGCCAAACGGCTTTTTCCAACGTTTCCAACGGTTTGGGAGAAAATTTCCAAACGGCTTTTCCAACGCCTTCAACGCTTTCATCAACGCCTCCAACGGCTTTAGCCGTTGAACGGAAAACCGTTGGTGTACGTTTTGGCGTGAGAGGTCACATATACCCAGGAAGCCAATTTGATCGAAACAATAGTGTTGAGAGTGTCAGTGATATCAAGGCATCAGGAATACTGTATACCAGTCACGAATAGGGGACACTGACTTAGTACAGGCTTAGCTTGTTAACTGTTTCTTCTTACCTTACATTGGTGACCTCAAACGTAAAACACTAGCTTAGGAAACACATTTCGTAAGCAGGCATAAGCCATGATTCTCTGCAAAAATATAATTTTCATTAAAAACAGATCCATTCGTCACGTTACAAAAAGTAGTTGTGCGTCCACCAGGCTAGTGTACCTTTATCAGTTTCATAGCCGAGGTTACTTATACCAGGGCTTCTGATAGGGTGCGGCAAAAAATGGGAAAGGTCTCAGAGGAGGAAACCCATTTCTTTGCTGTCCAACAGGCAATTAGAGCATAAAAAAAAAACAATAAAAGCATCCAAATGAAATCAATTGGTGCCTCATTTTAATTACTTTAATCTGAAATGGCTCATTTAGCCAATTAAGTGTCACTTGATTCCTCCTTAATTAAACAATGTTACAAATTTCAGTTTTACATACTAGATAGCTATAGGCTGTTAATTAAGGTATGTCCATATGCTGTTTCAGATGTCAGGCCTCGACAGACCATACAACCTATCAGAACAAAATAGAAACATTTCTGTGGGCTATACAAACTTGATACACTTGATTCAAATGAGAAGCTATAAATCACTCACTGACATAAACAATGGGCCATCGTCCACATGAAATGTACCTTCCGGATAATTTCTTGCCCTGTGACATTCGCAGTTGTATTTATAGGAAGATGCGATTGTGTTTTCGGTTTCAAAGAAGCACTCGGCGTTTTAACTACAAACTTATCCATGGGGTATTTTGTCTCGCGCTAAACGAAAGAAGCTACATTTTGTAAGCGACGATCGAACTGTTTTTGCACAGATTCTTACGTTGAAAATAGCACGGGATTAAATAACATCTCCAGAGAATATATCAACAATAATGAATGGCCTATTAACACAAACGATTGTCTATTCTTTGCCAATAAGCAATCGCTTCTATTGAGAACTAGTACCAGGTCCCCGACGTGCACAACTATGCTTAGAACGCCTGTTCGATCGATCAAACACTCGCGGACGATTTTTGTGATTTCTAACGTCTTTTGAGAGGTGAAGCACCTTGAAACAATGCTTAAATTGTCGACGAACGTAAGTAAGAAGCGAATGTTTCCTTTTTCTTTCCTCGAATTTTGCAATTTTGCCTGAATTATGCGATTTTTAATGAAGTATGGGAAAAGTTGCGATTTGAGGTCAATTATGCGAAATCGCAACATCCCAGAATATCAGAAGCCCTGTTAAAATATACTGCTTGTCTGTGGTGTGGAGCAGCCAAAACAGTTTGCATCGGAATGAAGTCAGGTGCAAACGAGGCGCCATAGGTAAAGGAGAGGATACTGGGGAGAGGGTCTACCTGCTTCATTTAAATTTAATTTATTTTCTTCATACAGTACGTTGGTTTTTTCAGTTTCATATGAAGTTGCCGTTGTGAAGATAAGAAATAAGTATTGACCCCTTTACTGCATCATTGCCATGTCACCCTGTTGCGACTTTCCCTTGGTATTTCAGCGGTAGGCCAATTTTTTGCCGAGGGAAATTTACGGCTAGGCTCCAAAGTTGCTGCGGGAAAGTCAACTGAGGTAAATCCTTGGTAATTATCATTCTGCGGTAGAGTTGTAAAAGGGTTTCTTGTTGACTTTGTGTTTTGATAAGCCAGATTATAATGTTGAAACCCCACTGAAAAACAGGAACTGAACAAGTTTCGGTTGAAAATTGCAAACCAAAAGAGGATCATAGCCGCTAGTCATGAACCTTGGTTGCCTTTATTTTCCTTTTACATGCAAAGAGAATATCCATAGCCAGATTCCGACCACATTTGAAACCTTCTTTGCGACATATTTTGATTGCAGTGATTATTTAAAAGACTTCTTGTGGACTGTTCATTCCAAGGTTCGACGAGTCAATTTTGCGGACTTCGCCGTCATCACATTTTTAAGTTTTATTCATTTCTGTTTATGGGAGAACATGTCCACTTGTTTTTTGCAGCTCATCGCATGGAACATACATTTATTACATGTATCTCGATATCCTGCAACCGGAGAGGGTTTTGACAATATATACAACACTGTAAGCTTACATGTTGAGGGTCTGGGTGACCAGCTCTTGTGATGCCCGGTTGAAAGGTATAAAACTACTCAAGCTAGATAGTGTCGCTAATCACTGTCCAAAACTACTGCAGATTCACTTTAAATTGACTGAAATGTCGGGTTGCTGGTCACGGAGAATTTACAAGACACGTTCAACATATCCTCCAAAACCTTGCATGACCAACCGTTTGTTTTTCAAAGTGAGACTTGGTTGAAATATTATTCTTGTGGTTTACAATTACAGTTTTACTTTCCAAGTTGTTTACACTGTAACAAATTACAATAAGAAAAGCATTCCAAGGAAACAACCCAGGATATATAACCCCTGAACTAGTAGAAAATTATGCACCCCTGGGCTGATATGGGGACTTTGCTAATTGTGCATTTAAAAGTTCTTGTATTTCCCCACCCGCGGGGGATTTTTTTCTTGCAAAGTCCCCACTGTTTGGCGAAGCCAAGCACCCAACATTCAAACTCTATATCACAGAACAACAACACACACCTTAACACAACTCAAAGGGACTATTGATAGATACAGCTCTAAAACTGTTGTCCTTTGAAAACAGAACAATTGAGAAAGACGATCCAAGTTGATTAAAGCGGTGTTAAAGCGATACCGCTTCTATTGTATCACTAACAAAAGACGACCTGTTGACCTTTAACAGTGACCTCTATAAACAATTATATGATTGAATGTAGGGCCAACCTTGTCGTCCAGACAGTGGTCCTTTTAACGCTGGTGTAGAATCATATGAGTGCTTAATAAGTTTTTTAGAGATGAATGTGTTTTAGACAGGCCTTCTGATATTACAAGATGGTGCGATTTTGCACAATCAACCTCAAACCGCATCCGATTGCACAATTCACGAAAAATCGCATAATTCACAAAAGAATGCACAAAATTCATAAAATAAAACATAAATCAACAAGTTTCTTAGAAGTTCCGGCATAAATACGCCATTTTGTTACTGTCAATTGCGTGAGTATTCGAAGTTCAAGGCCATATTTTGCATGTGGGGGGCCTGGTACGAGTCTCATTCTTAAAGAGTTGCCTATTGGTGTAACATAAACACGCCCTTTGTTCAGATTAGCAAATCTGTTCAGAAATACAATACTACACACAAAAAAGAAGTGTAAGAAGCTGGTGGTAGCATACAGGAATATTAATAATTATTGATCATTCATTTGGCATGTTAGCTGTGTCCTTTTAACTTTTAACGTGGTGCACCAATAGTGCAGAAGACCTACTTTTTTTTTACTTGTCGCAACTAATGTTGATCAAGATTCATAATTACTGTTCCCTTATGTTCAAAATGTCTTTAGGGCAGTAAAAACGTTTTTTTTATTTTGAAACCTTGAAAAACAAGCTTAAATTTGCTCAGAAAAAAATCGCATAATTTACAATATTTTTCGCATAATTGGCCTTCCTAATCGCATAATTTGCCCTGCAAATTTCGCATAATTTGCATTTTTTCATCGCACCCTATCAGAAGGCCTGTTTAGAGATGAATGTAAGGCCAAACCTTGTCTTCAATACTGTGGTCGTTCTAACGCTATAGTAGAATAATTTGAGTCGACTCATTTTAACACTGGTGTAGAATCATGTGATTGCTCAATAAGTGTTTTAAAGATGAATGTAGGGCCAAATCTTGTCTTCCAGACAGTGGTACTTTTAACGCTGGTGTAGAATCATATGAGTGCTAAATAAGTGTTTTAGAGATGAATGTAGGGCCAAACCTTGTCTTCAATACTGTGGTCCTTTTAACGCTGGTGTAGAATCATTTCACTGATTAGGAGTGTACGAGATATGAATGTAGGGCCAAATCTTGTTTTCCAGACAGTGGTCCTTTTAATGCAGGTGTAGCATCATATGAGTGCTTAATAATTGTTTTCGAGATGAATGTAGGGCCAAGCCTTGTCTTCAATACTGTGGTCCTTGTAATGCTAGTGTAGAATCATTTGAGTTATTATGAGTGTATGAGAGATGAATGTAGGGACAAACCTTGTCTTTCAGACAGTGGTGACCTTTTAACGCTGGTGTAGAATCATATGAGTGCTTAATACATGTAAGTGTTTTAGAGATGAATGTAGGGCCAAACCGTGCCTCCAATACTGTGGTCCTTTTAACGCTAGTTTAGAATCATTTGAGTGATTATGACTCTATCAGAGATGAATTTAGGGCCAAACCTTGTATTCCAGACAGTGGTGCTTTTAATGCTGGTGTAGGATCATATGAGTGCTTAATAAGTGTTTTAGAGATGAATGTAGGGCCAAACCTTGCCTTCAATACTGTGGTCCTTGTAATGCTAGTTTAGAATCATTTGAGTGATTATGACTCTATCAGAGATGAATTTAGGGCCAAACCTTGTATTCCAGACAGTGGTCCTTTTAATGCCAGTGTAGAATCATATGAGTGCTTGATAAGTGTTTTAACCCTTTCACTCCTCTGGGGTTCCCCATTGACGAGTAATATCGTCTGGCGTTACACAGAGTAAAAACTATAAGTGTCACTCTTGGAAGTGAAAGGGTTAAGAGGTGAATGTAAGGCCAAACGTTGTGTTCAATACTGTGGTCCTTGTAACGGTAGTGTAGAATCATTTGAGTGATTATGAGTGTATCAGAGATGAATGTTGGGCCAAACCTTGTCTTCCAGACAGTGGTACTTTTAATGCTGGTGTAGAATCATACGAGAGCTTAAGAATTGTCTTGGAGATGAATTTACGGTTACACTTTGTCCCCAATTCAGTGGTCCTTGTAATGATAGTGTTCATGTACAATCATATGAGTGCTTATACATGTGGAAGTTTATCAGAGATGAATGTTGGGCCAAACCTTGTCTTCAATACAGTGGTCCTTACAACTCTAGTGTAGCATCATATGACTGCTTTTGAGTGTATCAGAGATCAATTCAGAAAAAGGCCTTGAAGATTATTCTGCCTACGTATGACTACGCTGAGGCCATGAATGGCA
The DNA here is from genome assembly GCA_949126865.1 of Montipora capitata. NCBI lineage: Eukaryota > Metazoa > Cnidaria > Anthozoa > Scleractinia > Acroporidae > Montipora > Montipora capitata. The sequence goes on along the minus strand of OX421449.1, from coordinate 29,812,987 downwards.
CTGGTCTTCAGTGTTTGTGCTCGTAGACAGCAGGCCCTTCATAATATTTGTTGATCAGGCTAAGAATAAGATCCCCTTGAATAATATAATCAGTAACAGAGCAGAGGTTGTGCACCACGATTACAATCTTAGGTCAGGGATTACAAAGACACTGAAAGCGCAAGTTAAAACTAATCATTTTTCCAATTTTGTAAGATTGTAATATAGCTAGCTGATTGTCATACATTGACCTTCAACTGTAATCCAGTACACTAACTGTAAGAGTTGAATTAAACATCTACCTATCTATCTATCTATCTATCTATCTATCTAGACCTTATCCACAAGACAATGGTCCTTATGACGCTAGTGTAGAATCATACGAGTGTATTAGTGTATGAGAGATGACTGTAGGGCTAAACCTTGTCTTAAATACTGTGGTGCTTATAATAATGCTAGTGTAGAGTTATACATGTATGAGTGACTTTAAGAGTAGAAGAGATAAATTGGCTACAGTATGGTGGTCCTCAAACTATTACAAACTATTACTGAGAGGTGTAACAAAGGTTACTGCCGTGACAAACGTAGTCTACAAAACACATGTACCGGTAATTTAGAGTGCTGGCTTCGAGTCCTACCTGTACTGATAAGTGTAACATTTGCATTTGAGGACAAACCCTTTGTACAGTTAAATGTTAATGTGTAAAGTTGTGTATTAAGTTTTTTAATTCTTGTTTCTTTAGTTTACTGACTAGTAAATTCACCAATTGTAAATAATTTTTTGCTCACCAAATCTTTGTTTGCTAAGGTTGCAATAAGTAAGAAACAACAATTTACGTTTGTCTAAAATACTTTTCTCTAATTACATACATGTAGCTATGTAGTAAAATATGTGTACGTTACCAATAAGCCAAGTGGAACATGTGAACAGATTCAATTACTACCAATAACGAACAATCACTCATCATTTTGGTTTCAAATATGTAATTGCGAATTGCTATTATTACGGTCAATTGGATCATAAAGGTTGCTGAGAGAAGACTAACACGGCATAATATTCTAAATCAACTGTAGTTGGTGATGAGGCTTGGATATCATGTTGTGATGTCATTACTAAGATCGGGATTGGCCGATAGAAACGTTCAGGATTTCGGAAAAACGGAAGAGTTTTGGTCGGCATGACAGGATATAATGGGTACCGTCAATTGAGTATCCTAAGAAAGGAGACTAGTTTAACTGGAAACATACCCTTGATGTGAAACTGTTATGAAAGGACAAGGTTGTCCTTGCTGTTTTAGAATCCCTCCAAGTGACACTAAGAAGGCTACTTGTTGCAATGGCATTTGAGCAGGTAGTATGTAACCAAGTCACTGGGGGCTGTGACGGATGCACCTATGAACAGTCATCTACTCATTGGAAGGCACAAAGCTGTGAAACAACTGTTCTGGGATGGAGGAAGGAGAGTATCAATACACTGGCTGTCAGCTTCGTAATGTTGGACGTATCAAAGCCTTTTGACTTACTACATCGGTCATTGCTGCTGAGCAAGCTAAGAGCATGTGGTTTTCTGGACAGCATAGTACAACTTCTAAATAGCTATGTGTGTGACCAGAAATACCATCTGAAATTAGGACGTCTTGTAAGCTTATACAGGACGGTCAGTTGAGGTGGTCCCTGAGGTTCTGCCCTAGTCCATTAATATGGAGCCTCTTCCAAATCAACCTGTCGTACTGGGTGACAACAACCTTATCAATGTCTGCAGATGATCATAAAATTCACCATACTGGAGTGATCAATCCAGTGTTACATACAAGCTCAACAGGATTAGAGTGTGCACAGCTACCAAGAGGTACATGTATGATTTTAATCTTTGTGCTGGAAACCTCAAGAAATGTCAGACTACAAACACTGGTTACAGTAAGGATATCAACAGTGCTGCACATGCAGTTTGTGTGAATAATGAGGAAATCTCAACTGTGGAAAATCTTAAGCTCTTGGGTGTTGCAATGGATTCTAAACTGAACATTACAGATCACATAACCTCAATTTGTACTGTACCTTACATATTGCTATATAGTCTAGCACGTTTGTATTTGTGGTGACATACAAGAAAGAGGACTGAGGGTGACCTATGGAGACAAGCATGCAAGTTATTCGTTTAAAGTGCTGAGTTGCCAATGCTGATGAATACGCACTTCAACTTATCCCTGATATTTTTAATAATTAATTCTTACTTTTTTAAGACAATCAGACTTCCCCATTGCTACAGTACATGTAGTTACAATACTGTAACATCCTTTGCAGCATCTTGGGTCAGTTATAGGGAAAAATTAATTATCCCTAGATGTTAGATGTGCAAGAACTTTGAAACGTCATGAAAAGAAGATTCGTAAATGTGGTTCAAGTTAATTGGCGGATGATGGCTGCAAAATTGTTGTTCCCTCTGCTCATCATGTGATCTTGTAATCTCGTTATTCTTATATCAAATCTTTAACGATTGTCATTTGATTAGTAAATATTAATTTTCATGCAGTTTTAAGATAATATTTTTAGGGTATTTTTATGGTCTCCAGATTACCGGTATTATGGGGATTTCCCGGGCTATAAGCATTGCTACATTTAATGGGGACAGGGTATATATTGAACAAACCTTGACAGCTTTCTTGTTTTGTTTTATATTGTTTGACTCAATATAGTGACATTTAAAATCAAAGGTACCTTAACTTGTGATAATTATGAGCATGATGTGAGGTTTTTTATTAATGATTTTGTGTTGAATGTCAGAGGACGAGGAGGCCAACATTTTTCGAAATGTGCGTGCTCAGAACCAGTGTTCAATCTAGGCCGTGTTTTTGCGTCATTTATGCAGAATATTCTATTCTGACGCAAAATGAAATGATCGTGGGGTCATACTGACGCAAAAAAAAGAAACAAACAAAAACCCCCCGAAATAAGTTTTCTCGTATATAACTACTTCCAAAGCAGCAGGCAATAATAAAAGTAAATTTAAAAACAAATATGTGTGCTTACTAGCCTTATATGAACGTTCGAAATCGCGAAATGACTGGTGTTTCAGACTACGTTTGTACGAGTACTTTTTGTGTCAGGCGTTCCAATTCCGAGAGAGACTGGACACTACTACGACGATCGATTCACGCTTCGTTCAGGGTGTGTTCTTGTGTCTACGTTAATTTTAGTTTCATGAAACGCCAGCAAAAGTTAAGTCTTTTTTTTACGCCAAAGAGAGTGGCAACGGAAAGTCAAGATCAAGGTGAACTGGAGGAGACAAATGACGAAGGTGGAGAAATTAGTACAACAGCGAGTCAACCCGCAGAAGTTGCAGAACTTCCAGTCGAGCCGACGGCCTCAACAAGTACCACTGTGAGAAAGTTCCGTCCGGCCTGGAAAAATTCGTATCCGTGGCTACAGTATGATGAAGACAAAGGTATGTTATGCTCAATTTGTGTGAAACACAAAAAAACAATGTATTCACCAAAGGAACGGATAACTTTCGATCTTCTACACTTCAACGACACGTGTCTCACCACGATCATGTTGACGCCTTGAGAGCCGATGCAATGCAGGGTGAATTCCAGCGTGCAGTGAGAAAAGCTCTCAACGAAAAAGAAGAGGCAGTGCTAGTTGGATTGAAAGCAGTATACTGGGCGGCGAAGGAACAGCTTCCAATGCACAAGTATGAAAGTCTCATGTCTTTGCTTGCACAGTTACAGTGCCCGCACGTAGCTCAACTCGCTCATGGAAAAAAATGCAACTTACACAAGTGATGTGACAGCAAATGACATGCTGTATTCAATTTCTACAGTGAAACGGAATGAAATTGACAACAAACTGCTTAAGTCTCCATTTGTGAGCCTGTTCATTGATGAAAGCACTGACATAGCTGTCCACAAAAAGCTGGCTATCTATGGCCGTGTTCTTGATCCAGAAACATTTGAACCATCTACCCACTTTGTAACAAACGCCAGACTTGAATATGCAACTGGCAAAGCTATTTCTGAAAAGGTCAAAACAATCATTGAAGAGAAAGGCCTTAAACTGGGAAAAGTGATGGGACTTGGTACAGACGGAGCTAACGTGATGACGGGAACAGGGGAAGGTGTAACAGGTCACTTCCTGCGTGAAAATCCAATGATGATAAACAGTCACTGTATGGCTCATCACCTTGCCTTAGTAAGCTCACAAGCTGGAGCATCAGTGAAGTACTTGAAAGAATACCAGGAGACACTGACAGGTATTTATTACTATATGAAGGCATCAGCTAGTCGAACGGATAGACTTCAGACAGTTCAGAAACTACTAAATGAACCTGTACTTAAAGTAAGGAAAGTATGTGAAATCAGATGGTTGGCAGTTTATCAAGCAGTGAAGATGGTCTACAGGAGTCTTGACTCTCTATTGACTTTCTTTTGCAATGAGACCTGTGCAAAGGAAAAGGTTTCTACAATAAACTCATACAACATGACTTTGTAGGAGCTACCTATCTTGATGTCTCCATGGTTGAGGTTCATGGAGATCACTGCTTTGCTGAATTACAGAAACTCAAGGAGGGAAAGCTTGGCAGATCAACTTACCTGGATAAGCTCAAGAGTGACATTACAAAGGACAGTCAGGGCAAAATGATGTTCAAGGGTAACCACCCTTTGAAAGGCAACAAGAACATTGATTCAATCAAGGTCACATTTATTGACCAGATAGTAGAAAACTTAAATACCCGGTTTCCAAAGGAAGAAAGCAATATAGTCTATGCTTTTGGGGTCCTGGGGCTTCGGCCAATCTCCCTCCTATCTCCAAGTGACTTAGAAGAGTGGGAAAATAGCAAGTTGGAGACGCTTATCAACCACTTTGGCAAGGAAAAGGAGCACAAGTAAGTTTAAAACTTGTTTTAGCAGAGAAAAACTAAAACTGAACTGGAAGCTCAGGCTAGCACTGGAGCACAGCTGTGATCCAAAGTTAGCTTCATGCAATTGGTTGCAGTCTGGTTTTACTTTTACTTTTTCTTTCAACAAACAATGAGATAGTAACAAGTGAATAATACTTATTTTTGTTTTAATATTGTCTTTGCTCTTCATTGGGTATTTAGGCATGGAGATGCAGTTGACCAAACTGCAGATGAGTGGACAAAGATCAAGCCACTTGTAGTCGAAGCTGGATATCCCAGGGACAGAATAGTACCACTGTGGAACTTAATTCATAAGTATCACAAAGATGAATTTCCAAATTTAATTACACGTGCATCTCTGGCTTTAACAGCTCCTATTCACACAGCAGATTGCGAACGAGGGTTTAGTCCTCAGAATAGCCTCAAGACATCCGTCCGAAACAGACTTGGTTCAGAAAGAGTTGATGACTTAATGGTTGTCTCTGCTGAAGGAGAAGATCTTGATCCATTCGACTTTAACGCGGCCTTGCAGCATTGGAGGAAGAAAAAGGACAGAAGAATCTTTACTGGCTAACTAAGGAAAAACTTGGAACTTGTGTTAGTTAAAGCTGATTAGAAAGTATGAAATGTAAAAATGGTCAAACAGGCATGTTTTGGTTTCCTTTTATTCATAATTGGTCTTTTTCGGCTTTACAATTATTTGACTGTTACCAGTTACTGCAATAAAAAAATCAAAACTGTGAAAAGCATAAAAACTATAATAGGGATAAAAAATTCGAAAACGTTGAAACTGACTTAAAATGCTAAAAAGTTGTAAAAATATACTGGTAGTGTATAGCATAATAGGGATATTGCCAGTTTTTCGACGTTTATTATTATCATAATAATTTGACCCAGACCATTTTTGAAATGACCCAATTTAAAATGTCACATGGGACATTTGACCCACTTTCCATAATTTCTAGATTGAACACTGCAGAACGGAAAACTTGTAGTCATTCTCATCCTCTGATCTACAAAGGTCCCTATTATAATCTGTGTCTATGCTGTGGAGATCTTTTGAAAGGAAATATTTCTAACAATTTTCTCTTTTATTCGCAGAGCCTCCAGTGAGCACTACACAGTTTCTTCATTTTAATTTAAGGATGGTCATTAGCAGTGCAATGCGTTATGTTGAGGGATTCATGTATGATGTGTTGCTTTGTATTTACTGAGTTAGGGGGGGGGGGGGGGGGACCAGGGATTAGGATTGGTTCTGATAGATAATTTTATTGAATTAATGTTGGGGTTTCATTGGCATTTTATATTTTTGTTTTGGAGAAAATTGTTTAGGGTGCTAAGAGCGGTCTGGTAAAATGATTGTCACAGATGTTCAATTAATTTTTCCTGCAGCTTTTCTCTTAATGAAGCCCCTGTTACCGGTAGAACAAGATTCTACTAATGCAGGAAGGTAGCCATGATGAACCCAGCCGGCTCTTTGGGACTGTGTACCTGTAGAATTGGCTTGAAGCATTTCTGCTGAACTGTTGAAATTTGAGCTGTTTGAGATATCTTCCATACGGTTAAATACACTGGAAGTGGCCTTTTAGCAACTTCCCTTCTAATGGATGATGGGAATAATAACCATAATTCAAAACATTCTAATAGAGGTCTTGCTGTTACATAATACAGTGGTTACAGCTGTTTAATATTTTATTTTTGTGAAAAAAACTGCAGAGAGACTTCTTATCAATTTTTGTGCAATATAATATGCAAACAGAAACGAAAATTGCTGATCCTAAACAGAAATGATACCCCAGTTTTGGCATTATGCTCTGATTTTGCTGGTGGGTAGATATTGGCCCAGTTTGTGGCAATACTTTTATACTATAATTTGTTTCCACGTGTGGTGGTATTTGGCATTTTTTGCATAAACTTGATAACTTTGCTGACAAAATCCTGGACGGACAAAATGGCTGCCAGTAGTCGTTTTGCCACTGTAAGGGAAAATGATTTCGCGTTGAAGTTGTTTTTTTTTTCTCTTTTCTGAAATAATCACCTGTGTATTTATACTAAAACAATTATTCGCCTCAGGCTCAGTGATTGTCGGTGAATATTCACCGATAATCACTTCACCTTCGGCGAGTAATTGTTAAATAAAGTAGCATTTAGATGGGCAAGTTTTTTACATTCAGGGAATATCCTTTGTTTACAAACCAACGTTGTGAGGACCGCAAAATGGTGTGTATAATCAAAAATTTAAAGTAGAGTGTAAAAAGGATCTGAAAGGGAGGGTATATCGACTGTTATCCTCAGCTTGCGATACTCTTCCCAAAGTATCCAGGTAGTAATGGAAATGTCAAGTAAACCTGAAACCCATGTTGGGTGGTTTGCGAGGACTGCCATTTTACACACGGTTTCGGTGGTTTACGAGGACCAGCTCTGAAACTAGTCGGGGAGACATTGCTGAACAGTTTAGACCGTTTAGAGCCTTAAGGGTTACGAGGACCAGGTATTGGTCCTCACAACTACGGTGGTCCTCGCAACGTTGGTCTGTAACACTAGTTCGGTCCTTGTAACTTTGGTTGGGTGGACACACACACACACACATTCAACTATAGATAACTATAAAAAGGACAAACAAAATTTACAAGCCATGGGGAGAAGGACAGATAAACTAGGATGAAATCCTGAATATAATAAACGAAAAATCTATTTTAAGGCAGCAAATAAATCACAGAATAAACTGGGAAGAAACTCATTACCCTAGGGAAAACAGAAACCAGAGTGACATTAATATTGGCACAGCAATTCATTGTTTTATTTTTTGTTTTTTATTTACTAAAAGGAGTTGACTTTATATCTTTCCCAAGAGAGTCCATACCTTTGGTCCTTGAAAGCTAATATTAAATATTCCATAGTTTGTTCTAGCTCGAGGCAGGTAATAAGATTGATTTGCTGCACCTCGGTAGTTATGAATATTTAGCATTGAATTGAAGAAGGTATCAAAATTCGAAGGCAATGAGTTATTATGAAATTTATGCATAAAAAGTGCAATATGAAATGTAACAAGATCAGAAAGCTTCATAATTTCTAATAATAATAATAATAATAATTGCAAAACAGGCGTAGTTCATCCATCTTGTTACGTAAACTGTGGATATTTAGGTGATAAATTTTTAAACCTTTTACTTTGTAAGAAGGCACAGAAGCTGGCCCAGGATTTAATGATACATCGTTTGCCAATAGAATTAGGTTTGCAGCTAAGGTGACATTTACAAGCCATATCACAAGTACAAACTTTAAACTTGCCGCCATCTTCGATGCAGGCTCACAACTCGACTTGACTCGTCAGGAAGAAGAAAAATTCACTCTCTGTTGAGTTGGGTACCTACCTGCTTCCAAAAGCTGAAGGCCATCACCATTTCAAAATATTTGGGACTTTCTTGAGAAATGGAGCACCATTAGACAAATTAAAAGATAAATTACCACGAAGCTACCTGGACCCGCCATACCACTTAGCTCAATTTTCTTTACAGCACATGCTATTTGAGGTTTCTAGGATAAATTTGAATCAATTAAGATTCCTAGGTATTTAATACAAGATTCCTGTTGCAATTGCTTCCCATTTAGAGTTAGGTGGCAGTTGAATGTTAATTTCCTTTGAGGAGGATGAAAAATTACAAAACTAGTTTTTTCTATATTAAGAGAAAGTTTATTAGCACAAAGCCAGGAATTCACATTAGAGAGTTCATTGTTCATACTTGCCTGTAGAGAGGTGAGATTTTTATGTTTGCAGAATAAATTAGTGTCGTCAGCAAATAAATGAAAATCAAAAACTTTAGAACAATGGTGAAAGTCATTAATATATAACAAGAAAAGGATTGGTCCAAGGACTGACCCCTGAGGAACGCCACATGTAATATTAACAGGAGTAGAAGTTACACCATTTACAGTAACTGTTTGCAGACGATTTGCAAGATATGAAGTAAACCACTGATTTGCAATCCCACGGATACCATAGAACTCAAGTTTTTTTTAACAATATCTCATGATTTATGGTATCAAATGCCTTACTGAAATCTAAAAATATACCACACGAAAAATCCCTCTCATCAATTGCCCTTTGAATTTTATCAGCAATACTAAGGATAGCATAATCAGTGGAATGCTTAGCCCTAAAACCAAATTGATTATCAAAGAATACTTTTTTTCTTTTCAAGGAAATCAACTAACCTATTACACATAAGCTTTTCAAGCAATTTATTAAAAACAGACAACAAGGAAATTGGTCGATAATTGGATAAACAGTTCTGGGATCCCTTTTTATAAAGTGGAATTATTACATTTGCTAATTTAAAACTGAAATTTTAATTCTTTCTTAGATAATTGTTTCAAAGGAATGTGTTTATCTACTATATCAGAAAGTGTAGAGTAAAATGAGCAGAACATGTCAGATGGATGAGAGTCAGAAGTAAACATACTATGCCAGTCTATAGATTGCAACTCACTGATTAAGGTCCATTGGTTAAAATTAGAGTAGTCCCTTTTATATACTTTTATATTAGAAGGGAGAGAACTAAGATTACTCAGAATAATGAAATTAGCCAAGTGGTCAGTAAGATCATAAACTATATTCCCACTGATAGTAAAATGCTCAATAGAATTAAAGAAAATATTATCAATTAGAGTAGCAGTGTGATCAGTTATCCTCGAGGGTTGTAAAATGTGAGGTTGGTAACATAAGGAAGCAAGGGTATTAATGAAATCATCTGATGGTTTGCAAGAATTCAAGAGATCGATATTGAAGTCACCCATTATGAGGGAATACTTATTTTGCAGATGTATCTTTTCAGTTACCTTGTTAATATAAACCATGAAATTATCCAAATTTCCATTTGGGTGTCTATATACAACTCCACAGATTAGATTGGATTGACCGTCACAATTAATCTCTATCCAAAGAGCTTCAAAATCGACATTTGTAATTGATAATTCTGATAGAACAGTGAAAGTTAAATTATTGTTTTTATAGAAGCCAACACCCCCTGCATTTGAGAGGCTTGGCTGTGAAATAAAATTATAACCTGGAATATTAACATTTGTTGTGATATCCTTATCAACCTTAAACTTAACTTCTGAAAGCCCCATCACTGAGAAAGGGAACTGCAATTCAGATAGCAAATGAACAAAATTCTCAAGATTACACTGCAAACTTCTAATATTGCAGTGTAAAGCAGCAAAGGACTTCGAGTGTGTTGAAAAGTCATTTATATCATAATTGGAATGAAAGTCATATGTAGTATAATAGTTAAAGTTCTGATCTGAGGGCA
>OX421449.1:29782796-29790296 GCA_949126865.1 Montipora capitata | reverse complement strand
CCAACAACTCTGTTATTACTTGTGACTTTGGAAAGCATGACCCACCACTTATTACCCATGATCAAGGAACATTAGTCTCGCCCTACAACTACCGTGCGCATTTTTGTAGTTAATTCGTTGTATAGACCACGTTAAAACTGTCATGCGTTGTGTACTAGTCTGATTTTAGTATCTGGTTCTGGTTTCTTGTGCTACATATACAACTGGCCACTCACCGGATAGTAAAATGGAAGACGAAAGCAACAAGTTTCCAACAGGCATCCTTCCCCTGACAAACGGTTGATTGAACCAAACGTTGGTAAAACTGCACTTCTCTTTAGTGCACCAGTAATGTATTTTGACCATTGTACCAATTTCCTTAAGAATGCGCGCCTCAGCAAAACCAGCACAAATGGGACATGAGGCAAACAAACTTAGCAGGTTTGTCTCGAACACAATGAACTTTCTCTCTTCGTGGGGTTTAGCACTGTCGTTAACTTCTTTTGATCTAAGTTGTAACAATAAACCAATTGAATGAACATTTTAAAGGGCATGTCTGACATAGACTTGGAAATACAATTTCAAACTTTTCCATTTAAAGGAAACGTGTAATCGTCAAGGAATGAAATTTTAAAAAAAATTGGAAATCCAAAATTTCTATAATTTCCTTATTCAACGGTGGGAACACTAAAGATAGCACAATTGAGTCATCTTCGCTTAACAGACACAAACAAAGAAAAGTTCAATTTTAGTCTTACTGCTCAGATTTTGTGATTGAATCTTTCTCCTCTGCCTCCTTTTCCTCATCTTCTGATTCGAAAGACTGAGTGTAGTCCTCATCGTCAACGTCAACGTCTTCGAAGGGATTGGCATCAATTTCTTGCTGAAGTTGTTCCTTGTGTGCGTCATAGGGAGTGTTTCTTTTCTTATCCTCATTGAGGAGGGTTAAGAGAGGAAGATTTGCTATGTTGCACTGCGACCCCATGTCAACCAAACTCTTCTTGGGGGATACCTGGGTACCTGAAGTGATCAATAAGACAACAAAGATATCTCAACGGGTTGTTAATAGAATAATTTCAAAGTCCATGTGATGTTTAATATAACAAGTTTGTTTAATTACCTTTACTACGACAAATTGGACGGCGAAGTCCTTTTTGGGTTCCTTTGTTTTGCTTGAACAATTCAGCACAAGGGAAAAACATCTCACTTTGGTTATAACCAGGAACCTGTTCTGCTTGGGCTTTCTCGTCATCAATAAAATGACCACTTGTGGATGGCTTTTCCATATCGACTGACCCAGTCTCTTGCATTTGCTCAAACTGTGCCACAAGCTTTGTGCCAAAAAAAATACCTTTGGATCAGTATCAGTACAAATTCTCAAGTGGCAGAAATGATTAAAAGCACATTCCACGCATTGTCATGGCATAATTTTGTTAATCAGTTAGAGGGTTAAGTTGAGTGTTGTGTAAAAGAAACGTACCCGATTTGCCGTTAACTTTGATAGAGCGCGACTTCGCTGCTTTGGTGTCTCCCTGTCACTTGATTCGTCCGCCTTCGTTTTCGCGGGAGGTAACTTTCTTTTTAGTCTCCATGCTTCGTCAAGTTGCTGGACAGTAGGACTTACTTGAATTGTTGGCACGGCGTCATCCTTCAGTTTAAGTCTGGAAGCAAACCCAGCCAATTTCGCCCCCATACCGTGGTAGCATTCTGGAGAAAAATGGTTACTGCAGATGTGCCCAGATCCTGGCTGCCAGTTATCGTCTCTTTTCGTTAGCACGAACTGAATCCATTCTTGCCATAGCCGGTCATTTTTCAGAAATTGATGCAAACTCACGTTTTGCGCATTGGTGTTATTGCAAAACATTCCTACACAGCGCTTCCCGGGGTCTCTCTTTTTCTTGCTTCCCTTTGGATCACCGGCCTTTTCATTTCCCGAGTCCATCGCGGAGACAAGGTAACCTCTGAATTGGGTTGTAACTTAAGCTTCAGTTATTAAAAGGCTCGTCCAAACTTCCACATATCACGTCTCACATGACAATAAAAAACTTACATACATTCATCCATTTCGCGCAATCACTCGTTTGCATTCACTGTGTTTATTTAGGCTTTTATTAATTCACATTATTTATATTGAAAATATCTGTCTTCCATTTTTAAATGCTACACCTTGCCGGCTTAATTAAAGACACGATAAAAAGTTCATCTCTTCAATCAATAGTCCCATCGACACAATCATTAAAGCCGATCGGCTTGCTTATGTGTCGTCTCACATTTTGCTAAAACATTTCAGAATGTACAACTTAGATCTTCGTTGATGTAAAAAAATTAATGGTCTAAGCAATCCGTGCTTTACTGCCGTTATACTTTGATAGCAAACTACTACTATGGCTTTCTATGGCATTATGTATGTTACAATGTTTACATTTATCTTTTAAGAAGTTTTGACCTTTGTCGGTCAATTCATTTAATCCGTGGTTGACACATGCGACAAAGGATAAATAATGAACGTGTTTGTGCCTCATCACCGCTAATTTTTATTAGACAGCATCCAACAGAAGTTGTTTGCGACTTGTAGACGACGCAAACCGAGGGATTTGACCGGACTGCTCCACTTCTTACACACTTATGACGTAATGACCACACGTGACATCAACCAAAAGCGTTTTCAAAATGGCCGCCAAACGATCATGGAAAAAAATTCCTATTTAATTCGCTTTTGCTTATGAAGTCAAACTTTCGGCAAAAAGCAAGTATTTATACTAAGGGCTAATCAAATCGACGATAAAAAAATATAAGATTTTTTCCGTCAGATGCCCTTTAAGACGAAGTCTGACGCATCAAGCGTATTAGACCAAAACTTGATACCAGGCTTCAGACGCCCTTTTACAGATTCGCTACTACTGGCGCTAGCAACTTCTCCTCTAAAAGTCGGCAAGTACACAACCTCGCTATGATCGTCGCTTATCGTGCTCTGTATGGGATCTTCTAGTCAGGCAGAGGTACGCCTATTAGCTGATGATCCAGTCACAGTGGAACTGCCGGAGGAATTCCTGCAAGAAGGGGCTAGATGAACGTACTCTTCGTACTGCGTAAAAGGAAACAACGTGTAAACATTTTGAACAACAACAACAACAACAACAACGATAATAATAATGGAATGGAATGGGGGACATAAAAATAAGATATTAATGAATTATAATTACGAATTAAAATTAACTTGTGTGGCGTGTAGTACTCTGCACGTTCGAGGACCGAAGAACCGAATAATATTACGATGTAGTTTATATAACAAAGCTTGTGCACGTTACGTCACAAGAATGCAGTTGCAAAGGGGGTAAGGAAACATTGCCTATTTCGAATATGAACGTGCAGAAAGCAAATATCTGCTAAACTGGGTACGGCAGATGTTTTCTCATTCTGTACTAACACAAGAATTTCATGGAGAATATTGATTATGGTCCGTGAGGGTGAAACAATAATGCGAAGGTAAAACAAAGCAGTCTAAGAAGCCTTGAGTGAGAGAGCAAAATAGAATTAAAACATTAAAACATAATATATACTTAACTTAAAGCAAGGTCCCAAACGAAAAGATGATCTAGAAACAGACGAAGCACCTGTGAAGTAACTTCGATTTTCAAATGGATTAGCGGTATCTGGATTGTACTTATACAGAGAGGACCAAGAATTTCGGGTACTGTTGCAGGTAGCTGGACCATTGAAAGGCTCCTTTTTATTTCGCTTATTCTACTTGACCCTGCGCTCAGCTTGTCTCTCTGATCAGTAAATTCTTTTCTCATCCTCGGAATCTGAGGCTAACTCGTCAGAAAGATACTCCTGGACGGTCAACCAGCCGTAATCACTCTTGTCGGCTAACTTGATAGCTTTTATGCGCTTTGTAATTAGAACCATACCTTCCTGAAGACATTCCTTAGCACGATTGTAGGAATTTTGAGCCAGAGCATGAGTAGCGTCTTCAATTTTGTCGAGAACTTGCAATTCGTGTCAAGCTGCTGCTGATTTCCTTTAGATTTACAAGTATAAGACTCTTTCTTAGCTTCCTGGACAGCGTGTTTCATAGACGACACAGTGGAATCGGAAAAATCAGAAGCGAACGGGATGAGGCGAGACTCTATTACTTGAGTGATATCTGATGACAAACCGCGAAAGGTGTTTCTAACGGAATCGTCGATGGCCTTGGCAGTTGCTTCGTTGAGCGAAGAGGCACTGGATGCAGTATTTGATGAACCTTCTGACATCGTGCTGTAGCAAGGAGAACAAAAAATTAACTACTCTGCGTGTTCGAGGACCAAAGGCACGGTTTGAAAAGCGAGAATAAAAATGAAAAATCTCAGTCTTAGACGGATTGTTACTAAGCCTATTTTCTAGAAAGACTGAATGTCATTAATACTTTATTCAAGATTGGTTATAGCAGAATGTCTATACAACTGTGAGTCGTCTGCATACATGCAGTGAAGGCCATGGGATCTAATCACGTCTTCTAATGGAGCAAAATATAGGATAAATAGCAATGGGCCAAGCACTGAACCTTGTGCTACGCCAGTCTTTATAAGCTGAGAATTGGACTCGGCCTTTCCAAGTATTACTTTCTGGGAGCACTCTCGTATGTATGATTCCAACCATCGAAGAACTGTTCCTGTGAGGCCATATTTGTTTTTCAACCTGTTTATGAGTATATCGTGGTCGATAGTGTGAAAAGCAGCCGACAGATCGAGAAGTACAAGAATTACTTCCTTTTTCTGATCAATTGTTCTGAGAATATCATTATGGACCCGCAGAAGAGCTGATTCTGTACTATGGAATTCTCGGTATGCTGATAGAAATCTAGGATAGAGTTGATTTGTCGAGAGATAGTCACGTACTTGGATAGAAGCAACACGTTCAAGAGCTTTTGATAAAAATGGAAGTTTTCTTACAGGGTGGTAGTTAGAGAAGTCCTTATCAAGCGAGATTTTATTGATTTTTGGAAGTATCCGACCCTCTTTGAAGGCAGTTGGAAGACACCATTTTGTAGAGAAGAGTTCATTAAGGTTGTTATTGCAGGAAGTAATTCTACTATACAGGTTTTTAGTAATAGTGTTGGAATAGGATCTGAAGGACATGACTTGGGAGGCGACTTCTCAATTATTTTACGTATCATATGCGATGAGACTTGGTCAAAACTTGCCAGAGAACAGTTAAGATAGGGCTTAGGGCTCATGAGTGGCTTAGGTAACAGTGTAGGAAGTAATTTAGCAATCTTTTCAATAAAATATGTGCTGACGTATGTGAGGGTAAAGGAGAGATTGGTTTAACCTTAAACATACCATCAACAAGACGAAACAGCTGTTTCTGATCGGCTGACTCGATTTTGGATTTATAGTACTCAGGTTTGTGTTGGTCCAGTAATGACATATATTTCCTACACTGTTCGTGGTATATTTGTTAGTGTACCTCCAGACCAGAGCTCCGATAGACAAGTTCGCAACAACGTTTCTCGCGTTTAAGATCATGTAATTCAGCAGTATACCATGGTGCGTGAGGACGAAGAGTGATGGCACGGCAAAGCTCCGGTGCATGTTTGTCAAGTACTTTGCGTAATTCTTAATTATAAAGCTCTGCAACTTTTTCAGGTTCCGAATGAAGGCTGTCCTTTTTTGGCAAAGATGACTCAAGTATATCTCGTTTAAATGCTTCCATATCAATGTCTCTCAATTGGCGTTGTTTATATTGTGATTTACTAGCAACTGGTTTGGCGAAAGCAATAGAGCAGATCAAACAGCTGTGATCAGATGGGAGATCATCTAAGACACAGAACTCTGATAATTTAGTATCTTCTTGTCTGTCGATGATAAGATCCAGAGTGTGTCCACTGCGATGTGTTGGGACTGTAATATGCTGTTCCAGACCAGCCGATTCTAGTAGATCCTTGAATACATTCACAGAGGCATCATTTTCTTTATCCATATGAAAGTTAAAGTCGCCATTTAGCAATGAAAAGTCGGTAAAAAAGGCTTCTGGTGTTGAGCGTTTTTTCTTCGAAGAGATCAGTCTAACTAGTCGGATAGAAGATATGCCGTGACTAATAGTCAAGTCCATATATTCCATCGCTGGGAGTCGAATACTGTCATTTCTTGTGACTTTGAAGGCCTTTCGCAGTAAGATACTAACTCCACCATCAGATCTGTCAATCCTAGGAACCTGATGAAATTCAAAATCTTTCAAAGTGTTCAATATCTCAGCCATGGTGTTGTTGCCATAAAAGTCAGCAGAGAGCCAAGTTTCAGTAAATGCTAGGATGTCAAGGTGTTAAGATATTACCAGGTCACAGGTTGAGCCGGATTTCTTGTTTATGGATTGCGCATTCCAAACTCCAAATTTAATTTTGGTCGGCTTTGAGTTAAAGCGCTGAATAGGAGCGAGATTCTGTAAATTCCTGTGTTCAGCCAAGCGATTATTGCATTCAAGAGTTCTATTTTGCCTTAGCACAGGAATAGGTCTAGAAGTTGATGAAGGCTGAAGCGATTGATTATAGAAACTGTAGAATACGGGAGTTGGAATAAGATTTAGGAACAGTTCTGGTGAAACAGGAGCAAAAGATCTTGAATTAGAAATTTCTGGTCTTGAATAATTTATTGTCGCAGAAGCAGTTGAATTTCGTAATGTACAGTCTTGAATACGACCCAGACAATTCTTATCAACTCCTGGTCCAGGATTTTTCTGAACGTCCATATGTATGGTTAAGCCTGACCAGAATGATTTATCAGGCAAAGCCAAGAGCACAGAGCCACGTTTGGTGGTCTTTAAAGCTGGAGTTGAAACATTCAAATGAGATGAGGCGTTCATACGGTTGAATTGAATCCTTGAAGTGAAGAAAAAACTGCTAAAATCGTTGCAAATACGCCAAGTTTGCAAATTATCAGAAATCTTTCCAAAAGTTTCCAGCTTTGGACACTCATATTGGTAACTTGAAGACTCCAAGACTGCTATCAAAGCCAGAATCCCAACAAGTATACGGAGCCAACTAATAGTGTGACCGGTGATTTGCATACAGTAGAAGCCTATTAAGACCAAAGGACTTTTTAACCAAGATCGACTACAAGGATGATTATCTTACTGTCCCAACATGGATCCATCACCAAAAAGTCTTGCGATTCTTTTGGCGGGATACTCTATGGGAGTTGGCATGCCTTTCTTTCGGGATAGCCGTTGCACCCCGCACGTTCTCAAAGGTACTAAAACCAGATGTAACCCAGTTAAGGAAAATGGGAGTCCCACTAATTAGTTACTTAGAGGGCATGCTCATAATGGCCGAATCCGGAGTCGTAGAACAAACCACCATCACAGTCATTCTGTTATCCAGCCCAGATTTTGTGTTAAACGAGGGGAAGTCTCTCTTGGTACAGTGCAGCTCAGATATATGCGAACTATGCATACGCGTATGTCTATACGCGCACATACGCGCGTATATGTCTCTTTGTTATGCCTTCCCATAAGTTTCTTTATAGGAAGCATTGTTGGTCA
>OX421449.1:29767796-29772796 GCA_949126865.1 Montipora capitata | reverse complement strand
AGAAGAGCTCCTGTGGCGGAGAAATCACTACGCTGCCTGGAATGGCAGATCCCTCATAACAAAGAAAGACGTTCTCTTGATAGAGACCGATGCTTCCGACCTACAATCTCGCACAAAACTGTTGAGACAGTGACACAATTTCACCTCCATTTTGACACACCCCTACTTACTCCCGCCTTCCCACTCCCCTTCCCCCTCAGTCAATGTTGCTGAGTATTGTCATATGTTCTACAGTATATTTCCGACCAAGATAAGGCAACATTGAGTTTGGGGGGAGGGGAAAGGGTGGCTTTTAAGCTGAACCTTTGGATAAGTGGTTGGAGTACCAAAAAGGACACTTTGTCTCAACAGGTTTTGTCCGAGATTGTCTGTAACACGTTATGTTTCTAAAGCCGAAAAATGAGTAATTATTTGAAAAGATACATTTTTTGACAGGTTGCTAAGACATGTTTTAAGTATTGGAATTGTTGTCTTGAGCAAAATCTTATGGAGAGTTGCAGATTTTAATGTATCTTTTTGAAATGACTTCCGGTAGTCGCCAATTATTAGATCTCTTGGCGCAATCTTTTATTACTGTTTGAGGGGCATGTTGTTCATTTACCCGCACCAAAAACACAGTTTGAACAAGACATTTCTATCGATATAGAGACAGACCAACATCTTTCACTCTAAAGGCCCCATGTTTGTTAAAAATGGAGAAATTGATGATCGTCAAAGCGACATGATGGCCTGTAGATGGAAAGTAAATCCCAAGGGAGTAACATAAGGAATTTACTCGGTGTCTTCCAGCGACTTTATTTAACGTCTATAGAGTCTTTCAGCAATCATGAGTCGATTAACATGTCATTAGAAAGGAGCTGTAGAAATATAGCTACGGTTAACAAGAGCTTTTGACGGTTAACAGACATTGCTCGCATTAACAAGCAATTGAAAGAGTCCTCTCCTTAAAGATGTTGCGTTAACCGCTGTTAACCATTGAAACTTGCTTCAAAGTCGCTGTTAATCGTGTAAATAGGTACGAAATCTTCAAGAAAGCCATATTAAATTATAATTTGACCAGAAACATACACAGAATATCAATTTGAAGTAAATTTTCCTTCCTCGTTCGTGACATTTACAATCATCCGGTCTTTGAGTAAATAAATGATAATTGAGTTAGAGCATTCCATTTATTTGTAAGTGCGTTTCTCAGACTTCTCAAAGGGTGCGTTTTACACCTTAAATCGAAACTGTTGAAGATATATAACTTCTAATATTTTGTTCTGTAGTCCTTTCCTCGGAATATTCTATTATCCATCAAGTCTGGTAGATATTGATTGTTTCTACTGAGAATGTCATCAGTGTTCTAATCACACGGGTGGAGAATTCCTCGTATGTTTCTTTCCTGATGTTGAAGTTAATCGCCTCTCTGTGAAGTTTTAACTTTACTAAATGAAATAAATTTTCTGTAGGATTAATGTCCGGGCTTCTGGGCACTGGTTAGTATGTTTAATAGCTGAGAACAACTGCGTTCCAACATATTTCATTCAGAGACACAATTTTGACTGTGGTCTCCACCCTGAATCCATGACCGGATGTTTCCGTTCTGGCCAGCATACACATGGCGTCATAGTTGTTCTCCACGAAGCAAGCAAACAACTCACCATTCATTTTTTCATACTGAGTGCACCGGAGGACTCCTTTTTCATAACTCTTGAAAAATAATAACTTTTATGACTCTCCCGCCGCTGCACCCTAGCACCCTTTTCCGTGCCACTTCTATTAAGACCTTCACATTTGTTGCATCAATTTGGCCCTTGCGGTCCCCTTGCTAGGTCTACTAAATTGGTTTAGTGGTAGAAACTCACATTCTGTAGATAGAAAGCTATGTTGTTTGGCCACACATCCTTTGGATACACAAACATTGCATAAGTTCGTCTTTTCGCCTCAATTACTCTCCGGAAAACCATACTTGCAGTGTAAGGACACACAATTCTTTCCTTTTGTGACCTCACTAATGAGGTTAATTAGCTATTTTTCCTTACAAAATTATATCTCGAGTCACACTTACTGAACTGTCCAAAAATTGTTGCCCTGGTTTGAAAAACCACAAAACGAATGCTATTTCTTTAGGTTATGCAATCGCAGACAATCTCGGACAAAACTGTTGAGACAGTGACACAATTTCACCTCCATTTTGACACATCCCTACTTACTCCCCCCTTCCCACTTCCCTTCCCCCTCAGTCAATGTTGCTGAGTATTGTTATATGTTCTACAGTATATTTCCGACCGAGATAAGGCAACATTGAGTTTGGGGGGAGGGGAAAGGGCGGCTTTTAAGCTGAATCTTTGGATAAGTGGTTGGAGTACCAAAAAGGACACTTTGTCTCAACAGGTTTTGTCCGAGATTGTAGGTTGGGGCCCGTGTTGCAACAGGGTATAAAAACAGGGGGAATTTGGTCTCATCAGGAATGCCATCTGCACATAAATTGTTTAGAATGAATGGCAGGAGGTTTTGCAATGAACATCACATCACTTAACCACCCTGGTTTACGAGATCTGACAATGGTGCCTCCAGAGAGAGATCTCCCTCACAGCACATCACATCCCCAGCATTTAGAACAATGCGGCAGACAGGGAATCCATAGTAGGCAGAGACTCCTCCGCCTGAAAAACTGGGCCCAACAGCCTTTGCTCGTCTCAACGAGCTGTGGGGTCCATTAGAGGTAGATTTGTTCGTGACACGGATTACAAATCAGTTTCCCAGGTTTGTGAATTGTAGACCGGATCCAGAGGAGGAAGCGAAAGATGGCAGTGGTATTTTCCATTGTCAGATAAATGGTTATGCATTCCCCATTTCAGTCTGGTAGGTCGCTGCCTATCCCAAGTGTGAGAACAGGATACCCAACATCTTTTTTGTTCCAAGGTTGGCAAATTTGGGGGTCAAAAGAAGTGAGACGTCCATGTTTGTAAACAAGAAATAACGCTATAGTATGCTTTAATGTTTATGCCAATGCGACCTTCTTTTTTATATTTCCTTGTCAGAGGCTTGTGAAATGCGCATAACCTATTATCAAACTTATTATATAATTAAAATAATATGACAGAATAGCATTAACTCGATTAGAGAGCAATAAAACTTGAAAATTATGATAATTTTGCAGTCTTTGAAAGCACTTCAAGCGAGTAAAAAAAAAAAAGAAAAAATTGAGACGCTGTGGTCTTTAAGCACCAAGAAAAACGCCACTTAACTCGACACCCATACTAACTAAATTTCACTAACTGCCAGCCATTATTGAGGGGGTCAGGTTCTACCAATATCCAGCATCAAACCTTTGGTAATCGGTGGGTTGCCAAAACCCGGGTTTGGCTACCCGAACTATAATTAAAGCAATATATTCACACGTATTTGCAAGTATAAAAAAGGTTAACCTTCTCTTTCTACTCTCGAGTTGAATTTATGTGGTTCCAAAATGCATGATTGCATTCGACAAATCAATGCCTTAATACCCTCTTTCAGGTATAACTTAATATTGCCGTACATCGAATTTCTTTATTTCTTGATTAAAACTACTACACTTGTCCAGAATCATCTAAAACTTTTGTAAGACTGGGAACCCTCTTGTCAAATTATAAATAAGATATTTAGATAATAGATAACTGGCTTTGTAATATCAAGTCTAACATACATCAGGTTCACTAATTGCATTGCAGTATAATAAAGCGTGCCGAATAATGTAATTCAGGCGTGTAAAAAAACAATTTTATTCATTTAAGCCCGAAAATCAGTTTACAGGAACAGAGGTTCGACCTGTTTGCTTATATTATCCCGTTGATGTGATCGAGTACATGTAGATCCGAATACAACTCCAAAGCTTCGTCTGGGTTACTTGGATATGTTAGATCATCAGCCATTATCATCTCTGCTAACTCTTCAAAACGTTTAAAGGAAGAGTCCACAGTAGTTTGACCAAAACACATTTGTTCTGCAAGTTCTATATCATCTAACGAGACATCATGAATATAATTTGTTCTTCCATTTAATTAGGGCAAAAAATATAGGACATCTGGTCGGCCAGACGGGGAATCACGGCTGAAGGCTGTGGTCGTATTCTATGTAAATTCCACAACTCTGCAGTTCGGTGCAGTTCTTCTCTTATCAGTGGCATGAAGCAGAACTTAAGGCACTCTACATGAAGGCAGTCATCGTCATTATATAGTCCTATCTTCCTCATATCCTTAAAATAGTTTATCCAAAAGTCTGTGTTCAATTTTCTTAAACATGCTCCACCAGGCCTCGCTCCTCTGATTGGAAACAGAACGGCCATACATGAAACTTTTGTCCCCTTGGAACACGTCTGCGTGCCCTTCTCTAAAAAAGCGCTGAATAGCTGCGACGTAACAATTTTCAGTACCACAGTCCTCTCTAAGGATTCGTGGTGTTCCTCCTATGCAACGAACAGTATTTAAAAAGTACTTTGCTATAATACTTGGGTTGTTATTGGAATGATCTACCTCAAGCCACATGATGCGACGGCTAAAACCATTGATGGCACCGTGAATACAAAGCCCAAAAGGCTTAAGTTTATCATAGCCATCGATGTGCCAGAGGAAGTTTGGACCATTGACCTGATATTTGTGTCTTATCAAACGGTTCTTTGAACGTCTTTGTACACCATCAGGATCTAAAGTTTTCATTATAAGTCTCACTGTTTCCCTGTCAGCAGCGAGTCCATAAGAAGAACAAATTCTCTGGTGCATTAGCCGATAACCAATTGAGCTGCCGCTTCCCATGTGAAGCTCACTTTCGACTGCATCTATTTCATTTGGTTGACTTTGCTGATTCCTCCGCGCAAGACCGTGCAATCGTAGAATTCCTTTTAACTGTCTCATGCTGAGACAGATTGCATGGTACATAATAAGAAAGCAAAGAATTTCTGTATAATTTAAGCCCATCATTTCGATTGAAGTATCGCGATCTCGAACTGTACCCCTCTGTTCTAAGAAAGGAGGGCCAAC
>OX421449.1:29740296-29750296 GCA_949126865.1 Montipora capitata | reverse complement strand
AAGCCGTGAACCCGAAAAGAAGTTTGCAACTTGTGGAACACAGTGGTCAGCTAATGAAACAGGAGACGCCCTACTTCTCCACGATCACATCTACAGTTGTGTACAACAAGGGAATCTGCTTCCAGTATCCTGCGAGACTATTTCACCCGATTTCCAGCAAATGTTTTGGGCCTTGTGAAGTTGTGTGACACAAACTACGAGCACATGGCAAACAGGAAATCACTTCCGCCACTTATCGCGCAGCCTTTAATTATTTGAAAGCTCAAACCTTATGCTAAATAGTAATAAAGTAATGTAAACTATCTCTGTTATGTTGTGATTCGCTGAAACTTCGATAGTTGATCCTTTCTTTTCAAACTAGTACTTGTTATTGACCTGATTTATCCTTATTGGCATGACTATAAAATTTTGTTTTAAGCCAGGGCGTTATAAATTTTTAGTTTGTGTTTAGGATAAGGGTGGAGGCATATGATGATTACTTAGAGTTATCTGTTGGATCCTTAAAGGATTACTTGAATATAAGAGGTCCTCAAACAACTGGGAGGAAGGTGGAGTTGGTACAAGGGCATTTGCAGCATGTGAGCAGAATATACCTATCAAGCTCACCCATGAGAAACACAGTATCAGTCTAAAAGCAAAGTACAACCTCAGTGATTCTAACTCTGCTACTGCATGGCTAGATAAAATGACGAAATGGCCAGCAGTTGATTTAGGCAAGATATTTTCATTTATACTTACTCAGAAAGAATTTGACTCGACATATGTAGGAAAGTATAAAGACCAAAAAGCATTTTCCCACTGGAAAAGCAACTTTTTTGGGCCAATATACTTCTCACAAAACAAGGATGACAAGTGCATTTTGAAGAGTACCATCACTCCCTCCCAACGTGTGTGTCAAGACCCGCACCAGGCATGGGTAGCTGTGAGGAACAATGGAACAATTGTGTGTGGCTGGTGTACTTGCATAGCAGGCACAAGTGCGACTTGCAATCACATAATTGCATTACTATATAAGGTAAATTTTGCTGTTCAAAGTGGTTACACCGATCCAGCCTGTACCTCTGTTCCTTCTGGATGGAATCATTCTACCCGCAAAGATGTGCAGCCTGGAAAAGTCATTGAAATGGACATTAGGAAGGATAAAGCATCAAGAAATGGAAATGAAGCCAGGGGTATTATTAACGATGCATGGAGAGTACTTGACCACAGGAAAGAAGGTCAGCGGGAGATAAGTGAAAGTAAAAAGACTCGTTTCCTGAATGGACTTGCACAAACAAGGCCAACAGCACAAATTCTGAAAAGTATGGAATACAGGTTGCACAGGCAGCCAAGGCACAAGCTATATATGACTGAATGTGCTGAGAATTTCTCCAGTAGTTTTAATAGAGAGGAACAAGAAAAGATAAATGGCTTTCTTGCTACATTGCCATTAAGTGATGAAGAAGTAACTTTTATTGAGAAGGAGACACGGGGACAATCTAGCTCAACAGCATTGAAGGAACATAAAAAGGGGGACAGGAATTGCAAGCTGACAAAAAGTGGCTTACGTGTTATGAAAGGGAAACCCTACATTCGCGCAAGTCCTGATGGGTTGATGTCATGTTCGTGTTGTGGGCAAACTATAGTGGATATTAAGTGCCCATATTGTATTCGTGACTTGTCTGTTTGTGAAAGCTGGGAGAAAACTGATTTTCTAGTACTTAGAACAACACCATCCAACTCAAAAAAGAGCGCAAGTATTATTATCAAGTGACGGGTCGAATGGGTGTGTGTGAAATTCCTAAGTGCTACTTTCTTGTTTGGACTCTGAAGGAGCTGCACATTGAACTCATTGAATTTGACCCTGGATTTTGGCGAAATGTCTTGTTAAAACTTGAGTTGTTTTTAAGTCATATGTGGCCAAAGTTATGCTTGGATTACATGTCATCTAGTTCTGTGCTGTATGTGTGAAGCCAATTTTGGAGGGTGAAGAACTTCCTGATGACTCACCTGACAACAGTGTTTGCTGTGATAACTGTGCTTTATGGTGCCTCTTCATTGTGTGCAAGTCAGCAGCATGGAATGGTAGCACGAACACATCTCGCTGCTGTGGACCACAATTCAGGCACCGGGAGGGCACAAGCTGAGACGTCCAGTGGGGAGAAACGGTACCGTTGTGTTTACCCCAAGGGGATGAAAAATTGGGTTGTAAAGCCCTTTTTCGAAGACAAGACTAAACCGCACGTTATGGAAATGCTATGCTCAGTGTTGGAGATGAAAGACTCAGGAGAGGAACCAGAGGAACCTGATAGAGGACCTCCTCGCACGACATGCATCCAGATTTGGCAAAAAATTAAACGAATAATTTCAAACTTTGAACAATATACCAGAAATGTCCACAGCGTTTGTATTGTTTTTGTTGCCTTTTTTGTTACAGTTTGCAGTTTGCTTTTTGAAATGGATTGTTAATACTAGTATAACTACTGGACCTTGGTGCTTATTGTGCAGTTGAAAATATGAAATATGGCTATCCTGGCCACAAGTAATTTCCCTCAGCATCTTTGAAGCTTGTATAATTTCCGGTTGGATCTGGATAATGAGTTCATATTGCCGTCACAACACAAGAAGCCTCTCCCAAGTCTTCGGTATGTCCACCAAGTAAACTGCCTGTACCCTGCCAATTGCATACTTCTGCGAAAAAAAATGTTCAGTATGACCGAGTCGACAAAAAAAACCCAGACAAGTGCAGATGAAACAAATTACATTTCGCAAAGCAGGTGCCTATGTTTCAATAAAAATGATCAGATCTAATACGTTATTTTGTCTACTATTTAACGAAAATATCCAGCATGTATTGTATCTATAGGAATTCTTCCATGATTGACGTAATTGCTAAAGAAACATTGTCTGAAAAAGGAGACTTTTCTGTGCCGGTCGGTAAACAAGCTGCTCTGCACTTGTTTTATACAACATTTCAAACAGTTTGTTGTTGCTTTACGTGGAGCTTATTCTTGGCGGAGAGAGATGACAAAAACACCTCCCTTACTCACTTACAGTATACACTAAGACAAAAGTAAACTATGTTTTACATACATTTTTCTGAAAAACGTTCATATTCAATCTGTTCTTACTCATTTGAAGGAGGATCTTCAAGTCTATCATTTCAAAGACAATTCCTATTATTAGAAGCTGTATTGATAGGCCCTTAGGAGGATACAATGTCATCCCTAGATATCTTTTGTCTGTAGCAGGGCTGGGAGGCCAGCTCTCAAGGGTTCAAGGCTTGAGAGACTCACTATTTTTGAAATTTCAAGCAAGGGAGGACTTATCATATTCTTTTCAGTACGTAGTGTTTTGTTAATGCAAAAAAATAATTTATTCCTTGATGGCCCTGTGTCCCAGCATGATGCTTAACAAGGGTGTGTGTGTAATCCTAGTTAGCTTTGCTAGTTCTTTCCTCATTTTAATGACACAGCCATTATTCTTTAACATTCGACACCTTGCTATCTTAATTGTGAGCTAGAGCGATTCTAATATTTGATCTTGTGTTACTATTCACCATTTTATTGCTGGATTGGAAATGCAATTTTTCTTCTCAAGTGGAATACAGGAATGGTTGATAACAAATCGATCCATGTTTATTGCATGTGTATTGGATACACACTCAAGGGTAAGATTTGTATTATTTTATTTGCATACATTGTTATTCATTGTTATTCATCTGTTATCTTCTACATGTTGGTGTTCTAAATAATGTTTCAGTCCCAGAACACACACCAGGAGGCAATACTTGATAAGGTTGCTCTTGCAATCCCTGTAGTCCACTGCTATGGGCACAAGGTTTCTTGTCAGGTATTTAGAAAGAAATATTTGTACTTGTATTTATGTTTAAATGAACCTGTACTGTATATGCCATTATAGTAGGTTTTGGCCAGGTTACCATTCTCTTACCTTGGCACCATTATTGTAAGAGACCGCAGTTTGTAAGCAATGACTTTTTTTCGCTTGAAATGGCAGGTAAACTGCAGTGGAAAAAGGCTGGGAGGGTTTGGGATGAGTGATGGCGAGGTGATGGAAAGACTGTGGTCATACTTGAGGCCAACAGGAAAGAAAACGAAGGAAATGACTCCTGCACACAGAGTTGACACATAAACTGATTTTCTCATTAATTATGGAAGTCAATTTCAGCCCTTCCTAAAAGTTGTGGTTGTTTCCTTTAGTCTTTTTGAAGTTCATTTAGATATTGTGGTAACTTTTTACTGATACAAAAAAGCAATACAGGAGACCGACTCTGTGACCATTTCAAGAAGGCTGTTGAGACCAAGAAACAAACGGAAGATCAACTAAATTTGCTGATTGTGAAGTTAAATGAGGCAGGTCTGTTTGCTGTCTATTTGTCAGAATTTTGTATCATATCCTATTCCATTACAATAGTGCAGTAATGTTATTGCTATATAAAGATATTTTGTATCAAAGTTAACACCAAGAGGACCTAATGTTTAGTAACCCTTTCATAATTAAGTGTTCTTTTCATAAGCCTGTTTCAGTCAACTCTAAGAATACTTATATAGCATTGTTACTCATTGATATGTGAATTGCATAGACGGGTATTGTCATGGACCAGATCGGCTAATTCACTCACTCACTGATTCTAAGCATGTATCGTTCGCAGATAAAAATGCTGAAGTTGCCCACTACATGGATGTTATGAAGTAACATTATTATGGTTGTCTTTGTTCAGTAGTTGATCTAGAGGGTATTGCTGATTTATCTTTGTCTTGCTTATATGTACATGTTAAACTTTTCCAGTGTGTTGCATATTTTGTACATATTTTGTGCTCCATGAACCTCGATCCTGTCACGAGTACTTTCTCTTAATAAATTTCGTGTTTACTTTCTGCAGGTAATAAAGTTCTGTTTGCATAGGAGCCACTGATAGCTATGAGGCAGAATATTTGTGTTGCATTTTATTGAATTAATAGCCTGGTTATTGCTTATGAAGTGAAGTATGCATTAAAAAAATTAAAGTTGACAATACTAATTTATGTTTTATACTTTATTTGCGAAGATGACTCATCTGGCTCAGATGCCTACCCACAAAGTTGAAACAGTATTACTCTGTGAGGTATGGAAAACATACTTATTATGTTGTTTTATCTCTGAGAGGGAAACCCAAACCTAGAACCCCATTTTTAACAGATCCCAGTGTATTGGATAGAATTTTAATGTTTCTAAGATTTTTGGAGCTTCTGCGTATTGCTTCAAGTAAAAAGAATGTGAAACTCAATACAGGTTGTGGTTTAATGTTGTTTGCAGTGAAGTAGATTTTATGCAGTTATAATTCACTGAAGCACCTTTATCTAGGTGATAGGGCGGTCTCCAAAGAGCTCTGTTGTTCCTAGTAAAGTAGGGTTTAAAGGCACGGTTCCATCCTAGATGCATGACATTGTGTTATCCTCCTAGTATGCAGTCATTTCAGGAGGATCATTTCTTTGTCACTTATAAAGCCTGTATTTGTCTTATTGTTTCAATTTAGGATAAATTTGCAAAAGAGCAACCCAGAGTCTGACACTTGGAGTATATTGACTGTTCAACTTGAGCGGTAGGAAGATTGAAATATTTTTTAGCTCTTTAATCACAAGGGTCGGGTTTTTTGAAGCTGTGGCCGAAACCTATACATAGCCAAGGTAGTTAAGGCTATTAGCGCTAATCAGCTTTCAAAAAACTCTGCCAAGGTTTTGGTTTTGGTAAGAACTGTTGTATGTGATTTGTTTATTGCAGATTAGATCGACAACTCAAGAACTTAGAGATTGGTCAGGCGTGGTGGTCCACTTATGTCCAGAAATGCACACGATGACAAAAATGGCAGATTTGGCGAAAGAGCTGCACGATTGACAATCTTGGCAAAATTAGCGATTTTGGCGATATTTTGCCAATTTCGTCAAATTAGTTCATCCACTGGTATTGACACCACGCGGGTGAACATTGGCGAGTTTGGCGATTTTGGCGATTTTGACAAAATTCGGCAATTTTGGCGATGTTTTGCCAATTTCGTCAAATTAGTTCATCCATTGGTATTCACACCACACGGGTGAACATTGACGATTTTGGCGATTTTGACAAATTCGGCAATTTTGGTGATGTTTTGCCAATTTCGTCAAATTAGTTCATCCATTGGTATTCACACCACACGGGTGAACATTGACGATTTTGGCGATTTTGACAAATTAGGCAATTTTGGTGATGTTTTGCCAATTTCGTCAAATTAGTTCATCCATTGGTATTCACACCACACGGGTGAACATTGGCGATTTTGGCGATTTTGACGAATTCGGCAATTTTGGTGATGTTTTGCCAATTTCGTCAAATTAGTTCATCCATTGGTATTTACACCTCTTGGGTGAACATTGGCGTTTGGACAAAATCGGCAATTTTGGCGATGTTTTACCAATTTCGTCAAATTATTTCATCCATTGGTATTTATACTACGTGGGTGAACATTGGCGATTTCGACAAATTCCGCAATTACAGCTGTCATTTTACGGTTCGGTTAACTACACTTTTCACGAATGCCCTTAAACCATTTTCATTCATCAGCGTCACAAATTCTTGCTGATTTTGGGGCTCATTTGTCGCAATTCAAGCATGCTTCCAACAGACTTGTTTATTTTCGTCTTTAACCCACTTATTTTCCTGTGCGCCCGTTAAATGACATGACAATTTGAAAAGGCTTTTCAGCTTTGCTTTCCCTCTCATCTAACACACTCGCGGCTTCCGCTTCTCCACTTTTCATACAGACATAATTTCTTCAAAAAAACGTGAAGTGAAAATAAAAAAATGGGTGAATAAATCACAAGAGAAAAAAAAAGCCTATCGGTGAAATCAACGGCTTCACCAAATACCCTTCCACGTCGAAGCTTTACACTAAATTGGGTGGATACGCAGGTACGCAGATACGCATTGGAGACGCCGAGCTTTGTGGATATGCAGTATTTCTCCCGTCTGAGGCGCCAAACAAAAAGAGCGAGGGACATTGATGTATATGTATTTCTCGTTCATAAAGCACGATGATCGAGCACAAACAATGATGTTTCTTAAAAGTGTGATCAATCTCCTTGTTGATGTGTATCTCTCGTTCTTATAGCG
Organism: Montipora capitata; assembly: GCA_949126865.1. Taxonomy (NCBI): domain Eukaryota; kingdom Metazoa; phylum Cnidaria; class Anthozoa; order Scleractinia; family Acroporidae; genus Montipora; species Montipora capitata. The sequence continues at coordinate 29,743,171 of OX421449.1, read as the reverse complement.
CGTTGATCAAATCATTTTACAATTCGGTTAATTAACTTTCATTTTACAGTTCGGTTAACTGCAGGAAATACCACTCGCTTCCTGATTAAGCCTAAGCGCTCGTTTCAGTGATTAGGCCTAAGCACTCTCATAAACTTTTTGCTTTCATTTTGCAGTTCGGTTAACTACACTTTTCACGAGATCGCCCTTGCACAATTTTCATTCATTGACTACGGGATTGCGCACCACGGTGACAGTTCATTATAGCCATATGTCAAAAGTGTAAGCGCTCCTTTAAATGATTAGGCTTAAGCACTCTCGTAAAATTTTAGCTTTCATTTTGCGGTTCAAAGAAAGAACTCGTTGGACAAGAAATGTGCGAATTCAACACAAACGTCCAATCGTCCAACTCTCTGAGGTTGACCATTGTTTCTGCGAAGCCAAAAATTCACTCTCCTAGACGAGGTTATTTATCACCAGGTAATTCTATCGTTTTGGAAAAAGAGACTGCTTCATTATTCATCAGCGTCACAAATTCTTGCTGATTTTGGGGATAATTTGACGAAATTCAAGCACGCTTCCATTACACCTGTTTATTTTCGTAAAATTTTAGCTTTCATTTTGTGGTTCAGTTTACTACACTATTCACGAGATCGTGTGAAGAAGAAAGCACTGCATTATACTTAACTACACTTTTTACGAGATCGTGTGAGGAAGAAAGCACTTGTTTACTGATTAAGCCTAAGCACTGGTTTTCGTGGTTAGTCCTAAGCACTCTAGCTTACATTTTGTAGTTCGGTTAAGAACACTATTATTAGGCCTACACTTTTCACAAGATCGTCTTGCCCTTGGACAATTTTCATTCATCGACTACGGGATTGCGGACCGCGGTGGCAGTTCGTTATAGCAATATTTCAAAAGTGTAAGCGCTTGTTTCAGTGATTAGGCCTAAGCACTATTGTAAAATTTTAGCTTTCACTTTACGGTTTGAAGAAAGCAGACGTTTACTGATTACGCGTAAGCGCTCATTTCAGTGATTAGGCTCTAGCACTCTCGTAAAATTGTAACTTTCATTTTGCGGTTCGGTTAACTACACTTTTCAAGAGATCGTCTCGCCCTTGAACAATTTTCAGTCATCGACTACGGGATTGTGGACCGCGTTGGCAGTTCATTATACTGCTTGCGGCAACACATCGGATTGTTGTTTGTTAGTTTGCGTTTTTGTTTTCTTTCAGTGTCATAAAAGTGGACAAGAAATGTGCGAATTCAACACAAAGGTTGACCCATTGTTTCTGTAAAGTCAAAAATTCACTCTTGTAGACGAGGTTACTTTTTTTAGTCTTTAATATCGCCACGTAATTCTAGCTTTCATTTTGTGGTTCGCATAACGTACAACACTTTTCACTAGGTAGTGTGAAGAAGAAAGCACTCGTTTACTGTTTAAGCCTAAGCGCTCGTTTCAGTGATTAGGCCTAAGCACTCTCGTAAAATTTTAGCTTTCAGGTTCGGTTAACTACACTTTCCACGAGATCGTCTTGCCCTTGATTGCAGGGGGTAGTTTCTAAAGAAACTATGGTGCTGCGTCGGTGGGGAGGTAATATACAAAAATTTTGTTTTATCAACAGAGTTGATAATGTAAACTGACCACCGTACAGAGAATCTCTATACGGCGTCCAATTTACATTATCAACTCTGTTGATAAAACCAAATTTTTGTATGCGGGATTGAGGCCGCGGTGGCAGTTCATTGTAGTGAGATTACCAAATTAAATGAAGACTTAAGCAGAATTAGTAACTGGACTTTTAGAAATCAACTCCTTATAAACCCTAGTAAAACTCTTTTAATTATCTTTGGCACCAGAGCGATGGTCAGCAAAGTAGAGGATTTTCGTCTAAATTTGTTGGGAAAAAAAATTACACCGGCTACCGTTGCTAAGGATCTGGGAGTTGTCCTGGATCCCTGCTTGACATATAACGATCACATAGCTTCAACAGTGTCCGTTTGCATGGTGCGCCTAGGCCAGATTAATTGAGTTAAACATGCTTTTGACCCAACCACCTTAACTATTATAGTTAATGCCTTAGTTTTTAGCAAGCTATATTATTTTTGTAATGTTTAGAGCAACACCTCTGAGTACAACTTAAGTAGGATCCAGGCTGTACAGAATTTCGCGGCTCGTATCGTTAGCAGCTCAAGGAAATACGACCATATTTCCCCTATCCTTAAAGATCTAAAGTGGCTACCTGTAAGACAGCAGTTGTATTATCGCCACGCAATAATGGCCTTCAGATGTATGTCAGGGTGCGCTCCAGCCTCTTTATTTTCTAAATATATTCAAAGAGCCATGATCACAAGGCATACAACGAGGAACTCCCAGATGTTAAAATGCCTTTGAACTTTCCACTTCAGGACAGTCAAACTCTGGAACTCACTAGATTCGACTCTTAAGTTGAAACCAACACTACAGGACTTCAAACGTTGCCTGAGGAGAAGCCTTCTCTCGAATTTTTTAGTGAATTAATTGCTCCACTTTTGTTTTTATTACATTAATTAATTAATAATTAATCGGTTCGATTATGTCATTTACTAGTTAATTAGTTAATTAATATACTTGTATATAGCATTAGTTATCCCATGACTTTATTCTGAAAAGCCCATTTGGGACGAATAAAGTATTTATGTATGTATGTATGTATGTATGTACTCAGACGACGAACGAGGAGACTTGGGGCTCAGTTAGCAGTTACACTACAGTGACTTAACACGACGTATATGTCAATTTCATAAGATGGCGTCTAAAAGAACGCTTCTGTATTTCCGGCGGATCACAATTCAGGAAATGTTTATCGTCTTGTGGAGAATTTTAATTTTGGAACTTCTGTTCTACTGGGTGTCG
>OX421449.1:29722796-29727796 GCA_949126865.1 Montipora capitata | reverse complement strand
GTCTTCTGTACAAGTGTCAACCCCCGTGCAATCCCAGGCACTGCCTTCCACGTCAGTGCAACTCCTATCTCAGAAGCCACGTCGGCCGTTTCCACCCACTTTGATACAGTCAGGGAACACCTCGCCCCTCGGTTCGATGCAGTTGCCTGTACAGTCCTTGCCTTTTTCACAGCCTTCAACAGCAGCGTCTTCCCAGCTGTCAGTGAACCCATTTTCTCAGCCGTTAATGCTCATGTCTTCCCAGTCGATAGTGACAATGTATTCCCAGTCTATATTTACCACCTGTTCTCAGTCGTGGCCACAAACCGTATCTTAGTCGTCGCAGATCACATCGTTTGCCCCTCTTGCACATGCCGTCACAGTCCCTGATGTCCACGCAGCCGTCATCAGTTATGCAACAACCACCACTTGCTCAAACAGTGCCTGAACCTGTAAGTCTTTCACGTCCATGTGCCAATCCAGGGTCTTACATACTTACACTGCTCAGATTCTGCCATGCTAGTGTATCAGTTTGTTATGGCTGTCAGCAACCTCTTAAAGTTAACGGCCAAACTCAGCCTCCACCGTTCGACCTTCTGACACAAATGAGACCGGAGTACTGTATATTTCCATGCCAATATGCACTGCATGTCACAAAGGCTGCCTTTCTTCCATCCCTCGATGGTGCAGCCTCAACCGAGCTTGTTCCCACAACTTCTACAGGTTCATAGGGAAGCTCTACCTCGTAACATAGGGTTACAGCTGTGAGGAAAATAATGTTATCATATCTCCTAACTTAAATACGTTTTCCCGTTGAAGGAGAACATGCCACGTGTCAATGTCCCAAACTCGCTAACTTCTTAGGGAATATAGCTATGCATAGCCCCTTTGAAGAAACGTTAGAGGACTGGGAAAGAGTATGGTTATTTTCGTCTGTTTGGAAAACGGAAATATTCAAATGAAAAATCAACTAAATTTGAGAGTCTACCAAGAATAGAAGAGGGGGAAAATGGCAATATATCACCCAAAAAAGAGAGTTTGTATGGATTGGGTAAACAGGCCACACAATTATAAGGCTTTGTATGGAATTTTGCAACTTTTGCACTGCTACCATTTAGACATTTTTCCACTGAAAACTCTTAAACTTGGTTGGGTAGCTTTTCATTCAGTAATGTTTCAGTTGAAATGTTAAGAAACGGTCCAGATAAGAACGATAGCAACAACGGCAACGAACATGTTGGAATTCAATTGGTATGCAAAAAGGTGATAACTTTTCTATTGTCTGTACTTACTTCTGATTGGCTTAAACAGCAAACGGTTAACAAAACTTCATAAAGCAGTATTATATTCATCCTTACTTTCCAACCATCTTCCATCTTTCATCTGGTCTCAGTTTAAATGAATTCCACAGAAATCGTATGTGGGGAACATGTAAAATTGTAAACGTTTCTTGGCTTTTGTTTTCAACTCTTGTGATTGGTCAAAATATTTTAACACAAAAAAACACCCTGTCAAAGTGGGCTGTAAATGAATTTTATTGCGTTAATTGCCTTCCTGTAGGTTTATGCATTCTCTGTGTAAAAATGATAACATTCCTATGTTGGGAAAGCCCCATTGCCGCATAAGAAAGGAAATTGCTATCCACCTTACACGGATCATTACTTATCAATATAAGAAACTCGCCCCAGTGCTCTCACGTTTCTGCAATGGGCTATGCATAGCTATATTCCCAATACCAGTTGTAGAAATGAAACATTGGAAAATTGTATACCAAAATATAAGTCACCTAGATCTTAGCAGTTTTGGAAAACCAAAAGTCATTGCATTCGCACATACGCAATTCAATTTAATAGATCCATTTGCGGGATAGATGTAGGGGTATATTATACTTTTGCGTTTATTCTGCATACACTGATCGCAAGAAATTTACTTACCTTGGAGTCAATTTGTTGTGATTGAGTCTCAGAAGAGAGTTCAAATATAAGTCAGGTATTTTTTTTTCTATAGTTTCCTATTGTTTCGTTGTGTTTGGCAAGTTTAAAGAAGTGCTTGAAAGGAAAATCTTTGGGCATCTGCCGCGTGCTAGTGGGCTATACATGTAACACAGCTCGTGCTTTTGCGTCATTCTTCACCCCCTTAGCAAAGTTCTAGAAATCCCTCAATGGGCCCTTAAAGATGGCTTAAGTTAATGTGTACCTAAGTTTATTCATGTATTTTATCAATTCATTAGAAGTACAATGAAAGTACAATGTGCACATTGTTTGATGACTTCTCCAGTGGTTTAATAAGTCATGATATTACAACACTGTGGTCGTGCACAGATAATTCTCTACACATGTCTTAGATATGTTTTAATGTAGACATATTTTGTTCCTGTTGGCTGTTGGCTCGTTAATTCCGGATCGATTGTTTAATTTGAATTGAATTTTGAATAGTATAATTTGCAAATGGTATCAATTTGAGTTTACTTACCACTCGTTGATATTGACTCAGTTTTTATATTTTTCGTTTACATTTGATGACAGTACTCGAGACTGCAAGATTAAGTGATTCAACGACTTTCAAAACATTAACAATGTTAATAGTTACAATTAGTTTTTAACCTTTTAGTTTAAGTGGACGGCTGGTTGTTTGTCACATAGTACCTATATTGTGGTAAATATATATTTCTTAAAACCTTTTCTTTAACTTTAGTAAACTTAAGAAAAAACCAAAAAAAAATGACTGCTGCCGGGCTGCAAAGCCAGAAAAGCTTATTTGGTTTGTTTGGTCTTTGCCTATCTTCCCCTTCACCTCTTTTCAATTCGAACTTGAACTCGAGTCCTAACTCGAGGGATTATTTCTCCCTTTGCAGTTAGCTTTTTTGCAGGCTATTTATTTAAAGAAGAAACCAGTGAATTCTACTCAAGAGCGTGCTTAGTTATCTTTAAAATGAATTTATTACCAAAGCTTAAAAAACCAAGAGACCTCAAAATGGGACAGGACACTACAAAATAATTAAATGTGTAAGCGAAAGGGCCCTTGCTGGTACGATGTCTGGGTGACCCCTCAAGTGGAACACTGCAGTTCAATACCTTCTGTTTTTGTGTAACACATACCACGAGCAACCCAGTGTACGCTTCATGGAGCCTGTAGTTGTTTTTTCACTTGCACCTCTAGCTTCCTTTGGTGTTAACTGTTAAATAAAGTTTCTAGTGTCCATTTTAGGAGCTTTAGTGGTTCCCAGTTGGATCCTGCTGACAATTTGAGCTAGAGAATTAATCCTGGAAAACCCAACAACAACAACAACAACAACTTTATTTGTACCAACAGTAAAGCAATAAACTACAAGATATTACAAAAATAGAAAGGAGTACAGGCTGCCCCAAATAACCATAGGGGCTAATGAAATAGGACAGCCACACTCTGGTAATTAAGCTAATATAAATTAGGTCAGATGCACACATATACGCACACACACGCAAAAGCAAACAACACATAAAAGACTGAGGAAGACAAAATGTCAAAAACAACAGAAAGCCAGAAGAATTATAATGTTAGGATAATGAGAATTTTTAATAGTTTTCAAAAAAAGTTAGCTTTAGGTTTTTCTTAAAATGTTTGAGAGGAAGAAGCTTTAGGTCATCACCTATATCATTCCAGACTTTAGCACCCTGAAAACGTATATTAAAGATTCCATAATTGGTTCTGGCTTTCGGAATTGCATAAGTCATTTTGCTAGATAATCTGGTATTATAACTATGTACATTCCTAACAGGATTAAAGTGGTAATTGTGAAGAAGAGCTCCCCAAAAACCCTGTCGGCCGACTGTCGGCCGACTGTCGGTCAACTGTCGGCCGACTGTTGCCCAACTGTTGGCCGACTGTTGGCCGACAGTTGGGCAACAGTCGGCCGACTGTCGGCCAACAGTTGACCGACTGTTGCCCAACTGTCGGCCGACAGTTTGTGTTATGTTTGAGGCCAAAGTGTTGGCCGACTGTCGGCCAACAGTCGGCCGACAGTCGGTGACCTGTTGGCAACATGTCGGTAACCTGTCGGCGGGACAAACTAAAATGATCGTAAGCATTTACTTGTCTATTGCTTCTAAACTACGCGAAAAGAGTTAAAGGCAGTTCATAACGATACCTTGAGCAGCACTTATACTACTAATATGGCTTTTGTTCACTGTTTTAGCGTTGGCTAGCGATACTTGCCCACATTGTAAACATCATTCATACATACATGACATACCATAAGAGGCCGCGTTGCATTTTAGGGCGATTTGAAGGAAAGTGTTTGTATTGATACGTAGCTTATGGTTTTCAGAGTTTTTAGCCGAGTTTTCGATTAAATTATCTTCCAATGCGATTCTTAGATTGTCTGGTGTGTTGTAAATTACGCAAGTGATATATCCTATACGCATCTGATAACAACTGATTACAGTTGATCGGTAAGTAGGTGAAGTCTGTCGAGTCATACATCACCATTACGGAATGTCACGTTAACTGCTCGTTTTTACCACAATTTTTCTTTTTTCTTAACCGATCGGTAACCTGTTGGTTAGCTGTCGGTAGACTGTCGGTAAGCTGTCGGTCAACTGTCGGCCGACAGTTGACCGACAGTCGGCCGACAGGATTTTTGGGGAGCTCTTCTTCACAATTACCATTAAAGTAATGGTCAAATACAGGAGGTAGGAGTTTATTATGAAACTTATACATAAATACTGCCAGTTGAAGGGCAATGATATCAAACAGCTTAACAACTCTTAAATCTTTAAATAAAGAACTTGAATGTTCATTAAAACTAGTAAAAGTAATTATTCTTAGGGCTTTCTTCTGTAATATAAATAAAGGTTGTAAAGTTGTCCGATAAGTACCGCCCCAAGCAATTATGCAGTAATTTAAGAAAGGTTCAACTAGAGCATAGTATAGGCTAAGTAGTATTTTGGTACTTATGAAATAACGGAGCTTAGAAAGAATGCCTATGCTTCTCTTGACTTTTTTAGAAATATAAGTAATATGAGTCTTCCAATTAGCATTAT
>OX421449.1:29715296-29717796 GCA_949126865.1 Montipora capitata | reverse complement strand
GATCTCTGAAGACACGAACGCGCACACACCTCCCCCTATTCGATTGCAGCGGTCCCGTCTCACGATGTTGTAGCCTGGAATGGTGAGGATGTTGCTATCGATGAGGTCATGCAGCCAGGACTCCGTAATAATTGCAATATCCATATGAACCGTTAAAAGCTGAGCGGTCAACTCGTCCAGTTTTGCCCTGACCGATCGTGCATTTGCCGTGTAGAAACTTGGGAAGCTGTAGTTGGAGCGTTTTTGAGGAGTAATCTTGGTTGGATTGATTACTTTCACTGCTCGTTGACGATTTACTGGTTCACTGGGTCCACGCGCTGCACTGCGAGGTGTGATCCTGACCGGAATTGGTCGTGCGTCCCCTCCCATTGTTCGCGGAACAAAGCTAGAACAGCTACGCGGATTAACATAATCACCAGTAAAAATGGAGACAATTATTTGAATTTCTTGATCTTGTGTTGTAAATATTCCTGGATTGACGAGGTCTTGAAATCACAGGAATTGGCGTGTGTTTTTGAGTGGTCGTATTCCGAAGGCGAAGAATGCCCAGTTCTTGGAGTCGGTGTTTTAACTCAAGACACAGAGAAACGCCGCTAACAGAGGCTGCCAAATTACGCAATGCTGAAGGAGAGTACGCAATTGTTGGTCGGGTTCGGTCAGAAGTCTTTTGCTGGTCTTGAAATAAACAGGGTCCTGGTACAGGGTGAACGTCACCACTTCTAAGGATGTTTTCTTGTCCGACGGGCCGCAGGACAAACGCTGCTTCGGGCAGACATAGCACAACAGGCCCATGTTTAGTAGTCTTCTGAACAGCGAACTTAATTCGATGTTTTCGGTGAAATTTAACCAGTTCTTGTTTGAAAGATGGTCCGACCAGCAAGGTAGTATCTTTAGCCGGCTTGTAAGTCAAACTGGTGAACCTAAACTCCGCTAGACAAGCTAGAAGAGTAAGAAATACGAAGAGCCTAATGGTGGTGCATGTGTCTGCCATTAGGTCCCAATCCCACATCACCGAACCCGGAAAACGCGATTTACACCTTATTCCCACTGGTCCTCAAGGAAACACCGTGGCATACATCTCGCAGTTTATCGGGCAAGGAAGGGTGTATATTCGTCCCATCCAATGTAATATTGATATTACCGCTGATCAAGTCCATACGGACCACACCGTTTTCGAGGAACTATGCAATTCCTCTTTGCAATTCATATCGATGGACAAGTTGAGGGAGCACATGAAGGTAAGAAGTGCAACTGGAATTGCTTGATGTTTAGAAATGGAATATATTTCTTGAAAGAAAGACCGGAATATCCACTTGTCACAAATTATTGTCCCTAATTTAATAGCATATTTTTCATGGTTTCAAAGCCGAACTCGCATTAAAAGGACAAGAAGCGTGTTGACCCCTCTGAACAGACCCAACCTGTGGATGGGTGATGTCATTTTTTATCGCCAACCTCCTCCCTCGAAGAAGGGCGAGATGGGTAGATAAGAATTTAATGACACAATGTGTGTGACCAAAACCGTGACTGTGTGTTGCAATATTTTGGCAATATTTTGAGTATGTTATTTTACGGGGTAGGATCCAACATTTCAGTCCTGTTTCATCATGTCATATTCACATAAGTTGTGGAAAAATGCTTGCCCCCAGAGCCACGTTCCCCCTAGAATATTACATGAAAGTCCATGTTGCGTTAACATTTCTCGGATAAATTCACTTACTGATGCACAGCAATGTTCGCAGGACTACGAGCTACGTCTGCAACCCGTCCCCACCCCCTTCTCCCATTACATTGTCCACATGTTAAGGAAATATCTTCCTGTTGTTTGCATGAAAGTGTACAGTGAAACAGTTCTATGCCCCCTTAAGTTAATACGGTATTTTAATAATGCGAGTATATTTACTGTAGGACTGTCTTAAGAAGAAAAAGACCTGCAACATCTGTTTAGAGCAAGTTGTTGATGATGGAGTCTCCCCAGCTGCAGCATGTTGCAATGATGTCTTTCACAGCGCTTGCTTGAACGAGTGGCATAAAACCTCAGTTGGCTTAGGATGTAAATGTCCTGTCTGTAATGAACTGTTTGTCACCATTCATCCCAGGTAGGAGTTATTGCATTGTTATGACAAGTCATAATAACACAACGCAACATATATGTAACATAACATAACATAACATAACAACACAACCATTGTATCTAAAGGCGTTTAATGCATAGTTTGTAGTATGGTTATTTATAAGCTACATATAGCTTTGGCCTTATTATATATTTCCAGTATTAGATGAAAAATTTATATTCACCAACCAGTATTTATCCTGTTGTAAAAAAAATTGTTGAAAAGTACACCAAAATAGTTTTGCCTTAACCTTTTTTCCCCAGAGAAGTCATTGACTGCCCCATTCGAAACCAAGGACATTCAACACCACCAAGAACACCATCCCAGAGTACAACACATGAATCATCCAGACAACACAGTGAGGCAAGTGACCAATTACCAAGGCA
>OX421449.1:29702796-29710296 GCA_949126865.1 Montipora capitata | reverse complement strand
GCTGTCCCAACACAAGCAGCAATCTCTCTCAATCGGGAGATTATTTCGTTATTTCGTGCCTTAACTCGGAAACTGTAGTGTTGGTCGTCATTGCTTTGTCGTTTCTCTCTGTTTCTTCACGGCATCTGATGCAATGCGTAAACCCGCTGACCACATTAATACTACAAAAGGAATGCCTCATTATAAAAAAGGAATGTGTAATGATAAAAAGGAATGCCTAATAATAAAACGCAATGCCCAATAATGACGAACTAATGCCTAATAATAAAATGTCATGCTTCATAATACAAAGGAATGCCTAATAATGACGAAGTAATGCCTAATAATTACGATTTAATGCCTAATAATTTTAGTCATGCCTAATAACAACAGAGGAATGCCTAATAATGAATAGTCATGCCTAATAATAACAAGGCAATGCCTAATAACAACAGAGTAATGCCTAATAATAGTATAACAATAATTTTGGCGGATTTGGCACCCCATAGTAAATGAAGATTAAAATAATATATATATTTGGCCAAGCCTAAAAGCGGAGCTCCACAGTTATTTCTTAACTGGAATTTAAAGACATAAAGTAATGTCATTTTTCCAGTTTTATGATCGATGCAGAATGGATTGTTTGAAAAAAAAGATCTTTGGAAGTATACAAGTGGGCCCACATGCGGGGACATGTTACAGGAACATGTTGCGGGGACAAAATCGTGTTAAGAGCACACTGAGGGGACATGTTGCAGGGATGTGTAGCAGGGACATCTAGGAGGGACCAAATCCCAGAGTTTACACCCTTGTGAAAAAGTTGCCGGGACACATTTCAGGGACATATTGCAGCGACACATCGTGTGTGCCGACACTTTTTCACTCGTGCGACATGGAATCTGTGTAAAATTTGTCCCTGCAACATGTTCAACTTGTTGGACTTCATGGGACATGTCACAGCGACAAAACTTTGCATGAGACGCCATGATCATCGTGTCCAAGGATATGCAACATGTCCCTGCAGCAAAAACTGATAATTGAGCCAATCAGACACAAGATCCAGCTTGCTTTGCAGTAGTGTATTTGGAAAAAAGATGGCGGCCGTTCACAGAGGAGTCTGTGCTCACGCTAGTAATTGGAATGACTGGGATAGAAACCAAAAACTAGTTGTTTTGATGATGCTGCTCGATGATGAAGCCCCTATGATGCTGGAACGACAAGTCTGGTCGAGTTTATCATACGATTTTTAAAGAGTTGGCAGTTGAAGACACGCCTGATTTTGCTGAATAAATGAGGATGCCGCACGCTAAATTCGTCGCTTTGGTAGAAGCAGTTGCACCATTCATAAAGAAACAGAAAACATATATGAGAGAATCTATACAACCAAGCGAGAGAGTAGCCCTTGCAATCAGGTACCTTGCAACTGGTGAAACATTCCAGTCACTATCCTTTCAGTTCCAAATTGGTATGAGTACAATATCTTGTATTGTGATGGAGGTTTGTGTCGCTATTTATCGTGTCTTCGGAAAAGAGTATTTGAAAAGACCAAATACAAGTGATAAATGGAATGAAATTGCGCAATTATTTTACTCCAGGTGGAATATTCCAAACATTATTGGAGCAATTGACGGGAAAAGGATCCTTCAATCATTTTTAATGACTACGTTTTAACACAATTTCCATGCACAGTTTGTCAAAATGAGTTCACTGTTAATAGTGTTGTATTTTCAGAAGGAATGTTTGCATAGGTAAGTCCTTGTAAGTTTTTTAAAAGGGGAGGGAGAAGGGTACATGTACTTGAAGAAGCGTTGCATTTTAAGGACTGTGAGGTTAAAATTCATCAAGGTTTTCCCCGTCTGTTTCTAGGAAAATTAAATGGTGGATTCAAAAAACCAAACATTTATTAAAGCAATGACAAAAGTTTAAAAGACCAACAAATCCTCAGCAAATCTGCGACCAACAAATCTGGGACAACCCATTTAAAAACAGATTAGCAGTGCCTAAGTTACAATGTGAAAAAGTTGTTCTACTTTAAAATGGAATAAACGGCAAATTGAATTCAACCTAGGTTGGTTTTTAACATCTTCGTCTCTTATTCATCAGAAACAAAGGAAATTAAAAATCTCCTGAGATTCACTACAAAATGTGTCACGGTAATGATGTTCACAATCAGGCAATGCTCAGTGATACATGAAAAACGTCTTAAAATTTGTGTTATCTGGCAGCTCAACTGAATCAAAAACAAGTCCCTCAAGAAAGGATTCAATGAACTTCAATTCTCTCTTTGTTTCAACAAGCCTTAACAAAGGAAGGGAATGGGAATAAACACTGTGCCAGGCTTATACATTTACTGGCATGTTCACCCAAGGTCATGATAACTTCTGCCTTCATTATTTTGAAATGCCAGAGGAGAGAATGAGCAAAACTGATCTGTAGCATTCAAGGGCTGACTTTGATAGGAACTGTTGACTGAGTGATTACTACTGGCAGAACTTGCACTGGCCGGTCTCCCATGGTTTTCAACATAACCAATAGTTGTATGTTGAGGAAAACTACGAGGGCAGCTGCCTGCTTGCTCAATGCCATCTTTCTCCTCCATGTCTTCAAGCACATCAGAAATTAATTTCTTGGCTCGGCGAAATTTACCAGGAGGTAATTTAGCCAAAGTCAAAGCAACATAATTGCCAAAGGCCACTGACTCACTTATTTCAAGTGGTGGTGTTTGCGAGACAGATGGAGGTGGAGTGTTGATTGCATCTACAGCTCGAGCCAATAGCTATAGCTTTTTGTCCTCCCTTTCATCTCTTTCAGCCACTTTTGATCTTTTCCTAGATTTTGCCTCGGGTTGGTCCATTATTGAATCCACAGTGGCATCTGTGTCATCACAAATTGAATCGAGGAAGTGTAGTTGACGAGAGAATTCCCAGGTACTTATGTAAATGTCCTTGGTGCCTGAGCCTGATGGTTTATGTTTGGCTTTGGAGTTTTCCTGTTTGTAAATCTTGGCCAAACACTTCCATTTTCGAACAATTTCATCACAAGTGAACTTCTCATTAAGTTCTTTATTCAACAAGTCCAACAAAAGGTCCTCTGCTGCATTGTGATCCCACAAGGAGGGATTTCCTTGATAGTGTGAAATGAGTGTTTCTGAAAAAGAAATACGTGCATGTTTTTTTATCAAAATAAATTTTAGCAGATGTTCACTCTGAAAAAGAGTCCAGGGTTTACCTATTTCTTCACTTGCCTCTGACAATTCCAGTGACGACTGAACGAATTCCAGGTGTCCCCAAAACGTACACTTTACTTCATACTCTGCAACTTCTTTCCACTTTTTCATGTATCTCAACATGGAGCTTCGCAAGCTATGCCACCTTGATTTAATCTTTTTTAGGCCTCTTGAGGTTCGGTTCACTGATGATGGGGGACGGACCTGTCAACTTATCCTCCTGTGCAATTTTGGTTATTTCGCTTATTCTTATCACTCATTTACTTATTTTATCTGATGGAGATGCTCAATACTATAGTTTAGCTACCGTTATTCGCGTCTACCATGGAGGAGACCAGCACAACGATAGAACCTGTTAAAGTTTTCATTTAACTTCCAAGCTTCTCAACAGTTCCAAATAAAAGGACAAGAAGAGCGTTCATGGCTTATCGTGTTCCTTACGATGTGTCAGGAATATGCTCATTCCAACTAGTCAAGCTCTTTGGTGATGTCCATCCCAATCCTGGCCCGTTCCTGACTGACAAAAAGGTTCCCCCTGCGACAAATGTCAGAAGTCCGTCCGAAGTAACCAGGATGCCATCTTGTGTGCTGTGTGCGATCAATGGTTTCACGCAAGATGCATAGGTATGGGCAAGCAAATCTTTAAATATTATTTGGAAAACCATCACCTTGATTGGGAGTGTGCTTTTTGTTCTCTCCCTTAATTCATCGAGTCTTTTCTCGACCAAACCAGGAATGAGACTCTAACAGAGGTGAACAGCACTCATAATGATCTTAATTCTAATGTCGCTAAACAAAGCGTACCCTAGGGATGATGATGAAAATTATCTTCAACAAGCTGCCCAACTTATCAACTCCTCAACTAAGGACTTAAAAATTGCTCATCTCATTTCGATATAATTGCCATAACAGAAACGCATCTGGACAGCTCAATTTCTAATAACTATTTGAGCATAGATGGGATGAAGATCTTCCGTTGAGACAGGACTAAATGCAAAGGAGGTGGATGTTCTGTGCTGAATATTTGAAGGTGACCCATCGTAAAGATTTGGCCTCAAAAGATCTTGAGGCAATTTGGGTCCAGATTAAATTTCCTACTACTTCTGCGTTATTTTCAGTGATTTACAGATCGGAACTTGAATGATCGAACTTCCATAAGCTCTGAGCTTTAAACCCTATCGTGTTTAAATAAAGGATATGATGATGATGATGATGGTGGTGGCTGTGTGTTTCCGAATCGGGCTATCAATGGTGCCATTGTCTTTCAGGCGCTTATCCCATAAGATTGCATTTTCCTTGAAATGCGAAATAAGCATACGAGTCTGGCTTGCATTCCACGGTTTCTGGCTGGTATCATCGGCAGGATCACCCAACTAGTGTTCTTCGATGGATTCATCACAGAGGGCGCCATCTTCTTTCCACATATAAGTGACCAATGCATTGTGGTCTTTATGTCGTTAAAATTGGAAGGAAAGTGTTTTCGCCCTGAAGTATGAGATGGCAACCCATTTAGTGATAAGATCTGCTGCCTCCCTCGTTTCCCTTAATATACATATTGTTGATTGGAGAGGCGTGAGTACATGTGCTAGTGGCTTGTGCAGATAATACCATGTTTGTTTTTTAAAAGTGTTGTAAGGTAAAGTTCTCCTTAAATTGAAATAGTCACAATTGTTTATATTATGTACGTGTGTACATGCAATTGCAATGTAAGCATAAGTAGATCTTGATCTTTTGTGTGCATCCTTTATCAATATGAAAGAATATTATGTAGTCCTCTGTAAATAGCATTGTTATGTTTTCCCCAACAGAGGTTGACATTCACCATTGCCTTTACTCAGCAAGGGAAATCAGACATGTATTTAGCCTACACTGGGTCACACTACATGCTGCTAACTCCATGCTTTCAAACAAGTATTCATGGCAATTGTTTGGTTTTCTATGACTAATATATAGATTTTGCCAATCCTTAAAGCAGAGCTCCCAGGTTATTTATTCTTTCTGCCTGTGGGGTTAGTGAAAATAAAAGGTTTCAAATTGTCCGCGTTTTGATAATTCGGGTTTCTGCTTTAATAATTAAATCATTTTCTTTGCTTTCTTCTATAGAAAAATTCATTGCTTAACTAGTGAATTCCATGGTACATTTTACGCTAAAAACCAATATCGCATGAATCACGAAGCCATGAGTACGATATTGCTTTTTCGAGTGAAATTTACTTTGGAATTCACCAGTTTGGCCAAGAAAAAAAAGGAAAAAAGCCATTTAAGAGTCAACTGTCAATAGCCAGCGAATACGAATCACGCTAAAATTAAGAGCCATAAAAAAAGGTCAAAAAAGAGTTTAACTGATGTACTTTATTCCACGTTATTTCTGAAAACGAGATCATTCACATTTTGATGTATTTCATTGAAACACGCCAGCTTGGATTGGAAGAATCGCCAAAATACGGCAATGCAACCAAGAAAGGACGAACTTCAAACAAGATCTGCTCCAACGCTTAAATAACGTTTTGGTGCTGTAAACAAACTTCTGAAAACACAAGCTAGCGAAATTTCCCCCTAATTTTACGAGAACTCATTGCAATTACGTGTTTATAACATGAAGGCAAAATTTTATTGTCACTGTCCAGGCGGATTAAAAAGCACTTGTTCGCTCGCATTTTAGAGGAAAACAAACAAATCAACTTTTTCTTTATGTCAAAAACAGTACAGATAATTGTTATTTAATTCCAGTTGACAATAAAAATTCGATTTTCATTCCTGAATAAAGGAAAAACCGATTAAACCACTTTTTGAAAATAACAAACGGTTTAGTGCCCATGAAAGAATTTGTGGAGTAACTTCTTCCACTAAGTATGAGCTGTTACTGCTATTCTGTTTTGTCGTTGTCGTTCTCTTTCGCTCCCCTTTCGTTTCTGTTCTAGTCATTGGTCCTCCAGGCATCATGTAACCTTATCTGAGCTTCTAAAGATATACAAAAAATTGCAATACAGAGAAAAAACCAGCTCTAAGCAAATTGAAAATAAACACTCAGCTTTAAGTTTATATCCCTCCGATGCTTGACTTGAATAACTGCGTAGCTGCCAGTGTGGACCACAGCTATCATGATATGTCAAACTGGATTGAAACCAGCGAAAAATGCAGAAATAGAACATTTTCCAAACCATTTTCCACCTGAACACAAAAAGCATTGACTATGTAAGAACTATAGTTGATGTAGTATGGCCGTGTACCCGCGTCAAGCCACAGAAAGTGCACGAAAAATGAAGCCTTGCTTATGTTTAGGTGAGTTAATCTGCCTTGAGCCTGCAATCCAATCGAAAAGCAGTACCTGCTCAGTGGTCATCTTCAACAAACAGCTGACCTGAGTGAGCTCTAAGTTTGAGCCCGCGATATGGTCATGTGATATTGGTCAGCGGATACCATGTTTTGACAGGTGTCAATTGATCAAAACATGGATGTCCAATGTCAAAGATTTATACTGTAAACTAGTATGATACTGGTCACATTGGCATACATGGAGGGGTGGACGAACTAACGGACGGTTGATGATGTCATGGCTATAAAACCAATATTTCTCACATTGATGGGTTACCATATCTTAACTACGGCGCCCGCGGAGCTCTGCTGTAACATGAAACATCTTCCAGTTTAGTCATCATAGTAGGTCCTTACTTGCTGGTGAATCGAAGATTACTCGAAATTTTGATACATGTGTTAAAAAATGATGTAGTGTTCAGATGCAGTTAGGAGTATCATCTCTTTGGAAGTTTAATTCTTCCTATTACAGTAGTCTCTGAACTGGCACAAACTTTAAAATGTGGCTAAATTACTTTATTGAAGCAAAGTTAGCCTCGAGACAGGGCTTGCTGGCTACGAGGGGTGATCAGGGTCAAAATTCAGTTTTGCTATTCCCCAGTTCAATAACGCAATTTGTCCTACTTGTTATGACTCGCAAGTTCGCCATTACGAAAATGAAATACGCCGTTTTATAATTACCAATTGCAATACTCCATTGTAATTCACTTTGCTATTATTACATTTTGCCTTCCTGTTATGATGGTCAAGCTTCGTATTGCGCTTCCAGTTTTGCCGCTCTACTGGTTTATTCTGTGAACAGCAGTTTGGCGTTCCAAGTCAGTTTTACTTCGTCTATACATCTTTCCCAACTGCTACCTCTGTTCCGTTATGCAATTCAGTTGTTCTGTTACGCTGTTCAGTTCCTGTGCAACCCTGCACCATCCGAGCTGGATGTGCGAGGACTCAGAACAAGTCGGTCAAACCTTTCACAATCTAGA
>OX421449.1:29690296-29692796 GCA_949126865.1 Montipora capitata | reverse complement strand
CGACACCGCGAAACATACCACCTAGTCCATTCCCTCCTTGACTATGAGGGGATGACCCTCCAAAAACGCTGATGTTTCCTTTTCCAAGTTGCGTGAAAGGTACGACATGACCACGGTAAGGGTAGAAGTGACGATTCATAGGAAGTAACATTTGTTTTTTTAGAAAGAAGCTCTCCGTCGAAAGTGTAATGTTACACGTACGTTACCAGAAGCAAATGGAATAGGCTCACCTGTGTCTCCTCTTATATTTACTTTGACGGATGAAAATACAGTAGTGCAAAGTCTATGATAGGTTGGTAGTTTGATCTCTTCTGCAACGACATAACCGGGTTGTCCTCGAGGTACGAGTATGTGTAGCACATTGGCTAGAGTGTCCCCCACCACATGGGACTCGACCAAATCTGAATACATGTACATGGTCTGAAACGCGTGCGGGGATAACAGGCCCCACACCAACTCTTCTTCTCTAATAAGTGTTGTTGTAGTCTTCATGAGAAACACGCTCTGATCCTTATTCTCTTTCACAAGCTGTCCGATTTGGTACAGCTGAGGAATATGATACTGATGGTTTAAGTATGCCAAAGTGCGAACCAAGGTCTTGGGTAGTGTCACATACCAACCTTGAGGTAACATGAGCTCATAGAAATCTTGGGCTTTCTTGTGAATGTAAAAACAGTCGTTTCCACCCAAACTTGGAATGCTATTTTCACTTTTCAGATAAATGTCCCCTAACGCATTGTGAAGTCCCTTCAACATCCCATGAATTATGTCTTTGACCGTACGGTAAATACCGCTTGGTAGATAAATGGTTAATGTCCATGGGACAGGGCCTGTCTTGCAAAGCAACGTGTAAGAGAGTTGATGTTCGCGCACGTTATGCCAAGAGTGTGGGTAGATGATACACGTCATGGCAACTTCCCAGTCGTGACTTAAGTGCAGTTGACTTGTCAATTGCATTGTAAAATCAGCAGGCTTGTTCCCAGGATACTGATCCTTGCTAGCCTCGCTGGTCAAAACGATGTAAAAACTGTTTGTCATGGTGCTCGACGACGAAAGTGCAGTACCACGTTCACGATACCGTCCAAAAATGAGAGCAATTGACCACAACCATTTGTTAAATAGATTTCAACGGTTTGAAAAATCTTTGTGCATAAAGGCAAGTACTGGCATTGTTCTCTCTCTTCTAACATTGTTTCTCGAAACTGTCCACGCGGAACCATTTCATGTAAAAGAGGTAAGCGTTGTTCTCCCACTTGCCAGGGTTCTACGAGATTCGTTAACACTTAAACTAACTTGAGTTTACAAGGGCAGAGAGAGATAGATGATGGTATGATAAAGTTGCCCGGGAAGTTAATAGATGTCAGAGGAAGGATAACACACCATTCGTAACCATGCTTATAGGTTGTGGTAAGCGATGTATTCATTTGCACACCAGGTCTGACTGTTTTCTCGCTTGTTAACCATCCAAGTGCTTGAGCTACCGAGACAGTGATCGCTATCCATTCATCGTAGGAGTTTAAGGTAACATTCCATTCATTATCCACTTCCACTTTACTTCTAGGTAATGGATCAATCTCGTCCAGACACTGCAATATTCCTTCCATCAATTCCAGAGCTGTACGATACTTCCCCTCTGGTAATGTGTACAATTTGAAATCATCCGAGTTACGGAGCATGATGTGGAAATGTAAGCATTCACGGGAAATGTCAAACCACAATGATGGATATATGACACTATGAAGTCCAACTTCCCAATCTTCTTCTTCTTTTAAGTGAATTTGACGGGGTAATGCCACGCGATAGTGTGATTTTGAATTGGAAGGGAATAAATTGCTGCTTGCATTGCTAGGAAGTGTCACATAAAAGTCGTTGTCTTGAATCATTTTAGAGACACCAATTGACGGACAGGAATCCAACTATCGTATTTCTTCGGCCAACCTTTCCAATGAACCAGAACTTCTGCTTGTGCTCCTTTACCTCTACGGCGAAGAACTTTTTCTTCACAAAACAAATGATCCTTTCGTTCAATTACTTTTTGTAACTCGGTCTCATAAAAGGTACCTTTAATCAGTTCCCCATCGTGTTCCTTTAATTTGTATACAGGTGGATCCCTTGCTAGTCTCTCCGCCACTGCAAAGGTTTCTTTGCTCCAGTTAGGTAGGTATGATTTCTCAAATGTGCGCTTGAGCTTACTGATTTTAACTTGGTCGCCAACCTTGAATTTATACTTAACCGCAGAAAGGGGCTTACCATATAAGGTGCGCCACACTTGCTGGGCATTCATCACTTTTACTAATGGAGCGATGAAATGTTTGGTTGTAGTTGTCATTGACGAGGTCATTTAGTCTGTCCAGGTAATGATACGAACTGCTTGAGGTAAACATTCGCCACATAATTTGTTGAACCGTTCCACGACTTGAGCTTTGGTTTCATTATAGGTGACAAAATGGTGAACATGATGCTGTTTCAGAAATGTCTGAAAAGTCTTGTTTTTAAATTC
>OX421449.1:29655296-29667796 GCA_949126865.1 Montipora capitata | reverse complement strand
AAAAATTGATGAATTTCCTTAAGATTAAATCGTAACTTTCCTGTGTTCTTTTATAATGGATCGTGATATGTGAACTCACTGAGGTCAACAGTAATATATATATATATCAGTCCAGGAAGGTGATCTTTGGTTGTCACTGTCAAGGTTGTAAGAAACTTGAGATGAGCTATAACAGTACATGGTTAAGACGTTGAGTTTGTAAATCATGAAGGAAAGATGCCCAGGTTCTTTTTTTTTTTCGTTTCTGAAAAAAATTGACTTAGGATTTAAACAGCTTTCAACTTTGTTTACATGTCGTAACATCAGATAACATGGTTCTCGACTGAACAACAGTTGGTATGTCGGCAAAACTAGTTAGCTGCAGTTGATATTAAACTGAATACTTATTTCCTTTCAGTTTGAGTTCAAGTGTCAACATAGTCGCAAACGATTGGCCTCAAGTAAAAAATATTGCCAGCGGGTGTGACCGGCGAAATACGACTTAATTCGTTGCTATGAATCGCTGTGCACTGCAAATAAACTCGAGGTGAAAAAAAGGAAAGCCTGTTTTTATTTTACCTTGCATGTAACTTCAGATAATACAGGTCGTACATGTATTTAGAATGCACTTAGTGCGCTGTTTGTGAAGTTCAAATTTGTCAACGTATTGGTTGCAAATAAACTTTGACACTCAACTAGTACCCTTTTTAAATGATTCTAGTTTTTGTAGTCTTAGATTTGGCTCTTTTCAACTTCTTTTTCACCCCTAGTCTTTCACCAACACTACATTAAACAGATCAGATAAATTGATTTCTCAACTTTGCAAGTTGAAGCTCTTTTATAACTGTGTAGAATTCCACCATGAGTCAACACTCTCAGTAAAAACATTGAACGCGTCTACCATCAACTCAAAATAAATTTAGCTTGTTAACAATACCAGTGACTTTCGTCATAAAGTTTAAGCGATGTATCCACAGTGCCTAAAGAAATTTCTAGACATGCCAGGCGTAATACGGCTCAAGGCATCATAAATTGCAACAACTGTGTGATTTTCAGTGAGTTCTGTAGTTTTACGAAGCCATCCTTTCATCACACGGAAACAGTATTCACAAGTGTTAAAGACCGGATGATAAGGAGGTTGAAACAGTAAGTTACATCCCCTTCGTGTGAGCATATTTCTGAGAACTGGCTCCACATGTCTCGCATGGTGAAATCCACAATTATCCATTATAACTGTATCTCCCTCTTTCAACACCGGATTGTCCAAAACATCTTTTTCTTCTAAGGCTTCGGCAAAGAAATTAAACAGTTCCAATCCATTGGATGGTCCATTTATTACGTTAACATGGCTTACTCCGAAGATGCTGTGCAGCAAATTTACGGTAAACGTTGCATTCAAAGCATATCGCTGAATTTCAACCGCTGGTGATTCAATCTGTGAGTGACCATAGGTTTGATTGCCTGTTGTCTTAACAACAGAGCACTCGTCAAAAAAATGCATACTTGTCGACTCGAGTGTGCTGCACACGTCTAAGTATTGAACAAGGCGTCGTTGCGTGTCTTGAGTAAGTGACTCTCTCGCAACCACATTGAGTCGTTTATATGAATAGCAAAGATCTTCCCGCACCACTCGAGTTAACGAGGCTTTAGAAGGGCAATTTTCTGTCAAACAGACGTGATTGTGTACCAGCTTTTTCTGTATTTCCTTGGCAGTAATGCTTGGTTGTTGCTGCTTACAGAATTCAACATATGTCAGTTCTTGCATGCCGTATTCTATTTCCCCCAATGCCGTGTTCACTGTGACGGCATTTTCAAAAATTATCGATGATATTTTGAACCGAACTCTTTGCAATATTTAAGTCTCTCGCTATCTGTCTTTGACCAGTACCCTTCAGCCATCTTTCCACAATTTCGTCTCTGACATTATTGGGAATTGCCTTTCCTTGTTGAATGAAAGGATTGTGGGCCATAACTTTCCAATTTGAATTTGCAAGCATGCAATTTGGTTGGCTCTTTGATAATGGCAATCGGAAGTCTGGAATGTAGTTTCCAAGTTCCCAAGAGACTTGCGAACCCACGCGGCCAAAGTAAGGTGAAATCAACTGTAAGGAGAAATGTGCAATGCTGAACATCGTCAAGTTCAAAATTCAGCTGTCTTCAAAAGACTTTCAGCCAAAATTACTGGAATGGCCGAAAGGAAGAATTTTTCAAATTGACACACAAGAGCAGTGGAAGACTGTGTTACCACAGATTATTAGTCATCGATGGGAGATGATAGGTACGTTATGTTCGGTTTGTGCTATGCAACGTATAAGCGTAAATGAGATTATATCTGGTCACATCTTAGGGAGACTAACTCTCAGGATTTATTTTATTACTATATATGTTGAAGTGCTTCAATATACAGACAATGCAATAATTAATATTAAATGTTGAGTTTTCCATATTGCTCAATGATGTCATTGATTCCTTTGAAGACAAGACTAAGAAGAAAAAGAAGTATCTAAGAATCTTTTAATCTTTTCTTATTTCATTTTGCAGGAGAATTTAATTTGAAACCACGATGCAAAAAACTGCCTTCAATTATGCAATATATAGTTTTGATAGCAATGGCATTTTAGTGTTGAGGGGAAACGAATGTAAAGTTGACCTCAAAAGTTAACATTTATTCACCTCTCATACAAAACGTGAAATCATGGCTCACACAATATTGTAATGGTTGAAAAAATTACCATATAATAACAACTCAAAGATAACCTCTTGACAGGCTAGGTTAAAGTTTTTGAAATTATTGGGGCACCACAGAATGTCTAATAGAAATATACTTTATTGCAAGCTTATACAGAGATGAAGGGGTGTTGTTCTTTGCTTCTCCAGTTAAGGTGTTTGAACTTGAAGTCAACAGTGTTAATCAGACTCTGATGATTAATAAACAGCAAAAAAGAGAGTCAGCCGATGAAACACCTCACGGGGCTTGTTCGAGAAACGTTTCACCAACAGTGCCGCAAAACGAGAAAAGGAAGCCAGGTCGCCCAAAGACTACAAACAGAGAAGACGATGAAGCCTTATTTAAGTTGCTGCGATCTAATCCAGAGGGAAGGGGAATTGAAAGAAAAGCATGGCAAAATACAAAATGGGATCAATTTAAAGCAGGTTAGTTTTTTTGTATCGTATTTAATAGAACTGCACAACATTTATTTTTGCTATATCTAAACAGTGACGAATTATTAAGACTAACCTAATTTTCATGTGAACTTTCATATGTCCATACAATTTACCTCTTGAAATACACCTATCACACCCTTGTCGGATAACAAACTTGCCTTTGTCGTCTATAGTGTTTATAAACTAATCTTACTAAGAGTAATATCCTGCTAATAAATTGTAAGTTTCCCTTGGAGTACACTGGGTCAAAGTGTCTTCTTCGTTTGTTAGTGTCATAATATTCCTGTACCCTGCAGTGATTTTTTTTGCTTTTCTCCACAGAAATGAGGGACAAGTTTGGGGTGGAAGCCTTAAGTGAAAGATGGATCAAATGTGTGTGCCAGAAGAAAGTCATGCTCAACAAACCACGAGCAGTCAACGTCTTTAAAGCAAGTAAGATGTCATTGTAACACCAGCAATAAGTATGCTATACATGAAATGTTTGATGATAACAATTATTTATCTTGGTGAAGTTCAGCAATTAAAATACTTTTTTTTCTGACATAAATTACTCTAATTGTTTTCAGGGCACTGGAAGGATTGTTCCGAAAACAGAAGCAAGCAACCAAGAAAAGATTCAGTGCAACTGTCTATTAAAAACTGTTAGGAAAAGCTTCAGCAAGAAGAGCATCAAACAGAACAGCCTGAACTGGATCCTTTAGACTCCACAGAGAACTTTGACTTGGAGTTAATGACAGCTATAGATGTTAATGACGTGTAAGATTTAAGACACTGTTTACCAGTATATACAAACAGTGAGAATGTATTAGTAAGAACGTTTTTACAGTAAAAGTTGAATTTTCTCTTTGATTATAGACGTCCCTTGGATGACTCTCAATCCCATGGAGAAACAGACTTGAACCTGTCGACGAATTTGAATTCAACAAACACTATCTTGCAAATGAAGTGAGAAGGGGATTCAAAAGAGTTCGTGTTGAAAGTTTGGACCCATTGACCCAGAAGTTGCAATCTTTCCTAGCAAAGAATGTTTTTTATCTTACTTTAAATTGCACAAACTATGTGAATTGGCTTTGTGAAAGACAGGAAAACCACAGCCTACAATTTCAGTGGGATAATGAGATCCTTCAATTTCTTGAGAGCTTAGAGTACCATGGGGGTATGAAAGTCATCAACTTGTTGAGAGGCCCTGGTCATGATGTGGAAGGGTCTGGTGGTGTTTCCGGTTTTAACTGGAGAAAATGAAATTGGCCCCTTCCCGGGAAAACAACTCATGATAAAATGTACAGTGGGTACTCCACAGAAAATGAAACATTTGCACCGTTTCTTCAAAGTTTTTTGCAGCTGTCGAGTGCCGCTGATACTGAGATTATCACCCTGTTTGAAGACAGAACAGTGAAAATCATTCCTGTGGCCCTTGCAAAAGATGCAATGCAGCTTAAACCTGGCTTGCTTTATGACAGCAGGCAAGGAAAGCTTATCGGAAGCACCCTTAACTTAAACTGTGATTGCATACATGAAGGTGAACCAGACAAGGAGACACTGAAAGCTAGCATGGTACAAGAGGCAGAGGTTATGTGCTTGAAGACCAAAGACGCAAAATTTGCCTTGCCTGTTGGGGTGAATCACTTATCGAAAGGCCTAACAGCTGCAGAGACTTTGGCTATGTTAAAGAAAGACGTAAGGGAGGTTAATGTGTGTCTTAACCATTTGAAGCACAACCAAATGTCCACAAATAATAGCGTACTTGCAAACTGTTGTAGCCATTGCAGGGACTGTCAACTTAAATGCAGTCTGCGATGTATGCAGGAGAAAAGGTCACACAGTTATTGAACCTGCCTTGCGACCTTGTAGTGACTGCATGGAGAAGGGAATACAGTGTATAAAAGCAGCAGTTATCTGTATCTCCGAGGATTCTGAGTCGAGAAATTCTGGTGCCCAGAAGCAAATGATGAACGAAAAAGAACAACAGTGGACCCTTTCTTGTCAACGGTATCTCCTTTTCCAGATGCTGTGCACGTAGTTGAAAGAAAAAGGCAAAGTTTCTCAAACTGGTTCCTTTTGGTAAATAATTGTCGCATAAACTTAGCTTAGACTCAGTTGTCATTGAAGATGAGAGACGATTAATCAAGTTACTGCGTGAAATGAAGATTCTTTTGGCCCGGTTTAACCCTGGGTTGAATGCTAGATTTATAATATAAAGCATTTTGACATTGGTTGTGGAAAACACGTTTTCTGAAATGTGAGCGGGTGGAAGTGACATGCCTTCACAACTTGAGTTTGGCTATAGATTTAGTAGATCTATCAAAGAACGCTTTTAAAGGCAATATTCTACTCCATATTCATATTTTACTAGCACCAGTTCATACTACCCTCACACGTTTGTCTCTGTAAACTACTCAGACCTTCCAAAACTACATCCTCCGAAGGCAAACAAGCCAACTGATCAACATGTTTGTGAGATGAGGAACTGGAGAGCTATTCATGGTCAGAGTGTTCCCCAAAAAACTGTTCAAAAAATGAGTGCCAAAGACAATCCAGGAACTCTCCCAATAAATCTCTATGCAGTGGGCCCACCAAAAGTCCACCCACTTGATTTGACCAAATTAGGAGACCATCCATTACAACACTTCCCTCAGAAGGAAGCTACGGAGCTTTTATAAGAGTCAAACCAGATAGTCTGTGTTAAAGGTGACAAACGTGACTCTGAGAACTCCTTGGCACTAGCCTTTCTACAGGAGAATGTCGAAGTTAACAGAAAAAAAGTGATGGCCAAAGTTTTCGTGCATGGTTTTTGGAAGATTCCGAGAAATATGTAGAAGTGAAGCGCATCATGTGTATCTTGACATCCTACAAAGATCATCAAGACGTTTTAGAACTTAAGGAGCAAGACCTCATTGTTCTTCAGGATGAAATTCAAGATGCAAATGACGCACTCACTGTTACTGAAGCAGCAGAAGTTGCAAATGATGAACCCGAGCAAACACGACAACCATCAAGGTCATCAAGGAGGAGAAAGAGCCATTTTGCCGAGGAGTATCTGTACTATGACTAACGAGGTAAAACCTATGAAAATAACTAACCATGAAAAAATAAAATATGAGAGAAATTGTAGGCAACAGTGAGGAATATTTTTGGTGATCAAGGGTACATGGAGCGGAATTTCAGGGGAACTTAGAAAAAGTGAATTTTGAGGAACAGGGGAACAACTGTAAATTTTCATAGGGAACAAGGAAACATGCACCACCCCCCCCCCCCCCCCTTCTGGGAGGCCCTCTCTTCTGAATGTGGCGTGCCCATCCCTGGATGACATGTCTGTCTCACCAGAGGAAATCAAAACTAAGGTTACACTTCACTGGGAATTCTCAAAGAATGACCTGTGCCCTGAGCAGATGCAAGCTAGAAGTTACTTCTTGGAATTCATAGATTATGGGATCAAGTCATCGGTTGAGGAAGGTGAGGATGAACAGAAATAATTATTTCTGGCTTTTGATGTAAACAAATAAAAGTTCATTAACCTATTGATACTTGGTAACGAGACGTAATAGATTTTACTCTGTCTAACGCCAGACGATTTTACTCATCAACGGGGAACCCCCTCGGAAGTGAAAGGGTTAACAATATGTAGGTTCACTTAAACATTTTTTTAGGAATTTACCATCTGGTTAAATGCTTTTTGGGGAACATGCAACTTTTCTTTGAAGTCCCATCCCCCACCATGAATATGATCCTGTGTCAACAAATGACTGATATTGAAATTAAAAAATCTGCTAAATGATCTCATATTTAATAGGAAATAATCTTACATGAGTCGTTCCCACTTGACTTATTCTTGAGATTCCTTCAAGGATGCCCAGGGCCATTACAAGAACGCACCATTAAATTGAAGTTTCACAAAACAAAGGCTGAAACATTTCCATTCATTCATGACAGCCATGCCTCATTTGAAGAAAATATGACCAAAGCCATATTGTATGGTCATGAAGGGTATGGCACAGTGTGAAGTGATGTATTCACACCAGACACCAAAACATACAGATTTCCTTTGAAAGCTGTGCTTGCAATCTTCCATTGAAAGGGAACAGGGCAGTACATGCAAGATATTTGCAATACGTTTTTATACCTATGGTAAAGTCACCATAGTTTGTGTTGGCATGACAAAATTAGTTCTATTAACAGACCATTGACAGTTGTTTGCCGTGTGACCTGGTCTGTGAATGGTAGTGAGGCTGGTGGTGACCTTGTATTGATACAGACATCACCTTTTATCATGTTTTCTTGAAGATAAGTAGTCTTCATTTACATAGGAAAAGCAGAGAGGTTTGTATCAAAACAAGGTGAACAGCAGCCTCAAGTCATAGGTCAGGCTACTCAGCCAAAACTGTTAAATGGTCTATCCAGTACCAGTTGCCATTCATGTTAAAGAAACTTTCTTATCTGTTATTTTTGCCAATGATGGTGGATGAATGTAAAAAAACGTAGTCAAGTATTACATTGTGTTATTCTGCTTTTTAAAATAGACTACATTCTGCAGTGTTGTTGTTCCTTATGTTTAAAAGTATGATGAAAGCTTACAAGGATACAATATTTCCTTTATTAATTTTAGTTACCTCCCTTCTGTACTTTTAAAGCTTTCTTTCATTTGCACAAGTACTCAGTTTCACTTTAATATGTGACACATGTGATATTCTGATACACGACAATAATCATCTCCGATGTTCTACGATTCAACTTTATTGTAGCTCACACTCTATCAACATGGCTGACACGAGCCGAACACAACAATCTCACTAAGCATCTCGGGATACCTACAAAACACTTCCTTTTTCGCTAACTTCCAGGATGTCTGCTTTCGGGTACAATACACTACATCCCTCCATGTTAATTTTTTTAGAGAAAACATAAACATGACTAACACAACTTCTACAATGTCTTACAGGCACGGGCCCGCTTTCCATAAACAAAGTCCAGTCGGGTTCCTAACGTGATATCAATGAGCCTACAAGTAACATTCCATTATCCCTTGGAAAGTTCATAGTCGTCAAATCGTTTAGGCAGTCTGACATTTCGAGATGGCCTTGGACTAGCCATCTGCCTCAGTGGACTTGAGATAGGGGGCTGCTGAACAGGCATCGATGATCCCGTTAGCCCTGGGCTTGGGAGTTCATTCTCCCCTTTTGCTACTCCTGCTTGGTTTGTTCCTTCTTGCTCTTGATGGATCGGCTCAACATCAACTTTCCACTCCACGGATTTCTCTTGATACTTTTTCACAAATGACACATTTCTTTTTATTTCGGCACCAGCTGTGCTCCTAACTGTTACCCCTCCTCCTTTCCTGTCCACTACTTCGCAAGGGTTCGGGTCATAGTTTGGAGACAGCTTGTTGGTCTTCGAGTTCCTCAGGAAAACATTACCTCCAATCTCCCCCTCACTTCCAACTGCACTTCTCTTTGTATCAACATACTCTTTCTGTGTTAATTTCCTCGTTAGTGATAGGTGCCTCCCTTCGCAGGTCTGGCAGCTTTGATCGCATTTCCCTTCCAAACATCGTTGCCCTGGTTGTCATCTCAGGAGTTGACCTATATGCAGTTAGAAATGTCTGTAACTCTTGACGCGAATCTTTCCCTTCAATGTGGGCTATCTGCACCGACTTCATCAATGTGGGATTCTGACGTTGTACCTCCCCATTGGCCTGTGGCCACAAGGGCCGAGTTGTTCTGTGTTCTACCCCATTCTTTGCAAGGAAGGTTTCAAACTCTTCAGATACCAGTTGAGGCCCATTGTCGGTCTTAAGCGTATGCGGCACTCCAAACCAGGCAAATATAGGTTTTAGACCTTCAATGATCCTTGTGCTAGAGGTTGACCTCAAAATAACCACTTGGAAATATCTACTAAAATATAGTCTACCACCACCAGTAAGCTTTCCCCTGAAGGTAAGGGACCCAGAATGTCAGCTGCGCAATCTTCCCAAGGGCCACTGGGTGGAAAAGCTCGAGCCATAGGTCCTGGGGGAGCATATTCACTAACTGCTTGACATCCATGGCAACTCTTGCAAAGCTTCTCTGCCTCAGCATCCATCTTAGGCCACCATACTTTACTGCACAGTCTACATTTTGTAGATTTTGTACGCAGGCACATTACACTGATTTCAATCTCCTGTTTGGACACATTCTTTGATGAGGTTCAGCTCTATGTCCTCAGCTGAAGCTTTCTCTATTTCAGCAGGTGTCAAAGCACAAGGAACACTTTTCCCAACCACCGCATGCACAAAGTCATAATCACCTCCGTCATTACTCTGGAACCCGCAATTCAGCCTGGACAAGGCATCTGCAATATTGGTCTTGCCTGGTCTGTAAACAACCTTAAAGTGGTAAGCCTGTAGGCAACGGACCCATCTTTCCACCCGGGCCGAAGGCTTTGATTTCTGCGAATAGATGTACTCCAGAGGCTTATGATCCGTCTCAAGCTCATACTCCCTGCCGAATACATACATGTTAAAGTGTTCGCCAGCCCATACCAGGGCTAGGGCTTCTTTCTCCATTTGGCTATACCGCCGCTCTACATCAGACAGACGTCACGAAGCATACCCAATCACATGCCATTCACTTCCATGTAGCTGGGTTGAAACCGCTCCAAGCCCCACCAGTGATGCATCTGCCACAATTCTTGTTCTGCTGTTTACATTGAAGTAGGCTAAGGCATCAGCGTGTGTGATCAGCTCTTTTAACTTTTCGAATGCTACCTATTGTTCTTTGCCCCATTTGAACTCAGCATTCTTGTGGGTTAACCTCTGGATGGGTTCTGCAGTGGATGAGAGATCTGGTACAAACTTACACAGGAAGAACTTCAGATTTCCCATCTAGGGTTAAAACTGTGAAAAAACTGGGATTGAAACGGGACTTCCTTGGGAAGTCCCAATATTGGGAAAGTGCTACCAAAACCAATAATGGATCATAAAATTCCCATTGAAATCCCACATGTGGGATTTTCTTGTCCCAGTATTACTCCAGTAATGGGTTTTAATGAAGCCATTTCTTTCCCAGGACTGGGATAAATCTGTACCAGTTTATTCACAATAATGGGAATAAATTGTACCAATTTTACCCCAAAAATGGGCTTTAATTGTCCCAATTTTTAACCAGTAATGGGTTTCAACTGTGCCAGTTTTTCCCCACGTTTGGAATTAATGTGTATCAATTCTCTCACAATAATGGGAATAAATTGCATCAATTTTACCCCAAAAATGGGCTTAAATTGTCCCAATATTTATTCAGTAATGGGTTTTCATGGATCCAGTGTTTCCCCTGAGATAGTATTGATTTGCACCAATTCTCTCAATTATGAGGGTGAATGAGAACTGGGCATTGCTCTGCCAAAAAAAAATAGTCAGTAATGTAACCACAATAAAACAAACTTTAATTCTACACATCTAGTAACTTTACACTGGTAAACAATAGAAACCAGAATTCAAACGACTGATGTCAGAAACTAAAAAACAATAAAGTCGACTCCACAACAATGTTCTTTATGTTAAATAAATTGCAATACCACACTTGACAAATTGCCAAACCAAAACATACTATCATGATGTAAAAATTTTTCTGTCCTACACTACTACAGTGATTCCATATCCCTTCCTATCCAAGTAAGTTAGATCAATATCAGTATCTGGGCAACTGCGCACCTATCCCTCCCCTAACCCAACAGTAACACTAACTTATTAATTACAACATGTTGGGTTAGGGGAGGGGTAGGTGTGCAGTTGCCCAAATACTGATATTGATCCAGTAAGTTTTAAGTCACTGAAGATTTAACTCAACATTATTTATGGCTATGGTCGTATCACTTAACACTGACAGTTCCTGTGACTAGTCTCATTCCAATGATTTCTGTTTTTACTGTGATGTTCTCTGTCTTCAGCTTGGAAAATTCAACATGCTCTGGCACCGATACATACTTGCTCCGAACTAACTTTTTTGGTGTTACGTACAGACACTATGAATATGTAAGTGGTGTAAGATTTTCTGCCTGTACAACAAATTTAGTCTTGAGGAGTTTCACACATACTTTTCTGCTTAGTAATTTGCCACAAATACCTTTCACAAAAAATTCACTTGTGCTCCCCTCTGAGCACTAAAGATTTAACCCAACATTATTTATGGTCATATTGCTTCACACTGACAGTCCTGTGGAGAGTCCATACCAATAATTTCCTTGTTTACTACAATGTCTTCTGTCTTCAGCTTGGAAAATTTAACATTCTCTGGCACTGATACATACTTGCTCCGAACTAACTTTGTAGCTGCTACTTGAAGACACTGTGAATATGTGAGTGATGTAAGATTCTTTGCCTGTACAATAAATTTACTCTTGAGAAGTTTAACACATTCTTCTCTACTTAGTGCTTTGCCACAAACACCTTTCACGATCACTCTACAAATTTTAGTTGAAAATTCACTGTTTTTTGTGTCTTGTACTGCCATGCCAAGGGTGAACTCTGGGCAATTGGTAAACTGAGTTTCACTGCCTGCTCCTCTGCTTCAGATTCCACTGATAATGTTGAAGCATTGCTGCTCAAATCACTGCCATCCTGCAAATACAACAACAGACAACATTATACACTACATCAACAGAGTAGCAAGTGCAATGTCTGCAATTTAAACCAATTCTTTCAATATCCTGTTCACACCAAAATTTAAATGTTTTCGAGAACAGGGGGGACTCCAATATAAAAAGGACGGGGGTGGTTAATGGAAACTTCGAAAAGAACTCTTTAGAGCTGAGGTACCGAAACTACCCTTAAATTATTGCCAAACCTAGCCTCCACATCATCATCATCATCATTATCAAAGACAAACTGCACATGTCCCAGTTGATAATCCAAATAAAATGATTGAACTACTGCTACTGCATTACAAGCATCTGTCAATTTCCAATTTACATCTGATATCAATATTCCATAACTCAAAAGTTACAAATCAATTCCTATTTCGGGCGAAATGAAGGCAAAATGATGTGGCATTGCACCAGTGACAATAAATAACCCCTACATATTCAAGAGAAAGGATTAAGCCTTCTTCCAATGAAAGCTTAGACAAGTTTTGAATGTTTCATTAAGCTTCATTAAGAAAGCGCGAAAAGCGAACAAACATATCATTAATTCAAACTGAAGTAGTTTTTGAAACGTTCTGATTCCTTTCTTTACCAAGTGCAGTACTACATGCTGCAGTTCATGTAGGTGGTTTAAGCTTATATTTCGAATAGAACTTTACCTATTTCGGGATTGGGCAAATTTGAATAAAGACAATTCGTGCTGTGCTTGCATGTTTTTACCATAGAAAAACAAGACTTAACCGACA
>OX421449.1:29635296-29645296 GCA_949126865.1 Montipora capitata | reverse complement strand
GCTCTAACTTCTGTAACAAACAGTTATGGTCAACTAGGTCGAAAGCCTTCTTTAAGTCAATAAAGACGGAGCCAGTCATTTGTTGATTATCCATGTGTTCCAAGATCTGATCAGTGAGATAGGTCACAGCAGTTTCGGTAGAATGTCCTTTTCGGAATCCAGATTGATACGCTGACAGAACTTCGTTTGCTTCATGAAATTTCACAAGCTGTACTTGGATTGCACGCTCCATAACCTTGGAGACTAGGGGCAACACGGATATAGGCCTATAGTTACTTTCTTCGGTTCTTTTACCGTTCTTGAATATAGGCGTAACTTTCGCTTCTTTAAGTTCAGGTGGAATTTCGCCAGTTGAAATAGTCAGATTAATAATATAAGTAATGGGTTTGGCTATCACAGAAGCTGCATCCTTTAAAAGTCTTGCAGACATTCCATGTAGACCAGTGGCTTTTGATTTAAGTCTCTTCAGTTCATCACAGACAAACATTTCGTTCACTTCTTCCATAGAAAATTTGTTATTTACTCTTGGTGTTAGTGGCTTTATGTAAGTGCTTAGTCGAAATCGTTCACACAGTTTTCCGGCGATGGAAGTGAAGAAGTGATTGAACTTTAATGCAGACAAACTGCCGGTTTTTAGCACACCGGCATTTTTCTTATTTGGCATGATTTCTTTCAGGATTTCCCACATTGTTTTTGGGTCTTGGGTTTCTGTTAAGCGAGAGGAATAATAATCCGATTTTGCTTTCTTCATTTTCTTGCTAACGGTGTTTCGTAAGCGCTTGTATTTGCTCCAGTGCAGTTCTTGATTTGTTTTGATCGCTTTTTTGTGATGGTAATCCCTTTCTGTCATTAATTCTTTTATACTTGATGTTAGCCATGGAACTGAAAACCCGTGAACTCTTCGCGTGGCAACAGGCGCATGTTTGTCAGCAACTGTCAAAAAAAGATCTTTGAAAACAATCCAAGCTTCATTTGACGTTGATTCAATTTCGAGAATATCCCAAGGGATCGTAATTTTTATAATTTCTACTCTGAATAATTTTAGGCGGAGGGCGCTTGATGTTGTGGAGTTTTCTGACTCCGAAGATAGCACAGTGATCAGAGAAGCCGATTGGAATAACACCGCAGGTGTACAGTTCTGGTCTTGATGTTAGAAATAGGTCAATTAAAGTTCTAGTCTCCTCAGTGATTCGAGTGGGCTTGGTGATTGTTTGTTTCAGATGAAAAGATTTTGTTGTTTGCTGAAAATGCTTTGTCGCAGAAGTCGGGTTCAAATAATTCAGGTTAAAGTCTCCAATAAGAACAATTTCACCATCATTTGTCAGAAAGTTGTTTAGAATTTCTTCGACCCGGCTAGTAAAAGCGGCTGGGTCAGCATCTGGTGTTTTGTAGATTGCTCCGCATAAAATCTTCTTCGATTTTGGCTGGCATACTTCAAACCAAATTGATTCAAAGTTGTCGTTCTGTGTTTGGATTGCACTTTCGTCAAGCCGACTGTAATTTAGTTGCTCAGCTATGTATACCGCAACGCCACCACAATTTTCGTCTCTGTCTTTTCGCATAACATTGTA
Source organism: Montipora capitata (assembly GCA_949126865.1). Taxonomy (NCBI): domain Eukaryota; kingdom Metazoa; phylum Cnidaria; class Anthozoa; order Scleractinia; family Acroporidae; genus Montipora; species Montipora capitata. Next base: position 29,643,725 of record OX421449.1, on the reverse strand, counting down.
GCCAGGAAGAGTTATTTCCGCGTCGGTGAACGAGTCATCAAGCCAAGTCTCGTTTATTGTCACGATGTGCGGTTTGTGCTCGTCGCAGAAAAGTCTGAGTTCGTCCATTTTATTGCGTAGGCTGCAAATGTTGAGATGAAATAAGCGAAGACCTTTCATCAAGGATGGCGAGGGCTGTGTTGGTCCAGGATTTAGTGAAACGTCGTTAGACAGGAGAATTAGGTTTGCAGCTAGTGCCATATTCAATAATTTCATCGCATTGATAAGTTTGACACTTCCCGTTGTTTGTGAACGAGCCTTCTTACTGACTTGCTTATCGCCAAGTGGTTTCACTGCTTTGATGTTTACTGTGTTCACAGTCTTTGCTGCCGTCAGTTTAGATAATCTTTCATCTCTGGATCGTTTCAGTGGACATTCGGCCAGTTTACAGACTATCAAACTAACCAAAAGATACACTACAATGGAGCAGAAGGCGGAACGTAAACGCAGAGCAGCCGCCATGACCACGTGCAGTATTCAAGCAAGAAGATCAGACGTGGAAGGGGACCGATTGATATCCTCATAGGCATTGACCATGCTAACATATATACAGGCCAAACCAGACAAGCAGGAGAGCTTGTAGCAAGACAAACACCACTGGGATGGGAAGTGTTCGGAGGCTCGTCAGGAAACACTCAATCAGCGAGTCGCATAATGTTTGTCAAGTACGCTACACCCGTAGACTTATCTGATTCCTGGGAAACAGAGTCCATGGGGGTCGAGGTAAAACCATGCGTCTGTGAAGCAGACAAGCTGAGCCAAGTGGAAAGAGAAGAAGCCGAAGTCGTCAGCAAGTCTTGTCAAAAAATTGGACAGCAGTGGATGATTCCACATCCTTGGAAAAAGGATCCGAAATCTCTTCCTGATAACAGATCGCTAGCACTGAAACGGTTAGAAGGAACTGAACGTCGCCTAAAGTCGAACTTGAATCAAGCCAAGGCATATGAGGAGCAGATGACCGAAATGGTGAAGATGAATTTCTGCAGGAAGTTATCAGAAGACGAGGTGAAGAATTACAAGGGTCCTGTACACTACATACCGCACCACGCAATAATCAGATCAGAAAAGAAAAGCACGCCCGTTCGTATTGTTTTTAATTCGTCTTCCATGTTCCAAGGTCATAAATTGAATGACTATTGGATGAAGGGTCCAGACTTGCTGAACAACCTCTTTGGCATAGTCCTGCGTTTTCGAGAAAGAGAAGTGGCTCTGGTCGGAGATATATCGAAGATGTACCATCGCATCTTAATACCCGAACGAGATCAGCATGTTCACCGTTTCTTATGGAGAAACCTTGAAACCTCCCGCAAACCAGATGTGTATGTCAAAACTGTGCTTACCTTTGGTGATAAACCGGCTCCAGCGATGGCACAGACAGCACTGAGGAAAACTGCAGAAGAAAGCAAGATTAACCACCCTAAGGCAGCCGAAGTCGTAACGAAAAACGCTTATATGGACGATATTTGCGATTCTGTTGATATAGTAATGGAAGCAAAACAGCAAACTGAGGATATAGACACTGTTTTAGAGAAAGGGGGTTTCAAAGTTAAAAGCTGGATCACCAACAAGCCCTTAAGAAGCCCAAGTCAGAATGAGAAGATGGAAATGGCAACGATGTTTCAAGGATCCATTGAAGAGAATGTTCTGGGCATTACATGGAACAATCAGTCAGTCCTTTATCGTTCAAGGTGAACTTTGAACTAATAAGCCGAATTATAAGCTGAACAACGACAACCCAAGATTAACTTAACAAAGAGATTGTTACTAAGTCAGATTGCTCGTATCTACGATCCCGTTGGATTCGCCGCCGCATTCCTTATAAGGGCCAAGATTGGAATGCAAGTTCTTTGGCAAACTGGAGTCGACTGGGACGAGGAACCCCCACCTGCGATCCGTTACAAGTGGATCGAACTGTTCAAAGAGATGAAGGAGCTTAGCAAGATAACCTTTCAGAGAAGTTTGTGCTGTGCGAATGCAACCGAATCGCCAATGCTGTGCGTATTCTCAGATGCGTCACAAGATGGCTTTGAAACTTGTGCATACATCTGCTAGAGAACAAATGGTGACAAGTACCAGGTCAGATTGATTGCAGCGAACTAACGAGTTGCACCCTTGACGCAATTAAGCGTACCGTGATTGGAGCTACAGGCCGCAGTCCTCACTTCCAGTCTAGCCAAGACTATAGAGCAGGAGTCCAGGCTACAATTCAAATCCGTGAAGCTTTTCACTGATAGTTCGATAACGCTTGCTTGGCTACAAAGCCCTTCACGTAGCTTCAAGCCATTTGTGTCGTCGCGTGTCAGAGAAATCCAGAGCAACACCGACCCGAGTCAGTGGAGACACATCCCCGGTGAAGTGAATGTGGCCGATGATGTTTCAAGAGGAATACTAGTGGAGGAGTTGAACGGAAGATGGAGCAATGGACCAGAGTTCTTACAACTACCTGAGGAATTTTGGCCCCAAGAAACAATGAAAGCTGTCTCAGAGGAAGAAATGGAACGTCGTCAAGTGAAAGCAGTTTGCGAAGTAAAAAAAGTTGAACAAGCCATCAACCCTGAGAAATTCTCTAACTGGAGAAAATTGATACGGGTAACAGCACGTATACAAAGGCTAGCTAGGAAGATAAGCTTACGAAAGCACGCACAAGAAGGAAGAAACGGTTCACTAACTCCTGAAGAACTAGAGAGTGCAGAGCTTTTCTGGATCAAAGCAGCTCAAAATGATTTGCATCGCCGAAAGGAAAAGGGAGAGTTCAAATCACTGAGCCCGTTTCTGGATGGTAAAGGTGTAATAAGAGTTGGAGGAAGAGTGGTCGAGGCTATCATCTCCTATGACGTAAAACACCCCGCCCTTCTTCCAAGTAACCACTGGATCTCCTGGTTAATAACAAGACATGCCCACCAGTACAGTCATAACGGGGTGGCAGCTACGACCGCCAGAACAAGAAGGAATTTCTGGATTCTGAAAGGAAACAAACTAAGCAAGGCAGTGAAGTTAAAATGTGGATTCTGTCGAGAAATGGCACGTGCGACTATTTCAGGCCTTATAACATCAAGTTCTCAAGAAACAAAACCGCAAAGCATTACAGAGTTTTGTTCACATGCCTAAACACACGGGCTGTCCATTTGGAAATGGCAGTAGACCTTACAACTATGGAGTTTCTTCAAGTCCTGAGAAGATTCTTAGCCATACGAGGTCGACCAGCAGTCATACTGAGTGACAACGGCTCTCAGTTTGTCGGTGCCGAGAGAGAACTACGTCAGATGGTAGGCAACATAAACGAGGAAAGAAGTTAAAGAGTTCTGTAGAGAGAAGGGGATGCAGTGGAAGTTCATTACGCCAGGTGCCCCGCATCAAAATGGCTGTGCAGAAGCACTAGTTAAAACATGCAAGAGTGCATTGAAGAAAGCAGTCAGGCAGTCAGGTACTAACTCCATTGGAGCTGTACACAATTCTACTGGAAGTGGCTAATTTGGTGAACCAGCGACCAATCGGTAGGATACCAAATGACCCGGATGACGGCAGTTACATATGCCCAAAGGACATACTTCTAGGACGTGCGTCGTCAGAAATTCCACAAGGGCCTTTCAAGGGAACAAACAACCCATGCCACAGGGTGGAATTCGTGCAGAAAATCATTGATTCATTTTGGAAGCGCTGGAACAGGGATGTGTTCCCATCACTCGTACCTAGGAAGAAATGGCAGGTGGAAAAGTGGAACGTGAGACCAGATGATATCGTAGTAGTGTCAGATCCCAATGCTCTCCGGGGGAAATGGTCAATTGGAAGGGTCCTAGAAGTACACCCTGGACCTGACGGTCGAGTGTGAAATGTTGAAGTCAAGACGTCGACGGGAATGTACCGCCGACCCATAACCAAGATCGCCGTCATACACCCTGCAGAAGGTGATGACTAACCAGAAGCTCGTAGAGATAAGGACTACGCCCTTATCGGGGCGGAGAATGTTTCGTTGATTAACATTGAATTCGTTTATTGACCTTTGATTTTATTTGATTTGTCGCGTGATTGACAGTCAATGGCGTAATAGCTAAGTAAGTTCATGTTTCAGTTAAAATGACACAGTAAATAATAAGAGACAAAGGTCAACACCCGTTTTGTATCTTACGTTGAACATCGCTAACCTGTAGTCTTTTACTGTCCGATCTGCTGACCTGTTTTGCTGACCTGTGAATACTGAAATAAGTTTGACTGGATATCGCCACAGAAGTAAGTAACTTTTTGTAACCGGCTGAATTTTGAGAATTATAATTTCCCATGCAATCATTTCATGAATCACTCGCATTAGGTTTCAATTCTCACGAATTTTGTATCTTTCTTATCGATCGAATAAAACAACATAAAGACTATATGATTCCGTATCCAGTCACTCATCCGATGACCATTTTCCCCTGCAACACCTCATGTCTACACAAATCCTGATATCTCTGTCCGCCTTGGGTATAACCACAAGTGGTGAAACCCACCCTGTTAGTCCTTCAGGCACCTCCTCTATGATTCCACTCTCGAACAATTCATCAAACTTTCTCTTGACTTTCTCTCGCACACCAAATGGAATCCTGCGGACTGGTTGCGCCACTGGCTACACTGAGTTATCAATGTTTAACTTCAACTCGTAATCTTTAAGAAGGCCAACACCATTAAAAAGTTCTTTGTACTTTTCTTTAATATCAGCCTCAGTATTGACAATATTGACAGCATGGCTAGGCCTAAGTCGTAGCAAGCCAAGTTTCTCAGCTGTTTCTCTGCAGAGGAGACTTCTGCCATCTCCTTTTATAACTACAAAATCAGTTTTGCAGGTCGCACCAGTGTCAGGAGACATAATGTCTGTTGAAAATGTTCCGAGTGTTGGCAATGGCTTGGTATTTCCATAAGGAAATAAGGCTTTGGCCTCCTTTCGGGTCTGACACTGGATTTTCCGCGACTTAAGCCACTTCCAAGTTCCTTAGCCTAAAAGGTGGCATGTTGCGTCTGAGTCAATAAGGACGTTTGGCAAATGAACACCTCCAACTACAACAGTTAGCATTCCACTCCTTTGGCCCAGCCACCAAAAACACATAGTTAGGTGTTGAATTTTGTCCTGATTCGGTATCACTGTCAACATAATTTGTATTTGTCTTTCTGCCCCTTCCATTCACACTAGATGCATTTCTCTAATCACGCCGACCTTCACCTTGCTTTTGCCCCTGACCACACTTGACCTTGAAATGTCCAATCTCTCCACACTGATCGCACTTTCTACCTTGAGCAGGACATCTCCTTTCCCTGGCAAAATGGTCCTCTCGACCACAATTGAAACAGTCCTTCTTCCCGCTACTAGTACCCCCACTAACATCCACCAGACTGTTGACCTGCTGTGAAGTTATGTCACCTCCCCTTGCCCCATCGTGAACAGCGTTCACTTGTCCTGAACTATGCTTAGCCCCCATTGCTTCCATCTGCAAATTAACTGCTTCTTGCGCCCGAGCTGTAACTATTTGATCATTCAGAGTAACACTGCCTTGTTTTTCTAAAAATTTCCGACCCAATTTTGCCGAGTAACATTTGTCAACAATTGATCTCTGATGTACTCATCTTCCTGCTTTCCAAACTCACACGAAGCAGCTTGTTGTCTGAGCCAGCAAACAAATTGATCGACCGTTTCCTCACTACTCTGACCGATTTGCCAAAACAAATGTCTTTCAAAAGATACATTAGCTTTTGGAATAAAATAATCATCCTGTACCTTAAAAGCTTCGGCGTAGTTCTTCTCTTCACCATCAGGCGCCAGTGTGAAATAAACTTCCTGTACGTCAAGCCCAGCTGTGATCATTTGTGATCCCTTTACCAAGCACGTACAATTGAAACGCTCTTTTCCATTTTCTCCACCACTGTGAAACGGAATGCGGATCTCCTTTAACTTGAAAAGGCATTCTCGACCCCAGAACTCTTCTCTTTTGCGCATGACGGACAGCGAGAAGAGCTCTGGGGAACTGAGCCAGAAAGTCTGCTCTGAATGGTTGATGATTGAAAGAATGAAACCGTCTCTGATTGGTCAATTTATTACGCGCTACATAGCGGGCTACATTCGAAACTTACAGTGCGTGCACAGTGAAGGAAATGGACGAAACACCAAAAAAAACGTGCAATCGGAAGGTCAAAATTTGCCGTTGCTGCAATTCTCATTTGTCAAATGTATATGATAGCATAGATTTATTTGGAAAAACGGCCCAAAGGGAAAATGTTATCGAGAAACTAAAAGAAGTGGGAAAGATCGAGGTGCAAGAAAGCGATCAAGATTTGTTAACAACAAAAATCTGCAGGAAATGTTTCCGAAAGGTCACAGGACTTGCGAAAGCTATGGATGAATTCAGAAACATTTGTTCACAATCAAAAGAAATCCAGATATCGGATTTGAATAACGCTCGCCTTAAACATGGCAGAAAGCCTTCAACACCAGCACAAGAACCCCATGGAAAACGAAAGCCTACAATTCCCACTGAACGGCACTTTGAAACCTTGACTCCAGCCGATCAAGCCACTCAGGAAGAGTGCAGCTCTGAGTTGAGAGTCCAGATTTCTTCACTTTTCTCATGCGAGCAACGTCCTACAGCCGCGCGTGATATCTTTCCCTTACCAGCAGTAAGCGAGAAAAACGCCTCCAGTATAGACGAAGAATTAAACAAACCGTAGGCCGCGGAGATATTAATGGATGCTGGTCTTCGAAACTCACAGGTTAGTGTTAAATATTATTTTTAAGATTCAAAACAAACGGAGCTCGTCAAAATAAGTTCACGGGAAAAAAGAACTTTTACGTTTTTCGAAAAACTTGTTACGCAGCTATTCCCGTCCGAGTCTGGATAAACTACTCCTATTGATGTTTCATGCAAGCTTACATGTAATTAAGAATAGAAACGTAATGGACAACATTTTTTTCTTTTAATGATCTTCCAGCTCATCAAATCATGCAAAGAAGCCATACCAAAAGCAACAGTTACAAAGGTATTGAGTACTGTGCAGTGGGGAATTCCAGAGGAAATTGCCAAGGAAGTTCTCAATGTTGATAGCATCAAGGGGGCCATCAAGTTACAACTACTTAAAGAAATCGATGGTCAGTGCCAATCGCTCTGTGTAAGGACTCGAGGGGAGCCGTCGATCCTTAAAAACACATCAGTGGAATCTTTGGAAAGTGTTGACTGGTGCAATGTTATGAAAGAAATGAAAGACAGGGCACCAGATATACTAGACTTCATTGCAACAGTAGCTGCTCCCAGACTAAAGAAAAATGTGGATGGTCAAGTCCCTCCAGTGTGCATGGTTTATGCAATGATGATGAATCAGAGGTGGCAAGAGCTTAGCTTGGTCCAGAAAATTGCTACAATTATTCTTGGAGTTGGACACAGCAGTAAAAAGGTAAATTTAAATAGGCCAGGGCAGATGCAAAATATTCAGACAGAAGGGGCCCAATAAGTTGTGGCAGAGTGCACCCCTCAAAAACAGAATTAAAAATTGCACTTTAAAGATGGGTGGAAATTTTTTATTTTTATGGTTGCTGATCTATAGCTTTCAACTGATTTGTTTTACATGTATCTGTTTTTCTTTTATTATTTCATGCAACATGTACCATACAGACCTTTGAAAGAATGAGGAGTCTTGGTATCTGCCAGTCAAGGCCAAATTACTTGAAAACTATGGATGCCATTGGTAAGCATTCATTTGCAACAGTTTTTTTAGTCATAAAAATATATGTATTATTGTTATTTTCCTTCTTGAAAATTAATACTTTTTCTTTCTTTCTTCGTAGGTGATGGCCTTTTACAAAAGGTTCGTGACACAATGAAGGAAAACAGTTCTATGGAATTAAGAGCTACATTTGACAATTTTGATTTCAAAATTTTAGCAAATGTCATCCTGAAAAATCATAGGAACTCTGATTTTCACTGGATAACACATTATTTAACCTTCGATCGAATCTCCAGTGCTGGGCTCGATGATACAAAGCCATTGGTGAATGATATTAGCACCTTCAGCAATTCCAATTACTTGCTTTGTAAGGATGAGCTTCAGCTTTTTAGAAAAGAGTTCATTGTCCTTGTTAGCAGAGTACTGGTAGAATTTTTCCCATGCCTCAGTTCCTTGGAATCTTTTATCCCTAAGCACATTAAGCATCGATTCTCTGCAGAAATGGCAAAGAAATCTGTTGTCATCAACCTACCAATTGTTCCCTACAATCAGTCAAAGCATTCTGATGTTGTGCAGTATCTTGAAGTGCTACAGGAGCTACTCACTGAAGTGTATGCTCCTGATGAGGGAAGTAACACAGAAGAAGTATCACAGTTAGAAAAACTGGAAAGAACAGAAACACTTCTAAAAGGTGTGTGAATGTCACAAGA
>OX421449.1:29620296-29622796 GCA_949126865.1 Montipora capitata | reverse complement strand
ATTACAATAATGTGCACAATACTGTCTTTACATTTATGCAAACCGTTTTCACTGCGTTGTACATGGTTAAAAGAATGAGAGAAGAACTCTAGTCCAGTCTCCGATGACTTTCACGAAAATATCGATCCGTTTCAGGTTAGCGAGTCAAAGCATGGCTTTAATTCACCTTTTTTAATTTTCTCATTCAAAGAAAGCACTCTTGGACGATACAAGTTGAGCGTTTACACGTTGCTGGTTTGTTCGTGCAATTTCAGAGTAATGTCAAGACGTACGGATTCAAGGTAAGAATCTTCAGGATATAAAAGGAATATTATATGATTTCATTTCTTATCCCGGCCACCCACCAAGGCATATTTTAGTAACAAAAGCCACGACAAATCCTTTCCAGATTAGACCTGCTCCTATTTTAGTTTCCCATGCAAATCTGGGCTACGTATAAGCTTATATAATAAACATTGGAGCATCCTTTTTAGATTACGTTTTGTTCAAATTTACCGTCGCTGTCACTACAACTGGGTTCATCTGGTCGTTACTAGCCGTAGTTGAAGTTGATATTGATGATATTTTCCCTTAAACTTGTGCTTTCACTGCTGTTTCCTGACATGTGTGTACCAAAAATCCGGATCATATTTTTGGATTAAGCGGATTGCAGCCTGTGAGGAAACAATGCACACAGCCACTTAAGGAGGCTCGAAATAGTTTTTCCTTTTAGATACAGTTAGGATAATCATATCAAGACAAAATTTGGCCAAGGTATTAAGTACCCATCATAGATTTCTCACATTACATTTTCCTCTAAAATAACGTTACGATGGCAACGATATAAGGCATTTGTTTAAGCTTTAAAATCAAGATATAATGTCTTTTTTTAAAAAGAGGGACGGTGAAATCTTCCCATTCAGCGTTACCAAATAATGTTAGAAACAATCTCTAAAATATTTAAAATTCAACAAAATCTGTTGGTCAGTTTTTCAGAAAAATAGTTTTTTTGGAAATGTGTCGCTAATCTCTTTTTTCACCTACAGAATTTTTTAAATTTGAAAGACAAACATTTTAAATTAATCTAAGCTGACATGCAAAAAATGAAAAAAATTCACCGTCCGGAAGCAGAGATATAAACAAGTAAATTTGCAAAATCAGGAAAAATTGAGGGGGTTACAAGATTGGCATTTACGCATGCGCCAACCACTCACTCGAGTGTACATGCGAGTGAAGCTACAGGCCAACACAAACGGATTTAAGTGACCATTAAACCGTGTGTGTTCAATTTTCGCAGTTTTCGTGAATAGGAGATGTCTATTGTATTCTACATGTATAGGAATCAGAAGAAAGGTGAGCGAAATTAGTGGTATTTGTTTATTTCTGGTGACCCACTTTGAATCGTGAGCTGACGCGAACAGCTTTTAGAATTGCGTGTGGCTTACGTGCTCAGCTGAAAAGTTGGCCTCATGAAATTCCATGAGCCAGCTCATAGTTGGGTTCAAAACTGGTGTCAAAAACTCACCAATCAGAGGGTATATACTGGAACCGGATGAGATTAACAATATTATTGATGCTTACATGTCCTCATGCTGAGAGTAACTCCTCAGTCTCTGCTTGTTTATTTTTTGGCATTCAATTTTCCATCCTCCCAACAAATTTAGGGCATGAAATGGCCAAATTAAGAAAAGCCATGTACCTGAACATTTTTTTCGTTGTGGGGAAGAAAACAAAAAACATTCTGTAAAGTACAGTACAAATTACAGTACACTTACTATCAGATGTGTCACTGTCTTTCAAGACACCACAGTACTTTAGAAAACCATGAATGTCTATTGGAAGGCCAGGATGCTGCGAGGATAAGAAATCTATATGCTCTTGGCAAAATGCCATTCCATGCAAAGGGGATGAAATACAGACATTTGGGTAATTAACTAGTGGAAGACCATTCACAATATTCTAGGAGAAAACACACATTAGTACATCATTATCATACATACAGATACAATGAGAAGGTTTATTCAATCAGTATAGCCACACCAAAGCACAAAACCAAGATTCATACTGTTCTTTTCATCATGCAGTGTGCAAACATCAACTTCCACTGGCCATCCGCAACCCATAATTTGCCACAGCCTAAAGTGTATGACAAAAAAACCAATGAAAATCATGATTCTACCGATTACTTAATTAGATCATAATGACTTAAGGATTGGAAGTTAAAGTTACATGTACCTCTTGCTTTACAGTCATCTGGACAATGCGCATAATTTGTTTTGGCCCTCAACAGGTCAAAATGCTTCCTAATGGCCTCTCTGTCAGCATCATGGTGGTACATCTTAAACATATCAAGGGCTTCCCATTCTCTCAGCTCTTGTTCCATCTGTCCATTCCAAAAGACGTTGGCCACACTCTTTTCACTCAATCCTTCAATAATATATTTTTTTAAAAAGCATTTCTAAATCAATATTATAGTGGAAACTAAAAACCTACATACTGCTATCTGGTCCACCGCTTTTTC
>OX421449.1:29587796-29597796 GCA_949126865.1 Montipora capitata | reverse complement strand
ATGTTGCTTTTTTGTGTGTATTCACTACTAAAAGTGTGGGAGTTCTATCTTGTGTACACAAATCGTTGAAGCTTCGTCTCATGAACGTCTCAATTCAAGTGCCCCAGCAGTATTATCATTTCTGGCCCCAGCCAATGTGGAAAAACAACATTTATGCGCCAGATACTTCAACACATAGATTGTTTATTTGAACACCCCATTCACAAGATCATGTATTGCTACGGTCAATGGCAAGATTGTTTTAAGGAATTGGTAAGGGAAATCACGTTTATGGAGGATATTCCTGACGACATTCCCGCCTTATTTCCACCCCCTTATCATCCTGGTCTGCTCGTGTTAGATGACCTCATGAGAAAAAAGAGGCCATGATGAGCGCATTTTGGATTTGTTCACTAAAGTCCCATAATTGTGACATCACCTGCATCTATTTGACGCAAAACGTTTCCCCTCAGGAAAGTTTTCCCGGCTTATTTCTCTTAATGCTCATCACATCATTGCTTTTAACAATCCTCGCGATACTTTGGGGTTGAGGACACTAGCACAACAGGCGCCTTCCGATTCTATGGGAAAGTTTTCAAGATGCTACATCGCAACCATTTGGATACTTAATAATGGATTTACATCCACGAAACCCCGGACATTTAACAATTGCGAACAAGGATCTTCCCAGCGTCTTATTCATATCCCATCATTTACGTGGATAAGAAAATCTATAAAACCGATGAACCCTTTCTGGTATATTTCATTTAATTGTTGCATATCGAGGAAACAGTAAACAATCAAAGTGGTGGTGACATGACTCTGCTTTCAGGAAAGATTTCAAAAGCTACCGAGAGAAGAATACAAGACCTCATCAAGGCTTCCAAAGTCAATCAACATTTTCCCTTTCTCTGCACTTGTTTCACCAGCAAAGGGAAACAGCAGAAAGAAAGGATATCTCACGCTAGCAGGGGACAAATAGAAGCCATCAGTGAAGTCGCTCTTAAACTACTTAAAGGAAATACCACACAAGTCGAAACTCCTGTATTTGACTCTCAAGACACCTAGTTTGAAGAAGGAAAAAGAAGTTCTCAATCAACAAGGAGGATTCATTCCCGCTCTTGCCTCTTTGATTTCACCATTCACTTTGGATTTGTTGGGTAAAGTGTTAAAATGAAGCACCTACAAAGGATGATGTTGGTTCCAGAGCATTTACTGCGAAGCCTTCAGACAGAACATCGCTTAACCTCACCTCCACAACTCACGACCTTGACACGATTGGATCAAGACATGAAACATATCACGGATTCTACTTTGCCCGAGGATCAAAAAGTGGCCTTATTGGGTCAACTATTACAATGGTATCAAGGTTTGGAAAAACAAATGATAGCGAAAAGAATGCGAAACCTGCAGGGACAGCCACAACAACTCCAAATGCACCCACTGCAAACCATTCTCCTACGATATCTGAGGTACAACCCAAAAAAACAGCACACAGGAAACTTTCAGCTACACGCGTCTGTTCATCCAAAATTCACCACCTTCTCCTATCGAACAGCACACAGATCCCTGGATCTTTGAAATGCCCCCAGATTCCACAGAGAAGCGGGTTATTAAAAGGTCATACAAGGCAAGAACACCTCTGGTTGCCGGATTGAGGAGTAATACAAGGTGGGAACCTTATGGAACAATAATGATGCAGCAAACACAAGTGGATTACAACATTTTTTTCTTCTCTTCTTTACACGTGTGTGATTTATTTTCGCTCTAAAAGCGAATCTTAATAAACGAATCTCAATAAACTAAACTACACTAAACGTGAACAATAATGATGCAGCGAATGCAAGTCCTCATGGGCCCGATGAGGATAAGTAAGTAAGTAAGTAGAATGCAAGTGAATTACAGCATTTTTCTTCTCTCATTTGCGAGTATGTGATTTATTTTGGCTCTAAAAACATTGAAACAGTGCATGCATAAATATGGCTTGACCGGTACATGTATCATCTTTGTTGTACATTGTGATAAGCGTTCTCTGTTAATTCAGTAAAACCTTTGAAATGTTTGTTGGTGTGTTTTTATTGACTTAACAATACCGTTCTGCAAATAAAATCGTTAGAGTTAGTCCAGTCTCGAATGTTTGACTGGACAGAACTGCATTATCAGAGTCACAGAATTTGTTTAAGCACGAAGCAACATGTTTGGTTTAAGGTTACGATAGTTGAAGAACGATCGTTTATATCAACTTGTCACTACAGTATCTTTTAATAAAGCGTTTGAAATGTATATTGTTGTTTGCTCACTGCGTCAAATATTGTGAAAAGTATTTTGAAATACGATATGAAACCAACTCCCGCTTCACCATACTACGGGCTCAAACGCTTCTCAAAATCCAAAATTTTCCAGGCGTTTTAAGAAAAGGCAATATTCAAATATGTTGAGAAGGATGTCTTTGTGTATTCTTGCAGGAAAGATTGCATTTACCTGTGCTTCATTCAAGCGTGAGGTTGAAAAACTTTCCTTAAAAAGGTTGTAACAACAGAGTTCACGTTTGTTTAAAAAGCGTGAAAGAGTTGAGAATGCTCCTCTTTTCCACACAAAACAACCTTTTTGCTCTATATTCTTCCTTCTTCACGCCTCAATCGGCTCTCTGCAAATTTAGTTTTAAAAAGAACAAAGCATTTATGGACTTGTCCAGACGTGTAAAGCCTTTTGTGTGTGTTTTAAAATTCTGTTTGACTCTCATCAAAAGGATAGGACTCTTACTCCTCTTTGTAGGTATGTGACCCCAACAGTCATGCGCCATTTTGAATTTGTTGCTGAGCCAAACCGGTGTTGCCATGTTTTTCCAACTAAGTTAATGTAAACTGACGTCAATGGTGTCTCATTGGTATGTGATGACATCACCTCTAAATCATTGGCTCCCTGTCTTTTCATTGCTCTTTTCTCTATATATTTGATTTGGGTGGATACATAACACAAGCACAGCATACACATCTTGCTTACTTTCTCAATAAAAGAAACCTTTGGGTACATATGTGACTGGCATCACATTAACCTAACCCTAATTTATGTGATGCACATGTTGTTACACGTGTCTCTTAGGGTTACATCGTGTTGCGTCATGGTCCAGTGATGCACGTGTTAGGGTTACACAGCCTTGCGTTATGCCCCAACTTGCCCCAATTTTCTGCACGCCCCCTTCTTTTGTCTTTTGATGACTTCCTGTCAAATCTGATTAATCGCATACAACTACTCCGGGTCTAACTTACGTTTACTCTGGGTCTTGCCTACATTTTAGCATGATTTTATATGCACTTTAAAAATATGTTACCTTATGTGATTATTTTTTTTTTAGCCATTGTAGTAATCGATGGAAATGAAGACAGAGAAAATGATGAAGAATATTCTCTTCCAAAGAAAGTAATAAAGGTGAGTAACAGAAGCTGTTCACTCAGACCTACAATTAAGCTTTGTTGCTGTCTCTCCCAGCAGGGAGAGAAAGAAAGAAATCACCTGGAGCCACAGCGTAGGCTACTGCAGAGGCAACCCAAGCAAACAAAAGATGGTGGGCTGGAAGTCTTTCACGGGCGATTCAGGTTTTTAGCCACTTTAATTTTCACAGCATAGATCCCGTAACACATCATCCAATTTTTTCAGATAAAGTTTGATTTTTAACTCGCATTTTAAATTCCCGCTCCCTAACACTCTATGCTGTGAAAATTAAGGCGGGTGGCGCATGATTGATAACAACATAGTCTTTTATTATTCGTATTTGTTGCTGCTATGCCCATTGTGAAAAAGGATGGTTACCGTGATTTATATAATTTCATTACCAAAGACGGAAGGAGATACAGAAAACAAGCCTCTGTTAATGGACCCTCGCAATAAAGACAAGTATGTGCCTGCTTGAGTTTGTTGTTAGAATAAGTGTTAAAACATTTTACATTGTAACTTTCAAGGAAATTTGAGTTTTTCAAAAAAGCGTGAAGCTTTTGAAAGTACAATAGGAATGAATGATTTGCCAGTAATCAGAGACTATGTTATCTGTAAAGGATTCTGGGATCGCCGGGGGCAAACAATGGAAGTCTCTAGAAAAAAAAAGGATCACAGAAAGATGTCTTTGTCAAAAGCAGTGATGTTGGACAGAGAATAACGCATTTTCGCCCTGATTTTGTGAGACACGGTGGTGACTAACGTTTGTGCGTGACTTACAAACATGTTTTATTCAGTCATATTATTACAAATAGGTTGTGGCCTCTAGTAGAAAAGAATAAGCAAGATTACAGTGAATGCATTCGAGAATACAGTGGTTTTCATATAAAATTGAAAGTAACAGAACATATTAAAGATTGGGTTACGGTGTAACTTTCAAGGAAATTTGTGTTTTTCAAAAAAGCGTGAAGTTTTTGAAAGTACAATAGGAATGAATGATTTGCCAGTAATCAGAGACTATGTTATCTGTAAAGGATTCTGGGATTGCCGGGGGCAAACAATGGAAGTCTCTAGAAAAAAAAGGTATCACAGAAAGATGTCTTTGTCAAAAGCAGTGATGTTGGACAGAGAATAACGCATTTTCGCCCTGATTTTGTGAGACACGGTGGTGACTAATGTTTGTGCGTGACTTACAAACATGTTTTGTTCAGTCATACTGCAAATAGGTTGTGGCCTCTAATAGAAAAGAATAAGCAAGATTAGAGTGAATTCATGCGAGAATACAGTGGTTTTCATATAAAACTGAAAGTAACAGAACAGACTAAAGATAGGGGTACAACAGCACAGACAGAATAGAACAGAAAGCATAGCATGAGATATAATAGGATAAGGCTAGAAAGTTTATAAAGGGATAAAATGAAATGGGATGGGATGGGCTGCGATGGGATAGGATAGGATAGGATAGAATGGCATAGTACAGCAAAGGACCGCATAGCGTTGGTTATGATTTGTGCTAATGATACGTCATGCAATCTTTTAATTTTTAATTAAGCCCACTCTAGGATGTCTGCTGTTAATAAGGAGAGTAATGACCTTATCTATACGCATTTTTATAGTGATGGGCATCATGGGCTTCAAGATGTTAGCATACAACTTATAGATAAAGTTAATGCAAAAGACGATGTGCTTGCTAAGGAAGGAAAATGGGCATATTGGCTCCGATCCTTGAAACTGGATGGGCTTAATGAGAGTGACATCTTTTTTAGACAGAACACAGAGGGGAACGTAGCCGAAAGTAAAATTCTGTTTCTAATACAGAATTACCTATTACATTCTTTACTGGGTAATTTGTCTGCTATTTTCCGTTATTGTTACACTTATTTCCCTTTTATTTTTAGCAAAACTCAAATACTCTCCATTTGCACGCTATCCTTTGGCACGTGCGGATGTTACTTATGTTTGAATTGTTACGGTTAATTACAGATGAAGTCTTAGTGCGCTCGTTCGTATTTCAGTGCCGTAGAAGAATTTTTTTATAACGGTTTTCCTTCATTCACCCTGAAGAAGACCGCCATGCCTCGTACAATATTAAATAACTTATGAAGACTTCTTAATCATAATCGAACGTCAAACGTTTCGCCGGTTACGGCTTCATCAGTGACTGATAAGTTATTTTACAAGACAGAATATATAACAAGTAAAGAACAATGGTCTTTGATAAGGTTCATTAAGCCTGCTAGTGTATGGTCAAGACACATCCAATAAAACCATTCATGATGGTTTCAGTGTTTTTCTTTCTGATTTCGAGCGCTTCAATGATCTTGCATGTCTGATGTAGTGGAATGTTGTTATGTAGAATGTCCCATGCAATGTCTTTAAGCATTGGCGTATTGGTATGACTAACAAGATGCTGATAAATAGTTTGTTTTTTCATCCGTACGTGTTCCTTGATTCTGGACCCAACAGTTCTACTCGTTTCTCCTATGTAAACTAAATGACAGTGTGTACATTCAATTATGTACACACAGTTCTTAGATAAGCATTTGTTCACCTTCTTAGCTGATGTGCAGATCTCACAAGCCTCGGGACACTTTTGTTGTTCCTTTGGTGGTCTAAAGATACTTGATAGCGGGCGACCAGTCATATAATGAACTTTGATATTTTGAATACCCAATCGCTTGATTACTGCTTGCGTTTGTTGTTTTAGGACCTCGTT
The DNA here is from genome assembly GCA_949126865.1 of Montipora capitata. Taxonomy (NCBI): domain Eukaryota; kingdom Metazoa; phylum Cnidaria; class Anthozoa; order Scleractinia; family Acroporidae; genus Montipora; species Montipora capitata. Next base: position 29,591,669 of record OX421449.1, on the reverse strand, counting down.
GATAAATGGAACTTTTATCTACACTGGTTCACCTGACAACAATCGTCTACCATTCTTAGACACCATGGTCACTTTGCATCCAGAAAAGGGTTCTTTCTCGTCTACACTGTACATCAAGCCTATACATAGCCAATGCTTAACACCCTGGGACAGCCATGGTCCGTTATCTCTAAAGAGAGGAACTCTTATTGGAGAAATCAAGAAAGCCATCACACGCTCTACTGACGCACAATCACAACGAGCCTCTATAAGATTGATCACTAACCTGCATAAGAGGAATGGATATCCCAAACGATTCGTAACCTCTACTATCAAACGCACACTACGGACATGTAATATTCAACCCACAGAACAAGAACTAGCACAAGAATCAAGGAACACGTACGGATGAAAAAACAAACTATTTATCAGCATCTTGTTAGTCATACCAATACGCCAATGCTTAAAGACATCTCATGGGACATTCTACATAACAACATTCCACAACATCAGACATGCAAGATCATTGAAGCGCTCGAAATCAGAAAGAAAAACACTGAAACCATCATGAATGGTTGTATTGGACGTGTCCTGACCATACCATCGCCAACAATGCTATTGTCTTTGGCGACATGTACTTGCAGTGCTGAAATTCGCAAGACCGGGCATCAGAGATTAGCAAGTTGAGAACTGATTGAGTGTGATTGGTTAACAGTTTCTAGCTCTGTTGCTCCTCCGGAAATGAGAAGATGTCAATCAAAATCTTAGATGTGTGAAGTTGATCTCAAGTCGGTGTCAATCGAAATTATAGATGCGCAAAGTCATGTCAAAAATTTAACAATGCCATCTTAATTTACAGCCGTGTTTTTGCACCGAGTAAGCGGGCTCTCCACATCATCGCAAGCTCTAATAACTCTTCAAAACTTAGACAACACGGTTTTTAAGCGGTGCTGACAACTGAGTGGCTTGCGTTCTAACTCTAACCGATTTCAGTTTTACAAAGCAGATAACAAAACTTTTGTTTTTACAAGGCGGTAAGAGCAAGAAGTAAGCACTGACGACTCATGCTCTACAGCGAGCTGAAGCCCCCTTGGGAGTATCCACTTGGTTTCGATCACTTGTTCGGTTCTGCTTTTTATGCTTACGCTCTTTACAGCACTCACTTTGTTTAGTTTATGCGTAAGGATATTAACAAATTTTAATTTCGACTTTTTATTAAGACAAAAAAAGACTCTTTTTGTGATTACAAAAGATCAATGAAGTACTGGTTAGTCGCTCCATGACTGACCCAAAATAGTAATCCCATTGGGAACAAGTTTTATTTGCAACAAAGAATATTCAAATTTGGATCCGTTTTCTGACATCAAAAAGTAAGTGCATATTACAATCCATTTAGTTAATTCGTTACGATCAGCATGCCGAAGCGTGTTAGGAACCTGCCTGGCTTTTACGCCTCGTTATTTGATGACTTTCGAGCTCCCGTTCAATACTCTGCATTTTTTTCAAAGAAGACATTTCAAAACGAAGAGGAAGTAGAGAGGCCTCTCTTCTCATCAAAAGTGATCCGATCGGTGCCGTAAAGCTTTAGAGTTATCCTCATCAGTAGATGCTCATGCATTACAAAGCCAATGCTTTTATGAACAAAGCATTTTGAAGATTTCGTATTTTATCGTTAACTCATCGGGGTCATGTTTATTTGGAGCGATTGCAGAATAAAATTTTACGAGTGCTTAGGCCTAATCAGTAAACGAGTGCTTTCTCCTTCACATGATCTCGAGAAAAATGTAGTTTACTGAACCGCAAAATGAGTCTAAAATTTTACGAGTGCTTAGGCCTAATAACTGAAACGAGGGCTTATAGGCATAATCAGTAAATGAATGCTTTCTTCTTCACACACTCTCGTGAAAAGTGTGGTTGACCGAACCGCAAAATGAAAGCTAAGGAGCGATTGCAGAATACCAGTTTACGAACAGAGTTGTTTATATGAATATCATATTCTCTACCATACCACTAGGGGACTGCGGTGGCAGTTTTTTAAGTAACACATTTAGGGTGCGTTCGATTGACCCTATTCCGGAATAAGAATACTTGGAGTGATGATTTAAAACTGTATGTTTGGCGTTTTGAAGCAACAAGAATAATAACGATAAGTTTAAAATAGAATTTTAGCGAAGGATTTCTAACTTCTATTCCGGAATACGGTCAATCGAACGCGCCCTTAGTTGGCCGGGCATTCTGCAATCTAGAGATGTTTATTACAAGTAAAATACTTTGAAGGCACTTAATGGGTGTTCATAATGTCACTGAAGCGTGCGCTAAAAGTAGCAAATGGTAAACGGCCACGATCGTGGAAATACATAAAGTTCATTTTAAAAAAGTCACACCTCGCTGGGTCGCACTACCTTCAATAGCTCTTTAATAGGACGAGTGCAACATTGCTTGTGGGGGCGGGACTATGAATTAATTACAACACTCGCGGGAAGTTCAAAATTAGCCAACTCAATCCCCGTGGGAAATTTGTAAGGGCAAATTTGCATTTAATCTCTGAGGTTCGGGGGATGGTTGAAGGAAAGGCAAAAAAAAATACTACTTCTACTGGTCGGAATTCCGCGAAAATTCGGCAGGACCATCTTAGAGTATCAAAGAAAAAAAGCCATATGAATACTCATTTCCTAACCCCTTATTTTTCGAAATTGTCCCTCTGAAATTGTCCAAGCTATACAAACAAAGTGCCGAAATAGTTACTTTTGAGGCCAAAAAAAATAATACTTCTAACTTAACCACCGGCGTAAAAACGGCCCCTTTTTTTTATTAACTTCTTTACAACAAAAGCCATATGAATACTTGATTGTAAACTGAATAGTTATCCCGTAATAGAAGAGTTTTCAAGCGGTTCTCCCAGCTTTCGGCTGACTTTCTTTATTGTTTTCTGTACAATTCCCCAATAAGCTTTCAAATGTGGTGCTGCAAAGCGGGGAAAGTCCCGGATGTGTCGCGGCATTGTGGGCGATGCACCAGCAGGCTTAATGAACCTTATTATAATCATTGTTCAAAAATAGGTCTAAGGAATATAAAGGATATTTGAAATCTGAAAATTATGCGGCAGAGCTTGTTGATAAACAGTTCGACAAAGCTCTCAGTATATCAAGATCCGAACTTTTGAGCAAAAAGGTCAAACCAGATAAGAAAGTTTTTCCACTGGTGCTTGACTACAATCCAATTTTGAGAGAGATCCAAAAAGTTATCAAAAATCACTTTCATCTATTCCGATCTCCACTAGAAGTCAAAGAAATTTTTCCATCCAAGTCAATTTTTCCCGCTTATCGTAGAACAAAAAATCTTAAGGAGTTGTTAGTGCCATCCAAATTTCAGGTAACCTCTTGTAGAAATCAAAGAGAAGAAAATGGGGTTGTTCAAAATGCAATAAGAAATGCGATTTCTGTAAAAATTATTTAATTCAAGCTTCAAAATTTCAAAGTTCAGCTAGGTCGTCATTATTCCATTCAACAAAAACTTTCTTGTTCATCGCAAAATGTTATTTATTTGGCCACTTGTGCCAAATGCAACCTGCAATATGTAGGCTCCACCTCGACTGAATTTAAAGTAAGATTTCATAACCACAAGTCAAACATGCTGAAGAACAAAAGAACTTGTGAATTGGCTATCCACTTTAATAACTCTAAACATGAAATTTCACAAATCAATTTCATCTTGAACAATTTGTTACTCACTAGGGAGGCCTATTGGACTGCGCAATTATTTACCCTTAATCCTCATGGTCTTAATAAAAGGCGGGAATTTAGATCAAAACACCGCATTAATTACTACAATTGAGTAGTTGTGGGTTGACATTTTCCCAATATGATGCATTTTTATCGATATGTCACCTATAGT
>OX421449.1:29582368-29587596 GCA_949126865.1 Montipora capitata | reverse complement strand
CCAGAAGGCCGAAACAGTACTGTCTGCAGTTAGATATAGCTCTTTGGCATTACAAAGCTTTTGCTTTCATGTTCAAATTGAGCACTCTACTAGGATGAGTCATTGCCGCTAGCAATTGCGCATGCTCACTAGCTCGCTAGTTTGAGCACTCTGGCATGACTTGGATGTACCACATGTGTGGGACATCTGGGGTGGCTTTATAGCTTAACCTCCATCCTAGACATCAGCACTGCACTGATGAGGCCCAGAAGGCCGAAACAGTACTGTCTGCAGTTATATATATATATATATATATATTTATATATTTATATATATATATCTAACTGGATTTGTCAAAAGGTGCCTGAAGAAATTGTCAAACCAAGCCAATTCTGCTGCTGTCACAAAGTTAAACAAAAAGGTACCCTCCCCACCCCTGTGCTTTGGTCAGACAACTGCCAATCACCACCCCACGCCACACTGCGGGCTCACTCTAATTGGTGATCAAAAGCAAACTATCATTCAGGCCTACACTAGTCCTGGAAAAATTGCCAAGGCATCCTACACTGTAAAGTCTCACTTAACAAGGCCACAAACTCTAACTCCAGTTAAAGTCTCAAAGCAGCAACCCCGCCAGCCTTGTGCTTTTGACAGACAACTCAGAGTTAGAACTGTCTCTGGGCTGTTTGGCAAAGCAGGCCTTGACGGCAAGCCCCCTCAATTTTGAGCGGCCACAATGGCTTGAACACTGGCTGTGCCCGTGTTCAAGTGAAAACTCCAGCAGCTACCTTTTAGCGAATTTGCTCAGATATATATATATATATAACCAAAATATGGGTAGAAGTCCTCTTGAACTTAAAAGTGCTCAATAGTTGAACTAGAGCAATAATTAATTGGTAATGCAAGAGTGAGGTTATTTGGTCATTTAATTGCTACTCTGAGTTTCATGCTCCGTATGGAGCATGAAACTCAGAGTAGCGATTAAATGACCAAATAACCTCACTCTTGCATTACCAATTAATTATATATATATAATAATATAACGAATTAAAGATTTCTTCAGCTATTAAAGTGCTCAATAGGTAAACTAGAGCAATGTAGATTTGCAGAGTTGGATTATTTCCAAATTCTTGTGGTGTTTTGTTAAAAGCCGCCAGACCATCCTCGCGATAGAGACCGATGCTTTGGCCATACTTGTCGGTGAGAAGGGATAGCAGGTAGCAGCCGACCAATTCGCACGTTTCAGCGCCATCAAAAGGTCACAAATCAGTGCAAAACTTACACAAGAAAAACTACACAAGAAAAGCTTGTTAACATCAGTTCATGCAAACTCCATAGCGATTTGTTTGTTTGACTATTTTAGCTACGAATCTATATTTTCTTAAATGAAGCAGTTTAACCTTGATAATGGGGTCATGTCTGACTCCGAAACGTCAGATAGTGTTGTTACTTTTTATTCTTAATACGGTTTCTAAATCGATCCTTCTTAAAATAAAATGAGATTATAAAATAGAACTCGCATGAAAATAATTGATGTCAATCGAATAACTGAGCTCCAAGGACTTCTTTGCAGTTAGTCATTTCATCACATGAAAGTGAGAGATTTTGAGGCAATGAAAGGTATAGACTATGTTACAGAGACTAACACATACCGTGCATTTTACCTTTCGACACACCCATCCTCTATAACCCCAGACAGGGCTTAGAACACACCCTGTCTGGGGTTATAGAGGCAAGGATATACACTCAAGTGAAGAAAAGTTGGGCCCTAGGGATCCCCACACTGCTAAGTCGCCCCATTAATCTGCTGCGTTGCCAGCGTGGTGGCCTTGATGGTGTAGTGGCTTAGCATGCCCGACTAGTAATCAGGGAGACGTGGGTTCAAGTCCCGCTCAGGGCAAAAACCAGTTTTTCGGATGGGTGTGTCGAAAGGTAAAATGCACAGTATGTGTCAGTCTTTGTAACGCATGTCATCAGTTCATGAAAAACAACAACGGCGTTGCAATGTGTTTGTTTGCCTATTTTAGCTAGGAATCCGTATATTCTTAAATGAAGCAATATAAAACGAGATTAGAAAATAGAACTCCAAAGAAAATAACGGATGTCTACCAAAAAAAGTTCAAAGGCGTGTCAACAGTTCAAAAGAACCAACAAATCGAAAACAGCAAACCAGCAAAGTGTTGTCAGCAAAATCATGTGAATATTCGCCTTTTGAAGAATAACCAGGTCTTTTATTTCATTGCTGATGTTTTTCCATCTCTTTGCAACGTTAGTAAGTGAAAACATTTTGACAGGTAAAATCCAACGTTCTGTTGAGCCGTAATAAAAAATTTTCAATTAGTCACGACAGTTTCAGCATGGAACAGATTTCAGACTGTGGTCCATAAATGCTTGTAAAAAAGCTGGACAGGCTACTAGCACGCGATTAGCCAATCAGATTCAAGGATTTAGGATTCCGGCCCGCTAAGATGCTTCAGAAAAAAATAAATAATGATTATTTCAAACAAGGTTATACAAACAGAAACATATTGCTTTTTCAGAAGCTTGAAAGCGAAAGAAGATATGGACCATTATACCATCCTCAACATCCTGCTCGATATCCCTGAAGAACTAGATTTGAAACACAAGCCCTTTGCTATAAGCGAGGATAAAATATTTACTGTCAATCAGAGGGCGATACCCATTGCTCTGCAGAAGCAGATGACAACGGAGCATACATGTCGAAAGGAAATGCAAAGCAATACAGACGTACCTCTGGGTCTCGTACAGTCCATTCAGAAAATGGGGTGTTCTTTGCCAATGTAAAAGCATCAAAAGACTACAAAAAGAATTATGTTCCGAAGGAGGAGGTTTATGAACTCCCCAGATATTACAAAACGAACCAAGCCAACCTTTCATCACTGTTAGAGCAGCCAAAGAAGGAGAACCAAGACCTTGGTATTTGGTCCTGTATAAGTAGGCAGGTGAACCGAGAAAGTTTATTGTGCAGCACCGTGGTAACGCCAAGAAACTAACAGCGTCAGCTTATTTCCGGAAAGCCCCAGTAGTTTCCGAGATGACTGAGGAGTATCTAAACTAAGTACTGTCTGTTGATAACATACATGCTAGAATGTCAAAAGAAGTTTGTCAAACCGTGAGTGAAACTATCTCAGGACCAAAAATGATAGACAACTGAAAGTTCCACAAGAGAGCAACTGAAGAAACACGGGATACTGCTGAAGAGCACAGGGAAGCAGAATCCTTGATATCCAGCCTTGAGAGTATACCAAGCATAAATACTGTGTCCTTTACCAAAACACAATACTCATGTGTAAACATTCCAGCACATGTGCTTGACGATTTAAACCGATTCTATGCACTTGGGAACAGCATATTGCTTGTGGACACAACCTTAGAACTAGTGGATGGTCTCTCGCTTAGAGACACCACATTCAGTCACGAACCACCTTATCACATAGGGGGCAAAATTACTGAATGCTGATTGGCTGAGACAGAGGCCATTTTTCCTTAATCACGAGGGCCCTTTTGGTAATCAAGAGGGCATGATTACTTGATCCTGATTGGTTTAAAGTTGCTTAGCAACGAGGTTATTGCTAAGATTTGTTGCCGATTAAAATTTTCTGCAACAATGGCTTCCCGTTTTGTTGAAGCCGACAAAGAGTTTATTGAGGAAATAAGAAACACAAGTGAGAACAAAAACACAAAAAGAAGTACGGACTACTGGACTAACGTTTTCCAAAAATGGGAAGACGAAAGGAAAAAATGAGCAACTTGAAAGCTACGAAGTACCAGAGCTTAACAAAGCGCTTGCCCAATTTTTTGCTGAGCTGAGGAAGGAAAATGATAAAGACTACGAACCAGACTCGCTGAAGGTAATGCAGGCAGCTTTGAGATCGCCTTTTAATATGCAAAACTTATCCCAAGTCTATCGTGAGAGATACAGAGTTCCTGTCGTCAAGAAAAGTCTTAGAAGGAAGCTACGCGATCGATAATTTTGCCCTTTATGTGATAAACAAGTAATCGCTAGTGCCCTCGGGCAATTAAGGATTAATTTCACTAGTATTTTCCAAATTGCCCTCGTTGCTTCGTGACTCGGGCAATTTTGTCAAAACTTTGAAAATATGCGTGAAATTAATCCTTAATTGCCCTCGGGCCCATGCGATTACACATACGAAACGGAAAGCACCCTGAATTTCCGGACCCTAGTTTCTGGCACTTTAAGAAGGGCCACAAAACTTATCGCATGTTCGCAGGTGAATTAGCCATGGCCAAGCCCAAGCTACTTAAAATCAAAAAGGTTGGTCATGATCAATGCACAAAACGTGTGGTGCACAAAGCATATCAAAGAACGCGATGCCCAAAAGCTGAAAGCCATGGGATGTAATGAAAGGACACAGAGGAGAATTATGCCTGACATCTACGGATGCCAAGAAGAAATACTATTGGAAAATGGTTTAGCCGACTCAGAAGACCCAGCTGACTGTGAAGCAAGGCTAGCGAGCTTGAAGGATGTGTGGGAGAGACTGGTCCCAGGTTTTCACGAATGGTTTGACACAATTCAAGACCTGCCTTATTAATTCAGCACGCCAGCAACTTGGGCTAAGCAGGCGTTTGTTAACCAACAGGCTTGAATTGAAACATAAGCTAAAAAAGAAACGCTCACGGGAAAGCAAAGTGCCAAAAGAAGTCACCAAAGTGACACAAACGCTTGAAGGCTGGACCAAGCAATTCTACGTAGAGAAGGAAAGGGCCTTGATCCTGGCTATGAACACTTCCTGGTCGATCCCGTTACCTGGAATAAATGGGGTCCCTAGTGCCAGCCGCAACATTTGTTTAGTTTAAAGCGATTTACCCCAAATCTTACAACACTTACAAGGAGCCAAGTGCTGCTGGTCTGAAGGCAGCTCCACAAAATAACGTATGAAGATGTAACCTCCCAGAACAGGAGCTATTTCTAAATAGAACAGAGCCAGAGCCAAAGGCGCCAATAACAATCAGTGGGCGGTAGTTTTCACTATATTTCCTTTACTTTTACAAATTCAGTTGTATGTTTATTAGTTTAATTCTTTTTTGGTCAGCATTTTTTTGTTGAAATTATCTATCCATTCTTTTTTAGCGGAGCTCCGCGCGCACAGAGCACCATAGCTTAGAAAATATGGTAACCAATCGATGTGAGAAAATTTGGTTTTATAGCCATAACGTCATGAACGTCCGTCCGTCCATCAGTCCGTCCGTCCGTCCATCCCTCC
>OX421449.1:29574868-29577368 GCA_949126865.1 Montipora capitata | reverse complement strand
GATTGGGCGCTTATATAATGTGCATGTTGTGTCACTATAATATGCCACCGCTGGCAGGAATGTATTTGAAACTGGACATGGCGGAGAGAGACAGGAGTGATACGTCTGCAACAAAACAGCCATCGTCTCTCAGTTCTTGTTCTGCTAAAAAAACAATACATGTTCACTGTATCTGCACTTCCTGCAATGGAAAACCTGTGAATTACCGGACTCAATTATCTCACCTAGAATTTGAGAGAAAGTTTGAAGCTGCCAATACAAGTAACTTGCCAGGTAATATATCTAATGTGGTTAGGAACTGTGCAGCGCTGATAAATCGAGTACAATTAAAATAATTTTTTGTCCTTTGCACTAATATATCCACTGATGAAGGGACAGTAGTCCCGAAACGTTTGGATTTTGAAATATTTTAGCGCAAAGAACAAAAAAATATTTTAATTGTACTCAATATATCTAATACACTGTAAGTCTTAATATAATTATTATTGCTATGAAACGTTTATTGCAAAACACCCAAAAGACCAGCCCTTATTATAGAAGACTTTATTGTGCAGAACACAATCTTTCATTATTTCATGAATTAACCAGCTATACAATTTTTTCCTGCTCCTATAATCCTTAAGTGAATTCATCTGCATATTATCTGTGCCTATTACAAGTTAAAAACGTTAGTTTTTTACTGCAAGTAAGCTAGTGTATTTCTTTTGGTTTCTTTTTGGTAGCTATAGATCCATCCATTGGAATATTTGCCACTGATGAAGAATTGGAAGATGAAGATGTGACTGACAATTTTGAGTATATTGAATCTCCTGATCCTCAAATCCATTCGGTTGTGTCTCCAAATTGCTCTGCAAACGAAAATGATTTTGGGGAAAGCAATGTAATAGTTGGCAATACTGAAGAACAGAAGTTATAAAGTACGCGATTGTGAAGAGCATTTTTGAAGCCATTGAACTGAGCACAAAAACATGTGCTTCTTTAGCCACAATTACAGACCTGCTATGCTTTGCACGCCGTATGTATTGCAGAGGGAAAGATATTGATCAAGACGATCACCCAATGAAATGTTCCTGGCCCAAGGACTGGGAAGGAGCCAAAAAATATCTCAAGGATGTAGGCTATGAGGATGCTCATGAATACTTCATTTGTTTGAATGCGACACATAAGCAGCACTGGAATATTATGAAGTCTGCATCTGAAAAGTGTCGTTTCTGCGGAGAAGTAGGGACTATTAAGTATTATTGCCTTGGATTGGACAGCAAAGTTAAGCAGTGGACAGCGGACCCAGACATGTGTTCAAAGATGACAGCTCACTGGTCAGAGAAGGAACACTGGATAAATGGAAATGATGATGGTTGGAAGAACAAGAAGGAGGTCTGGCACGGAGCTAGATTTGCAGAACTGGCTTGGTTCTGGGACCCTGATAAAAGTTGGTGTTTGCCTGCAAGATGTGCCAGAGAGTGCTGACGAAGTATGAGAAGCCACTGCTCAGCCCAACAGAAAAAGGGAACTCTACTGGGAGTGTTGCTGTACAACATTTCTTCATCAACCTGTGTTTGTAAAAGGTGACCCAAGGAACATTGCATACATAGGTAAGGTAGTTTATGATAAGCATGATACATAATATTATTTGATTAAAATAGTGCTACTTTGTATCTGGCCTTCTTTCCCTGCAACAAAATAAAGAGTCACATGTTTATTCATCATCCGTCTTGGTCAGTATATGACTGATGCAATACTCCCAGTAGCATTTTCTTTAACACTGTTTTCATCATGTTTGTTTACCCCTTTTGCTTCTTTATATTTTACTTCAACTAAAACTATTCAATTGTAATTTATTCATTGTACAGTTTTGCTTTTCAGGTCACTGGGATGGCTTTCAGCCATTTGGAAGGAAATCACGTAGTACTGTTAAGGTCAATTATATTGGATCTATTCAAATCTTACAGTTAGTCAGTATCAATGGTTAATGATACTCTATAATTGAAACATCTTGCATGTGCTGCATACAATAATATAACTTTGTATCAAAGTGAATTCATATTTTCTGAGCACCCAAGACCCTGCATACAAATATGAGCAAGCATTTGCGATTCTTCCCTTACAACTATCCTTCTGACAATGCAACTTGTATACTTACTTTCTTATGATAGGTGCAATAGATGTGTCAGTGGCAACAATAGCAAAGGAGCAACGCTTACGGACAGGTGAAGTCTACACAGTTGGATTTGTGCCATCTTATGACCTGCCTGATCCACGGCCAAACTCCATTGACCCACTTGTCAGTGATATTGAGAAAGGATTTATTGAAGGTAAACTAATTAATTTAGGTGTGGACATAAGCTATTTGTCGCTGTATGAATGAGTCAACAAAATACATTTTTAATTACAGTTACTATGACAAGGAAACTTGTACATGTACCTTTATATAATATTGTTATTTCAGGGCACTTTCCATTTGTCAGAACTGACCAGTCTGGCTGGTCAATTCATAAACAAA
>OX421449.1:29552368-29554868 GCA_949126865.1 Montipora capitata | reverse complement strand
TTACAGTATGTACATTTGTCCACATTATTGCTATGCACAGAAGATGTAAGCATTATCGTTGTTGTTGGTAAAACGATCCCCACAGATCAATATACTCTTTTAGCCATTTGTGTAAATCTCTTTAAGCAAGGCCATGCAGGAGATCTTTATTAAACTTTGGGAGTGAATCATGACCATTGTGTCCTGGTGTCTTGTTAAACACCTTGTTGTTTTGTAGGTCATTGATCATTTGAACAACAGCTTCTTCCTCTTTGGGGTTTCTCCTGCAGAAATGCCGCTCCTTGAAATGACAGTCACGATCGACAGACTTCTAAAGAAGTTGCCTTGATTCCAAGGTTCCTGCTGTCCTTTCAGGTATTTCGTTCATCTAGGTTTGCACCCAAGTTGCGCCACATGGAATTGATGACTTTATGGTCATGTTGTTTCTGCAGATCAAGTGGAATGTTTCCGCCTGGAAGACCACTCTCATTAAAAGTTCTGTTCCACTTTAATCTCAGTGCTTGTGATGGTGGAAGGATTGCAGTGCACTTCACCAAATACAACAGAACAGCATACACATACTTGTATTGACCAAGCGTCTTGTAAAGAAGCAAAACCAGTTTGTACAAATGAAATAGTCTAGCACCATCACCTTCTTTGACTGCATCATTAAACTCAAATAATACCAATCCAAATGTTAGTTTGGCACTGTGATAATTGAACATGTAGTCAACTTGACTTTCATCAGCTTGTATGCTGCTGTCATCCGGAAAGGTTTCTCCATGCCTTTGTTCTCCTCATGTCTGTCATAGAAAAAAAAATTATTATTCATCATGAAAAGACAATGAAGCAAGAGCGATCTTTATGTGTAATTTTTGTATTTCCCCTCTGTTCCTTGTACAATTGACATAGGTTGAAATCGTTCAAATAGTCGTTAATTCAAAAGTGAGTATGGAGGAGGATTTTTTTTGGTAGGAGAAAAGGGTTGTGTATAAATGTAACAATCAAAAGAAGCACAGCTTTTTCTTGTTGCCGTGTGGATTAATGTTCAAGACCAAGTAGTACAATAACACTACAGTAGTAGTAACCACAGGGATCTCTGATGTCAAATCCAGTATCAAATGAGTAGTACTTCATGTCTGATAGGATTATAAAAATCAAAGATCTTACATGTTGATAATATCACTATTTCACCTCAAACTTTCACACTTAAGCTGCAAGACAAGTAAGCTACCACAAACTGTTTTCCAATGGAATTTTTTGGAAAATTTGAAAGCAAAGCAGTTTGTGATGTCAGCTCTACAGATTCACATGCGTAATTCATATCACAATCAACTGCACGACATGCCCATCTAGATTGTTAGTTCACTACTTCCAGTTCCATGGTCTGTTGAACCAATGATGACAGGTCATCTTTGTTAAACACACATTTCCTGACATGTTCTTCACAAACTTCAAGCAACCACTTAGCTCTTGTCTGCTTGGACACAGATTCATCAGGCATGGCTATGCCTGGCGTATCTAAACAAGGACATTGAGAGTGACCATTTTGAGTTTTTTTCGTGACCAAAAGAATAATTTTGTACATTGTAATCTTAAATTCTGTAAATATTTCCCAAATTGTCATAATTTTGTTATAAATGGGTAATTCTTCGGGGGGGTCAGGGGGCTCTAATCATAACGTTAATAACAATGACAACAAAAATGGTAATTATACTAACAATGTTAAAGTTCTAAAAATGCACCTGGCACGTTATTTTTTTACAGCAAATTGGGGCAATAAAAATATGGCTCTATTAACCTTTGCCTTCTTCTAAAGTTCAACTTGCCACATAATAATGACATTTTATTGGTAGTAAAATGCCCTTGTCAGGCCATATTCTTGCAATTTCAGCAGTGTAAATTAGCAAAATAATTATAACATATCGCTGTAGTTGTCTTCCTACCACCGATTTTATCCATTCCTGTCATTTGCATGAGTGAGGTGCATATGTGGGCCTCTGTCTCTCCAGCATGGAACTCACTATACTCGTTATAGTGGTTTATAACACCCTTTGGTGCGTTTGTTTTGCCAGTGCTATTGATGCTTTCTCTGGACGTTCCAACTTCAGCTACAGAGGAGTGCTTTATAAACATCTTGAACTCTGTCTGTTTGAAGAGAAAATTAAAAGACTAGAGAAACTGCATCATTTTTTTGGAAGTGGAGTACTCAAACTAGGGATGTAGAGCTGCAAGCCCACTGTTGTAATGAGTCAGAAATGTAGGAAATTAATAGAGCTGAAATCAATTATTTCTCATAGAGATAAAATATTGGTCAATGGTGTAACTAATGCATCAAAGCTTGTACAAAAGTGTATTTAGCATGCCAATCTGCAAACTCGGTGTCAATGTCTTGCAGTCTCTCCTATTTGTTCACTCCATCGCTGTATGTCCAGATGACATTCCTTGCATGTTCCTCAAAGAGTTGGTCACCTGGAGACAAACCTGTTCGAGGATGGTCTTATTGGTCCCCTTAATCATG
>OX421449.1:29527368-29542368 GCA_949126865.1 Montipora capitata | reverse complement strand
GAGAAATATACAAACTGCTTTGATTCCGTTTGTGAATACGCTGATTGGAGCGGAGTAGTCCGTCAACGCTGCTCAATCGAACTTTCAGTACAAAGTGAAAGTGAGAGGGAACAAGCTACTTCGATTCATGAACTTTCAGTTCGATACGCTAGTTCGATTGATGAACACGCTGGTTCGATTTCGTGATTGCTGAACTTTCAGTTACATACGCTGGTTCGATTGATGAACACGCTCGTTGAATTCTGTGGTGAACACGCTGGTTCGATTTCGTGTCTCGAACACTGAATTTAAACACTGGATTTGCTCTAGTTCCAACAGTTTTCCTCAATATTCGAATTAGATCAAGGGTTTTGTAAAGGCACGCTGGCCGATTGAAGTTTCAGTTTGATTGATGAACACGTTGATTCTATTGATTGCTGAACTCGCTGGTTCAAATCACTAGCGAACACGCTGGTTCTATTGATCTCTCTACCAGTGTATAACACGCTAGTGCTATTGGTCTCTCGACCACTGTATATTCTGAGCAAAGTGAGAGGGAACAAGCTACTTCGATCGATGAACTTTTGGTTCGATATGCTAGTTCGATTGATGAACATGCTCGTTCAATTCTGTGGTGAACACGCTGGTTCGATTTCGTATCTCAAACAGTGAATTTGAACACTGGATTTGCTCTAGTTTCAACAGTTTTCCTCAATATTCGAATTAGATGAAGAGTTTTGTAAAGGAACGCTGGTCGATTGAAGTTTTAGTTCGATTGATGAACACGCTGGTTCAAGTCAGTAGCAAACACGCTAGTGCTATTGGTCTCTTGACCACTGTATATTCTGAGCCCATGAAATTCTTTACAATTCAATAACGACCACAACAAAGAAAACACTCACCTTCTACAACAAGATCGAGCTGCTTGCACTTCAAACCAAATGAAGAGACGCTTCCACAAACAAGCTCATCAAACAACCACGTGAAAGTGTCTAGATGTACCGCCTCCTGATTGGTTAAAAACTACAATGTAACACGTCTTTTCGTTGGCTTGAATAGTTCCTTCCTTGCAATTGGCTTAAACTGAGACATTCTTACATCTTACACCTTACACCTTACACTTACACTTTTCAATGCCGATCGATAATTTTTTCTCATACGCCATTCTTCGTGCGGCATTATTCTCTGCCGCCTCGCCAGCCGAGTGTCTTCGCTCGGCTGGCTTGTTGGCAAAGAGGGGAACTATACATAGAGTTTTTGAAGGGTGCCTGCAAAGAATCTGGCAACGAATGCTGCGCATTTTGCAAGGAATGGAGTGGACCTCAAACAGGTTATGTCCCAAGGCCATATCCTGACTACAACAAGGAAGGACACCATTACATGGATGCCAGCAAAACGCCACTCAGTGGGACAGATGGAAAATTACGCGAGGTTGATGATTACCAACCCCGAGCACAAATCCGTAAGTTATATCATTGTAAAGAGATATCTTCTAGTGACGAAAGGAAAATAGAGGAGTTTAGCAGAAAGTATGTGGTTGCTGTAGGACTGGTGCGAGAGTAGATTCTGCATCTGGAGCATCTTGATCTGCCAAAACGGAAAAGAGACAGGGAGGAATCGCAGAAGAAGTCAGAGAGGAAAGAGAAGGCGTACAAAGACTACAAATGGAGGCAACTCTATGAAACACGGCAAATTAAGGGTTTGAGGGTATTTGAGCTGGACAAATACATGACGCAGCATAGCTTAACGACTATGAAACTGAACAAAAAGGATAAAGTGGCCCTAGTCGAAAGCCACATTGCAATGACACTCTTTTAGGAACTAAAAGCTGCTCAGGAAAATCCACAAGAACAAGAACCAGAAGATGACGAGGACCTACAAGTTTAGCTGAAGAAACAATACTTTGTGAGTTGGAAGGTAACGAGACTGACATTGATGCTGAACTCGATGACTTTGATTTGTTTTGTGTTTGTAGAGGCTATGAAGATGGTCGTTTTATGATTTGCTGTGACTCTTGTGATAAATGGTACCATGGGGAGTGTATCGGAATAGATGAAACTGAGCGAAAGAAATACATAGACTGACATTCTGTTCATCTGTCCGTTTTGTCAAGCAACATGATGAAGGTAACTTCTGCTCTTCTCTGTTCTCTCTGTTCAGGACTGACTTAAGGTACCCTCTGTTGTAAAATCGCTAACAAAGAACTCCTGAATCTGCTAGTCTTTTGCTATTACATTCAGTAAAAGCGATCAGTTACTGTATTCAATTCTTTTAATTTGATTTGAATTATGGAGGATTAATGTCTTGTAAAATGAGTGACGGATACTATGAAGACGGTTGAATACCCACTGATAACAATGTATATGTCAAATAGTCCGGCGCATAAATATAAGCGATAACAGTAACACACAGTGTGACGGAAATTTAATACAAAGATGGTTGAGTACCCACTAATAAACAGTGTATATGTACAAATTGTCTGACTGGCTAAAAGATAAGCAATAACGGTAACATACAGTGTTTATGGCAATAAATGTCTTCTATTGCAGTTGTTGCATGTTATTATCTGCGGCCTGGTCACTGTCATTGTCACTCATATAATCAGCCTCGCTTCCGCTCTCATCAGAGTCAATTCTGACGCCTGAACTTTCACCCTCTTGGACGTGGTTTTCTTCGTCTGTATTGCTCATGCCAATGTTTTCCAAAGCCTCCTCTTGCTCCTTTTCCAAGGCCAACAGAAGATCACTACCAAACTCATCTGGCACCAAATCTAGTAATGTACATTTTGCACGATGACTAAAGTGGTCTAATAGATATACCAAATGTTTTAACTTTGATTTTGTAATACGGAGATACGCTTCCCTATCGACTTTAATTTCGCAGTCCCTGACTTCTTGACTACAAATTTGGTCAAACAATTTCAACATTTCGCTTGAAATTTTTTTCTTTTGTCTTCTCATTTTTCTTCTCCTTTTCTTCTTCTTATTCTTCTTTCTCAGAGAGCCACTAGAAGAACTTTTCTCCCTTGCACCATAGATATGTTTGAACCCCTCCACAGCCTCCTTGCATTTATCTGCCATCTGTTGTATGTTTGCATGAAGTGCCCTCAGTTCTTCAATGAACTTCAAGTTGCAATCATGGCTAAACTGCGTCCAATCCAGTTTAAGGTGTCTGCCTTGATTATCAAAGAGGGCCTGATCATTTGTAGTTTCGTTAGTCAAATTTTCAATACCCGTCTTCAGTAACACAAGACGTTTCCCCACTTCAGCAATTACATTGGAATCATTGATTTTTGGTACATAGCCTTGATCAAGCCGTTTTCCAATTGCTGCTGGATTATCTGAGCCTAGAAATGCGAATGCTTTCTCGTTTTTTTCTTTCTGCTTGGTTATTTCCCATTGCCTTGGTTTTTCTTTAAAAAAGGTGTGCCGGAAAAGCATTTTATTGGAAAAATATTTCCCCGCATTTTCATAAAATTTTTCAAGTAGATGATTGGAAAAGATGGTATCTGAATGATTTCCATGAGGTAAGTATCCTAGATCAACATCTCGCCAAGATTGCTCGGTTGGTTTTGCTTCCTCTTGCAGTACTCCCCCATCAACCATCCTCTATTTGGCGCATTTTGTGCTGCCCCAATTTGTTCTTTTTGTGGCAGCACCTTAGGAAAAGTACATGAAATATTACTGAACACTATGTTTTCTATCGTTAAATATACAGAATATATACGAATATCAAGCATACAACAGTCACAGACTATATATTTTTGAGGAGCTACACTGTCATAACAAGTTGCATTGTCTATTCTTTATATTAATCTTCAATTCCCCCACGCGGAACGGCGCGGGTTACACATCATGTTTCTCAATTTTAATACAGCGCAGCAGCCTTCAATTATGCCTTTGTTTGGACTCGTCACGCAATCAAGGAGTGCGTGACGAGTCCAAATTGCGTTGTGTGGACATCAAAATTGATTTTTCTAAAGGTGAAGAATCTCTGAGTGCTCTGTGCTTTGTTAAAAATTACCTGTGTTCGATGATGATGCGCCTCTCTCCTGTTCTGAAGGATTTAATATAGCAGCATCAGGAAAAGAGAAGGCTGCTGTTGTTGCTGCTATTGTAAAATTGCGGCTGCAAGTTTGTCGTAGTCTATCTTCATATCTGCAAAAAATAACTCTTATATGGCGTTGGCAAGCTGGACCAATCTCTAGTTTTGCTATTTGAGGATTTCTATATATGCACGGACAATAGTGTATTACAACTACAACTGGCCCCGGCAAATGACATGTCGGTGGGTTTTGCTATTATTAAATATCAGATTGCATGTAAAAGGATTTAATAAGTTAATATAGATTCGAACCTTTACATAATACTACTCCACGTCACTTTTTCTTGGCTTTTCAAACTATAAAGACCAGGCGCTTGGTATTAAAATAGAATTCTCGATAGAAAGTTCAACTTTTTACATGTCTGCAAAACGGCTACACAAGTGTTAAAACAACAATTTTCCCCCTTATTTGTATTTAAAAAAAACACCCCCCCTTTTTCATTGATTTTGAAAATTTTACCCCCCCCCCCCACTCTAAACACCGGCCCCCTCTTAGGCATAAATAACGAACAGTCCCTTATCTCTGAAAACGAGATCATTCACATTTTGATGTATTTCATTGACACACGCCAGGTTGGCTTGGAACAAGAATCGGCAAAATGCAACCAAGAAAAGACAAACTTCAAACAAGATCCGCTCCAAAACTTAAATAACGTTTAGGTGCTTTAAACAAACTTTTGAAAACACAAGCTAGTTAGATCTCCCCTAATTTTACAAGAACTCATTGTGATTACGTGCTTATAACATAAGGGCAAAATTTTGTTGTCCCTGTCGAGGCCGGCGGGTCTAATTTGCAGTTCGCTGTTCGCGGGTCATTGTTTCACCAATACAGAAAGTATCCTAAACATTCATAAAAGCTAACCTTAGGCCTAAAAACTTTTGTTCAGGCCTAATTAGGCCTAAGGTTAGCTTTTGAGAATGTTTAGGATACTTTCTGTATTGGTGAAACAATGACCTGCAGCCTGCGACCTGCAACCTGCAAATTAGACCCACCGTGTCGAGGCACAACGAAAACCAGTTAGGCAAATGGATTAAAAAAGCACTTGTTCGCTCGCATTTTAGACCAAAACAAACAAAGAAATCAACTTTTTCTATATGTCCAAAAGAGTACAGATAATTGTTATTTAATTCCAGTTGACAATAAAATTCGATTTTCGATTAAACCACCTTTTAAAAATACGCAACCACTTGAAATAACGCATCCGTAAAAATAACAAATGGTTTAGTGCCCAAGGAAGGAATTTGTGGAGTAACTTCTTCCACTAAGTATGAGCTATTACTGGTATTCTGTTTTGTTGTTGTTGTTCTCTTTCGCTCTCCTTTCGTTTCTGTTCTAGACATAAGTCCTCCAGGCATTATGTAACCTTATCAGAGCTTCTAAAGATATGCCAAAAATTGCAATACAGGGAAAAAAAGCAGCTCTAGGCAAATTAAAAATAAACACTTAGCTTTAAGTTTATATCCCCCTGATGCTTGACGTGAATATCTGCGTAGCCACCAGTGTGGACCACAGATATCCTGATATGTCAAACTCGCTTGAAACCAGCAAAAAATGCAGAAAGAAAACATCTTTCAAACAGTTTTCCAACTGAACATGAAAAGCGTTGACTGTGTAAGAACTATAGTTGATGAAGTATGTCCGTGTAGCCGCGTCAAGCCACAGAAAGCGCTTGAAAAATGAAGCCTTATTTATGTTTAGGTGAGTTAACCTGGGTTGAGCCTGCAATGCAATAGAGAAACCAGTACCTGGTCAGCGGTCAACTTAAAAAAAAAAACAGCTGACCTTGATGAGCTCTAAGCTTGGGCCCGCGATATGGTCATGTGATACTGGTCAGCAGATACCTTGTTTTGACAGGTGTCAATTGATCAAAACATGGATGTCCAATGTCAAAGATGTATGCTGTAAACTAGCATGATACTGGTCACATTGGCATACATGGAGGGGTGGATGTACGGACGTTTGATGACTTCATGGCTTCTCACATCGAGGGGTTACCATATTTTGTTAACAATGGTGCTCTGCGCGCGTGAAAGGCGTGCGCAGAGCTCCACTATAATCTTAGTTTGATGCGGTACTTTATTAGCTTTCTCTCAACTGACTAGATGGATCATATTGTTCCCACTGTGTATTCATAATACTACTGAATAAATTAAAGGTGGCATGTAGAAAGGCTTATTTATCTTTTTAGGGTCGGTTGAACAACAAAAATCTGTATGACTCTAAAAGAAAATTAATTAAACAAATATAAAAGAAAGTTGCTTGTTTTCGTGTAAAATAATAACGCTTACTTGTACAAAGGAAGTTTGGTGCAATTTAATCTTCAGATAATAGTTTCTATACAACCTGCTGTGTATACTTCAAGACCTGCTTTGTCTTTCTCCTCATCCAAGAGCTTTTTTAAATACTGGTACCCTTTTGTTGAGAAAAAGTCGAAAGTTTCGAGGCACTGTTGATTGACATCGAGTAGTGGTGACGCAACTTGTTTCTGGAGCACCTCTTGGGCTAACTTAATAGCACCGCGATTCTCTTCAATTGACAACTTCCATATCTTCACTTTGCCCTCCCATTGTTCAATAGAATTCGGAGACATACATACACCCATACGTTTCAGGCGACTAAGGTCATCATGTTTGACACCACTATGAAATAGAATGTTTGAAATCCTGTAATGTACTGCTGATGCTTGGCTGTTCTGAACACAGGCTAGCGTTGCAGTGGCAAGAGTGAGTGAATTTATATTCCTTCCATCAACCTTCGCATCTTCCATTGTCGAGAAACCACTTGCTCCAAGAACACAATTAAACCACAAAGGACAGTAAATCCTTATCTTCTCCATAAACAGTCTGTTACAAAAACTGGTCAACTCATCAGGATTTCTAGTGCAGAGCATTGATTCAAGGAAAACAGCAACAGAGGATGCCCGTGTAAAGGGCGAAACAAATTGTGCAATGTGGAACAAGAGATAAACGTTGCTATTAGAAATGATTGAATTTGAAGCAGTTTCGCCAAGTTGTAAACTTATTGGGCTTTTATTTCAGGATTCGCAAGATAATGCACCCCATCCACTCGAGGATCAAAAGAAGAGTGCAACACTCGAAGCCTCGAAGGATTTTATATTTTTCAAGTGTCGGCGATGTTCAATCCAAAGGGCAACGATGCAAAATGTAATCTCTTCTCTTTTGTACATTGTAATTGATGTACAATTGATGAAGAGGGAATTGGAGTTAGCAATATGCGAATGGGAGTATACTGTATTGTGTGAGAACAATGAATCACAGCACAAGTAATAATGAGTTAGGAAATATACAGGTTGCAGCATAATCCAGCTCCATCAACATTATTTTTTAAAATGTGTGTACAGTATTCAATCTTACAAATATATATTTTTTTGTGCGTTGTGTTTCCATATTTTCCCCTGTGTGATATTTTTATTGAAAACGTCTTGTTTTCTCACTGATAACACCTTTTATTTGTGTACCAAAAAATGATAACAGATAACGCTAGTTGGCTTGGGGTATTCTGCAAAGTATTAAAATTGCTTTGTACTGTTTCTTGGTAGGCATTTAGTGGTACCCTCAGCGAAGCTATGGTTAGGAAATTGGCAAGTCGAAACCTTTGCAGAGGGATATGGGGTATGGATCACATCCATTCTCTCCTGATAATGTAGGATGATCTGGGTGAGGAGGGTACAGACACAGAAACAACACCTGTACCACACCCAGCTGAGGTTGATGCTGGCCCATCAGGAAGTGCCCAACTCGTTGTGGCGTGTATGTTACAGGTGCAGTCCAAATGCCACAAGCAGTTGAAAATAAATGCACAACAACATCAGCACGTTTTGTTAAATTATGTCTTGACCTTGATATATTAGAACTTTGCATTCGTAATATGGGAGACATCAGGAATGATCGGGAAGATAACAGAACAAGTGCCTTCCAAAAAGCAGCCTATACCCAGTTGTGGCAAAAAAACTAATAATTGGTTCTATGGCCGCAATATTCGTGAAAGGCTTGGTCAGATATGGTGTAAAATTATTTGTTGAAAAATCATTTTTGGAGCCCGAAGGTTGTTTCCTTTCTTTCATCAGCTATTTCAAATGATATGCTTGTGCCCTACAACATTATTAAGCAATATTGTGTGACATAATTTGCTCAAAACACAATAGGCTAGTTTCGAATTGTGGAACGACAAAAGAAAAGTTAGGGTTGAGGGGAAAAATTTATATTTTCTGTGCAAGTTACTTTCCTTAACCTTAACTCTGCTCTTTTATTCAAAATTTACCAATTGACATTTGTCAGGCTGCTAGAATAACACAAAAAAAATATTTAGTTTTGTGTTCATAACATATTTTTGCCAGGCTTCAGTAACCTTAGTTTCTATAATGTTACATGTGAAAAAGAATAGTGTTTAATGTGCCACCTCCTCTGTTATTGTTTACAATGAAACTGAAATGTATAGCACGTAACTATTTAATAATAATAATGGAGCTTGTTTAAAATATAATAATAATAATAATAATAATAATTGTCTTCTTATATTTTTTGTTTGTTACCGCTGCTGTTGTTGATGACGTGTTGTTCTTTTCTTTTGTTTTTGTTTGTCGTTGTTGCTGTTGTT
The DNA here is from genome assembly GCA_949126865.1 of Montipora capitata. Taxonomy (NCBI): domain Eukaryota; kingdom Metazoa; phylum Cnidaria; class Anthozoa; order Scleractinia; family Acroporidae; genus Montipora; species Montipora capitata. Next base: position 29,533,667 of record OX421449.1, on the reverse strand, counting down.
GTTGTATGTTCCTTTCAATTTTTTCCCCCTTTTGCTAAGCTTGTCCTGTATAGATTTCTCGCGTGGTTCAGTATATCTCTAACATGCTTAAGTTATATACATGTAATTTTCTTCTGTACATTAGTCCTAGGCTCTACAAATGTTTTTTTCTATATCCCAGTAAAGCTCAGTGTCATTTCTTCGTTTACTTAAAAGTAGGTGGTGGTAAACTAGAAAGCCTTCGCTACTTTGACCACCAGACGCATTTTATAACCTTTACTGTAATTATTTTATCTTGTAACCATGTGTTGTGACTATACTTTTCTTTCTATGTTAATGTTATGTAAATAGTGTGAAATAAATTAACCATGATCAAAAGAAATAATTATGAATTGCAGAGGTGTTCATCAATCATGTTGATGTGCTCAAACTAATAATGTTTTCTAATTATCTTTTTGGGTGCTTTCTATTTCAATGGGAAACAAAAAGACAACAACAAGTCCAAGGAACACTTGGTCCTCACTTTATTAAGTTTCGGAGGCGTGGTGGCCTCATGGTTAGAGTGCTCGACTCCGGATCGAGTGGTCCAGTTTCGGGTCCTGGCTGGGGACATTGTGTTGTGTTCTTAGGCAAGACACTTTACTCCCAAAGTGCCTCTCCCCACCCAGGTGTATAAATGGGTACCGGCGAAATGCTGGGGGTAACCCCGCGATGGACTAGCATCCCATCCAGGGGGAGTAGAATTACTCCTAGTCGCTTCATGCTAAGGAAACCGGAGATAAGCGCCGGCCTGATGGGCCTTCTGGCTCGTAAGCAGAGACTTCATTAAGTTTTAAGGTGAGGGCCATATTGAGGGCCATCAACCAGAGCAGGGTTTCTGTGGAAGAATATTTAGAAGTTGGCTCAACTTTGTCTTCTTCCTCAAGCTATCCTTCTCCTTGAATAATAAATTATTATTTACTCTTCAGCAAACACACTTAAACTGCAAAACAAAAAAATCCCCTCTGAACAACAAATGTTATTCAAATAATATTTTACTATAAGCATCAGCACCAATAATAATAGTTATTGCTGTTGATGCAAATTTCAAATAGAATAAAGGAGTGAAGAAAATTGTAGACACATACTGGATTTCAAACAGGACATTTTAAGTACAAAACAACAGTACTGAAATGACAAAGCCTACTCTACAGAACATCATGTCGTATTATCATAAATTTTGAAATTAAAAAAAACAATAACTAGAGGGAATGTAGCTGTGATTCACAGTAAATAATACAGGTATTGCTCTGTCTTTTTTTGTTAGGTCTGACCTCAGTTACTATGAATTATTTTGCCACTATTATTTTTGGTGTTGATTATCTTCATGTAATCAAGAAAATTATGATGGAATTAGAAGTTCCGGTAACACTCAGTAGTACTTCTCACTTTCGTTATCATCATTGTATTTGTCCAAATGGAGGAGCTGTATCACTCGGTTATGGAATACTTCATAACTGGGAAGACCACAAATTTACAAATATCAGTACTCTTCCTCTGTGGTCAATTGTTTATCACTGTTTATGGATCTATGATAATCAAACAGAGATGATCAAAATCTATAGCAAGACTATACCCAAACAATCATTTTAATTGTGTACCTAATAAAATTTCAGCGTTTTCCTCACCCTGCGCTAGTACAGCCAGTTGTTTGCAAAGAACTTTTGCCCGCAAGTCAAGTTGATTCAGTGATTCTCTGTATGACAAAATATGGAAATTAAAAAGAGTGTTAAAAAACTGATTAGCCAAAATTGAGTAGGCAATAGACTCTTATTACCCTCTGCGATATTCCAGAGAAAGTACACACTCAGTGTCACTGCCATCAGTGTATCCTGTGTCGAATTTGGCCTCAATCCACGACGAAAAATTGTCTCATCCAAACAAATACTCTTGTAAGACGTCTCCAATTCTCTTCTTCTCTGTACCGCACCTGAAAAGTTTCTCTTCCGACCGGAGAACTCTCGCTCTCACTTACCATAGTGGCCACCACCGCTTGTGGACGCCATTTTGTTTTTCCCTCTCAAACTTGAAAACGTTGGCCCGACCTTTTCAAGTTTTGATCGATAAACTTCACCTGCGCGAACTCGTGACACTGTCCTTTTAAGTGCATAGGGCTTCGTTCTGAGGGTCATCTTTTGCAGACAGAGAGGTGCTTGATAAATGGGTTTCTTCAGGATTGTTTATAAAGGTTTGTGGTCCGTTTCAACAATTACTTCCCAGTGCGCATACAAATAATCGTTGAAACGTTCGCAATTAAAGACAACGCAATGATCTCTTTTTCGATTTGTGCATAATGTTGCTGGCTCGGAGTTAGGGCTTTTGAGGCATAAGCCACAGGGAGGCCGTTCTGGAGAATAACAGCACCAAAACCTTTCGAACTTGCATCCACAGACAGAGTCACTGGTTCCTTGGAGTCAAAGAACTTAAGGACTGGGGCAGATGAGATAGCTGTCTTAAGGCCTATAAATGCATCATCTTCAGCTTTTCCTCAAGAATATTTTCTGGAGCAGCTGGCACAAAGGGGTGCTTTTCTGGGACATGTTGGTTATGATGGCTGGAGTCGGAATAGCTTTGATTGCTTCAACTTTCTGCTGGTCTGGTTTGATACCATCAGAACTTAGCACATGGCCCACGTAACAAACTTCGGATACATGAAAACTGCACTGTTCTTTATTGAGCTTAAGATTACACTCCTTACAGTGATCCAATACTTGTCTAAGCCTTTCGTCGTGCTGCTCAATATGCTCCGCTTAAACAACTAAATTATTAAAGGAGCAGTGTCAAGGATCCTGCACATGTGCAGTAGCTTCATATCAACTTGAAAAAGCTGGCAATCTCCATTATATATCTTCGATTATCAAAGTCATCCTCGCTCAGTTCTGTCTTAAAAAGTATAGTTTAGTTTGCTTTTTTACAATATTCGTGTTTTGGTTTGCGAAGTTGCTATGTCTGGTCATGGCAGCCATCGTCCTGGGAGTGGGTGAATGCGGATTTATGCCTCAAAAAAGCAGTCAAACATCGTTTGGCAAAGAGGACATAGGAGGATATCTATAGACTGCACTGTTTATTCCTCTTGGGTCGCGGCGAGGATAAAGTGTGGCTACAAACTGAGGACGTAACACATCGATGATTCCGATACTCGATATTAATCGATGAATTCATCGATTAATATCGGAAATTGATAAAAATGGATTGGCAGATTATTTGTGATTATTGATTATTGATCGATTTCATTAATCAAGGTTCGATTAGTATGGATTTTGTTCGATAATGTCAGAGACGGAAAGCTACTGTTTTTCATTTGCATTAAAGGAAATAGGAAGATAAGATAGACTCCCAAGACGTTATAAGTTGTATCAAACCTGAGCTATAATTTGTTTGAACAAACGTTTCTCTGCTTTATTTTTTTCTCTCGAACCTTTTTGACGATGTGAAATGGTGTAAGACGTGAAACTGCGTGAACATTGACTACTGCTAAACTGGTAAGCATGCTTATCGGTGCCCAAGCGAAGCAGTGATTCAACTTAAAATTTGACTTTAATTACAACAGATAACTATCGATTTCATCACAAAACAACAGTAACTTCATATAAAACTGATAAAAATTAATTTAATGTACTGAAACTTGTCGTGGCGAAGAGAACGTGCTGAAAATGGCATTGAACCTTTTGGAAACAGACACATTTTGACTGGCAACAGACGACGAAAAACAGCCTATTTAGTCAGTTGAAGTAAGATTGTGTTCAGAGTTATCTTGGTAGGTCAATAAGAGAGTTATCAGCAATTGCCTCTACGTTGACTTTAGCATACAACCAGGCCAAAAGAACTTCCATCCATATCTGAATGAACCCAGCAAGAACCTGTGCTAGGCAATACTGATACATGGATGCTAACATCACTAAGCAAAGCGGTGTTGCTAAAACGAGGGTGAGGGTAAGGATACGAATACAGAAAGTATCCTAAAAATGCATAAAAGCTAACCTTAAACTTTTGTTTAGCTTTTATGCATGTTTAGGATACTTTTTGTATTCGTATTCTTACCCTTACCCTCGTTTTAGAAACGCCACTAAGCAAAGTGCTTGTTGATACATTAGTATGTCTAAATAAACTCCAACAACTTGTAATAAAAGCAGTAGGTGCAATAGCATATGAATGTTCCGCTGGTATTCCAGTAATTAGTTATGCTCCAATACCTTCGCTCCTCCTGTCGCACCTACTCACTTGTTCTAATTATGCATAACTTTTGATTGGTTAGTCCCTGGTATTTATAACCTTTGTGACCATTGAATATTCACTCACGCTAGCGATCCACGCAGTTTATACTTAGTAAGTAAGTAAGTAAGTAATAACTTTATTTAAACACGGTAAATTCATCAGAAATACAATTATAAAATACTATGATAATAAATACAATACTAATAACTAAAACTATACAAATCTATACTAAACATAACAACTCTGCTTTACATGAATGCCGTGTAAATAAAAAGTAAAAAGCTAATGAAAGACTAAGAAAAGTGTTGACGGCAACCAATTCGAAAACCGTTGAGAGTTTGTGCTTGCCGCAAATTGGGTGGTAGGCTGTTCCAAAGCACCGCACCTTGGTAACCAAAACTGTTTTTTAGATAGTTTGTGCGAGGCAAAGGAACAGCGAGTTTGCCCACTGTGTCTCTCAGTTCGTATTGAGTTATATTACTCCTATCAGTAAAGATAGATTGCAAATAGGTAGGTACAAGACCGTTAAGAGATTTGTACACCATTTTCAGCATTTATCCCACCCTCCCGCCCAGCTTACTGCAGTTGTTGTTATTTTTGTTTACAGGCCGTAGGGATGCTTCTTACAAAGGGTTCCGCTGTTTCAAATGTGGAAAATACGGTCATTGGGCCAAAGACTGCCGTTCTGCCTTCTGGCCAGGAGGTCACAGTTACCAGTCCTACAATCACAACTCCTTACCAGTACCTTCCTACAACAAGCCACAGGAATTCAGTCAAGCCAGCCCGCTATCAAGTATTGAGGAAGACTTAGCGCAGGTAGAAGAAATTGTAGAAAAATTTGAAGTGGACAGTGGGCTATCTTTAAGCGTGAAGGGTAATCTGAGAGCTAACATCGAGTTTTGGAAATCTATTGGTGCGCCTTATTTTATCTTATCAATTGTTGAAAACGGTTATAAATTACCTTTTGCTAGTTCGCCCGAGCCCGTGAAGCTCAGGAATAATAAGTCTGCTAGATTCCATGCAAGCTATCCATGAGCTTGTTCTCTCTGGGCGTGTCTGCGTAGTTGCTAAGAAACCCTTGGTAGTTAACCCCTTATCAGTGTCAGTACAGCCATGCGGCAAAAAACGACTAATTCTGGACTTATGCCACGTAAATAAGTGTTTACTTAATCAAAGAGTGAAATTCGAGGATTGGAAGGTTGCTCTTTCCTACTTTACAAAGGGGTCTTATATGTATTCCTTCGATTTAAAAAGCGGGTATCACCACGTTGAAATTTCACAGGAACACCAAACTTACCTTGGGTTTTCATGGGAGGTGGCAGATTCTGGGGATGAAATATTTTATGTATTTACCGTTCTTCCTTTCGGTTTATCCACTGCCCCTTATGTCTTTACTAAGCTCTTGAAACCCTTGGAAAAACGCTGGAGATTACAGGGTATTTGTATAGCCATCTTTCTAGATGACGGTTGGGGCATAGTCCAAGATAAACAAGACTGTCACGCTACTGCCCGACTGTTAGAAACAACTTGAGCAGTGCAGGGTTTATAGCTAACGATGAGAAGTCGGTATGGGAACCCACGCAGGTTTTAGACTGGTTAGGCTTGACTTGGAATTCGATCTTGGGCACTTTAAAAATTGTAGATAGAAGGATTACGAAGATTTTAAAAACCATTTACCATATTATAAACTCAAATTTTATGGTTTCAGCGAGAAGTTTGGCTTCTTTTACGGGTCAAATTATTTCAACGGGTCCTGTCGTTGGTAATATTGGTAGAATTATGACAAGACATTGTGTCATGTCCACCTTGTGTAATGACCGTTGGGATGTGGAGTTTTACCTTGACGATTACTGTCAGGAGGAATTGTATTTTTGGAAAACAAATCTTAGCAATATTAACAACAGACATTGTTTTGCATATACATGCCCTAGTTCATTTGGTTATTCTGATGCCATTGCTACTTGTTGTGGTTCTGTTATTGGCTTCAATAACGAGTACGTGTGCCATAGAATGTGGACGGATTCTGAGAGTCTACAGAGCTCCACGTGGAGGGAGTTATGTGCGAT
>OX421449.1:29519868-29524868 GCA_949126865.1 Montipora capitata | reverse complement strand
ATAATGTCACAACCAAACATTGACTAAACTTGACATTATTTGTATACTAAGCCTATTTTTGCAATATTTCTTGTAGCAGACAAACCAGCCTCTGCAATACTGGAAAATAATGTAACTTGTGGGAAAAAAGGTAACATAGAGTGACCGTGTAATTCTTGGGATGTTTGATATTTTAAATTCAAAATACAATGCACCCTCATTGTCATTGACCAGTGGTCGAGTAACTACTGACCCTTGAAAGATTTTATTAAGTCTGAAAATATTATACTTCTTTTTGTTAACTGTGCATGCACAGCTTTGAAAAACCTGGCCCAATGAACTCCCTGCTATTTTGCTCCTGGGATTTTTTTATTGTCTTCAAAACCAACAAAAATTAATCCTGTAATGAAATGTTCTAGAGTCACTTCTAGTTTTTGTGGATTAAGTCAACTTGTAGAATGAGCATTTAATGGTTTGCAACTATGGTGTACTTAGTTCATTGTGAGACTTGCAAGTAACAAGGGCCCTTGTAAAGGGTAAAATAGATTTCTGTTTGTGAAGTTATTGGTAGCGATTCCAGTAGGGCATGTATTTAAACTTAGAGGTAATCCAAATGTTGCAAGAAATTATTTGAAATTTTCTATTTTTTCAAAATGTTTGGTGGTAATTGTTGTATTGTTGTTGTTGATTTTTTTCTTGTTTTTGCTTTTCATATCAGCTGTCCAGAAAACGCTGTGTTTTGAGGGTGGTCAAATCATGGTTGGACCAGCTGTAATACAGGTACAAAACCTCCAAAAACAACAGTAACAATGAATATGTTGCAAAGATAGTACTTGCTCCACCACCATGAAAGATGTTGAACACTGTAGCCAGTTGTTGTACATATTGACTTGACTTTTAATAATAATTAGTTTTTGTTTATTTTCCTTATCAAAGACATCCTTGACACACCTATGGTCATTTTAATGCCGTACTCATGCCAATTAAAAGAATCACAACTCTGTTCATCTTTTTATTCAGGATTCATTCAAACTTCGGGGTGTTTTAATAATATTTTGAGATGGACTTGTTCCAGTTTAATAAGTTGGAGCGCCAACTCAATATTAAATAGTTTAAGACAGGAAAGTGTAAGTGTTGCTGTGAAGTGGATAGTGAAATTTTGATGTAAGGGACACCTTAAAAAGACTAACATTATACGTTGTTATTGTTACAGAATGACAGTTCCTTTTTAGTAATAAGCGAGGTTATACAAAATCTTTTCTTACGTTGACAGTAAAAGCGCATTTTTTTGCTTTCAAGGCAGCATCAGGGGCATCTATTACCCAGACAATCACATTAGATCCTGACAAAGTTTGCAGAGAATCACAGATATATCAGCTCAAGCCTGATGACAAGTTACTTGATTATCACAAAGCTGTAAATGAAGCGGCGTTTGATATTGCTCTGAAGAATCCAACTTTGCTGTGCTCTAAATTGGAATTGCAAAAGCAAGCGAGGACTAAAGTCCATGAAGATGGATTCGCTTACAAGAAGAAAAGTTCTAGATGGAAAGAATTTGGTTCTGCATCTGGAAGTCAGCCTAAACAAGAGCGTACTAGCCAAGATTTTAGACAGAAGAGGATAGAGCAGTTGCAAGAAGACTTGCGAGAAGTTGACATACAAGTTAGTTACGCTGCTAAGCAACGTGAACGATGTGCTAATGTAAAGGAGTTCAGCAAAGCACTTGATGTTTCAAAGGAGTTGGATGAACTGAGAAAAAAGAAAAGAAAATACCAAGAGGAATTGACTTTACTACAGCGAAAAGAGTCTGTTACAAAGCGAGTAAAGAAGTGCAGAGACAGCAAAAAAGGAGGTGAGGCTGCACCACAAGCTGACTTACGTCAGTTTCTGAAACCGGTTGGAAATGTTGAAGAATTGGCAAAAGGGCGGAACAAAGAAGCCATGGAAACTGAAAAGGCTACAGTGGAAGTCGACAACAAAGATGTCACAGAGATTGAAAACGCTACAATGGCAGTTGACAACCAAGAAGTCACAGAGATTGAAAAGGTATTAAGGGAGGCTGGGGAACCGGCTGCAGCCCGTGGCCAAGCTACAGAACAAGAAAAGAGAATTCAAGACCCAGTTGTTGCACGTGACTGTGATGACATAAAAAAGCTTGAGGCCAACAAAGAGGGACATTTGAAAGAAAACTGTGAGGATTTTTAGTTTCCCCCACTGATTTACAACAGAACAACCAGTGCAAATGTGAACCAGTGGGGGTTGTTGGAGCTATAAACGAGGGAACATTTGTTAAGTTTGTGAGAAATGTTCGTTTAAACCTCAGTGATCAGAACGCAAGCTCACAGGATGATCAGTTGCGTTTCTCATGTATGACAGCTGCCTCTTTAGAAGAGTATAGAAGGTATCGAGCCGAATATTGCACTAGGTATCACAAAGAACAGTGTGTGGAATGTGATGCACTGATCAACATGGCGTTGCACATATCTCAGAAGGGAATAGTTAAAGTGTCCGACGTTTACAAGAGTCAGTTTCCTGAAAAGAAATATCAATCCGACAAGGCGGTGAGAAGACTTATGCAGTTACCCGTTGTTATTTTCAAGCAGCAACATCTCTACGTCACGGAATTAAGGTCAGATGTGGATTACAAAACTTTCGTTGACTGGATTGCAAGGAGACTCTGAAATATTTGTGCGAGTTGGCATCAACTGAGTCAGACAGAAGACTCATACAATCTGCTGCAACTTGGGGGTTATCTGGCAAGCAAGCCAAGAAAAAGTATGGTATAGACAATAACACTCTCAAAATTAACCACGTTAAAGAGGCAATTGTGAATGCACAAGAGATTCACGATGAGACCACTAAGCTTGCGCAACTTTAAGAGACAGCTCTTTTACGATCCATGGGTATTGAAGACAGTGTGTCAGACACTGAAAGTTTTCAAGACGAGAGTGACTTAGAAAGTGTAATTGAAAGCGATTCTGATGAAAACGATGGTCACAGTAAAAGTAGTGTTTCCACAGTACATGGTGAAAGCAAAGCTGCAGATGAGGGACAATCATCCAACCATTCTACTGGCAACACAAGATTTAATCCAGATGACCTGTCCAAAGATGTTGCTGGTGTTGTGAATCCAGCACCACCAAATGAGACACTACTGTCGTGGCTTAGAGACAACAGTTTAAACTGATTTTCCTTTTTTGATGATGTTGCACAATATTTAGAGTTCTATAGCCCAGAAGTTCTTCATCAAGTGTTACTAGATTTCACTTATTATTTGTCAACAAGCGACTGTGATCTAACTGAGGAAGAGGAGAGAGCTGTTGAAGTCTCACGGCAGGCGTTTCTCGAATTCCAGCGGCATGAGCCAATATTGATCGAAGGAAATGAAGTGGTATCTGACACCGAAATTGAAGAATCTGCCACACCCATGCTCCGAGAGATTCCTTCACTTGTTTCTAAGGAAGGATTAGATTGCATCCAAAAAGCAAGAGCAGCTATCAAAAGGAAAGGAAAAAGAGATGCTGTTAAATTGAAAGCAGCCAACAGCGTGTTGAAAAGAAAAGTAACAAAAAAAGTTAGCTGTATCATTAAAGAACACCAGACAATTGGCAGTGACATCGAGGAATTTGTCAAATCGAAAAAGGTGGGCGCTGATGCTTGGGGAAGAAGAGGCGTTTTAACATTTGGTGGAAATCATACCAGGGGCAAGCAAGTTACGTACAAAGCTATCCAGGACCATCTCCAAGAAAAATACTCGTGTAAAATTGGTTATGGAACTGTGGTCCAGCCTTGTGTCGTACGAAGTAAGCACCGCATCTCTGCCAAAAGGTACAAGGGCGTGGCTGAAGTTACATGCAGGAAATCAAGAAAGGGGTTTTCCGTAAAGCTTAATCCAGATGCTCACTGGAGTAGTGCATTGTATAAAGGACTTGATTCTATACAGCTGAAAGACGGGAGGAACAAATTCTTACTCAATCGTGATGATCAGGCGGGGTTTAAAGTGGACACAACATTTACTCACAGACAGGGTAAATGTTTAACACTTGAAAATGCGCCATCGTTAACAACCAGAACAGACTTCATGAATCCATATTCATCCTTGCTTCAAACAACCTCCTACCTTTTCATGAAGTCCGACACAACAGAGAAGGCTTGTGCTGGAGTGGTCAAGCCGCATTTCAACTTTCCAAAGAACGCCACACAGCAAAGCAGAATGCCCAATTACTTTGATGACAAGCCCATAGAATGCATACGGGTTGATGGGGCAACTGACGAAGGACCAGGTCACCTGGAGGTACAATTTCTGTGGACCGAAAGGCACTTGCTCAAGCAGAAAGTGTGTACAGTTGTTTCTTCAAGGCATAGTGGGGGATCATACCTTAATGAAGTAGAGTTGATGAACGGTTGTATAGCCAAGGCTCACGGAAACCTCTTTATTCCTTCAACCTTAGCTGAAAGTAATTTCGACAGCAATGGCCTGAATGCGAAGAAATTAAACGAGAATATGGATATTGCAACTGACGTATATATTGATCAGGTTGATGTAGCACCGTGCTGTGGAACCACATTAAAACTGCATACTGGGGGCAAAAATGAAACCATGTCTGAAAGACGGGAAAGCCTTTTGGTGTTCCTTAAAGGTAGTGCAAAGGACAAGAAACAGTTGAAGAAGAATAGGCCAGACCTTTATGAGTACTTTGAGCGTGTCTGGATGGTTAGAGAGAACCACATGAAGAAAGATCTGCCAGGGAACCATTTGTTTATGTTGAATCTGTGTTACCAAATCGGATGCCCCCACCCTTTGTGTCATGACGAGACCGTCCGAAAAGATGAGAAATGGTTCGAAGATGGACCACCACTGACATATTTGCCGATACCTATTCCTGATCCCAAACGTCCTTGGGGAGGCAACTGCAAAGAATGTACACAGTTGTGTTCTGGCCACTACCTAAAGCCCAAATAACATGCAGAGTTTGTCAGAGAACATGGTCTAATGCTGTCAAAGCCTCCTAGTATTGTAA
>OX421449.1:29504868-29512368 GCA_949126865.1 Montipora capitata | reverse complement strand
CCTAAAATTTTGAAGGGATCAGCTAGATCTTCATTTGTAATCAAGACTGGTTTGTCCTTCAGTTCTGTATACCCATATGGAAAGTTCTGAATAAAATGATTAACCTCATCAAGAGTAAATACAGAATGGTCTAAATACCAACGCAAAACAAAGTATAGTGAGCGTGACAAGGCCCCTTCTAATATAACATGCATAATATCTTGTGGAAGCTGTCTTGTTACATTAAAGTATGGTGCACCTAAAAGGACAGTTTTCCTGACAACTCCGTACTCCTTTAGTGCTGGATTGTCTTGAAGCTGTTGAAGGTGCTAGCTGTGAGTCTCCTCATTACGAAGATCAAATCCCTCTTCAGTGAAGATAGTTTGCATCTGTTCAAAGTCAGCCATGCAGTGTCTACACTTCCGTTTGGCTCCACCAACGGACTCTTTAAAGCCTCCTAACAAATTACTGTCAGGTACAACAGCTACAACAGCTAAAAGGGCACCTCATCAGAAATAACAACACCAAGGTCATCGGGGCTGCGATTCATTGTTGTCATCTTGTTCACCCAGAATGGGTAGCATCTGGCTTTCTGTACAGAAACTCTCAATTAGCAATATAATATAAACACACACCTACGTTTTATTTCATGACAAGATGCGATAACTAATGGCAGCCGCAGGGCCGATGTGGACCTACAATATTACTTAATTAGGATCTAACTACTGGGTAATTGCAAATATTCAGCTAAATAACAGGAAAATCTGTTTAAATGAAAATGATATGAACTGCAGAAAACAAATGAAATAAAGAAAATTATGGCCATCTCAGATTTAATGGCAGTTGCAAACATCGCGCAGAATGCCGCGACACATCCGGGACTTAATTCCACAGTCAGCGCGAAAATTCAAATTCGATCTGGTTGCTCGATAGCTAAACAATAAAGAAAATGACCACAAAAAGGCCGAAGACGCATACGTTTTTAGAGATTGCCTGCTTCGTACTTGTGTTTCGTGGTGGTTATCATACCGCTTTTGTAGATGAGATATTGATGGATTAAATGAGACAATTTTCAAGATCTTACGAATCGCGAATTTAGTTGTTTTTCTCCTCTGAATTTGGTCTATTTTAGGGAAAATACTGTAAGAGGAAAAATTTGGAGCTGGACTTTTCTCCCTTTTAAATGTCCCTTTATAACGGTTATCATATGGCTTTGAATATTTGTTGTTCAAGGAAGTTTCATGCCAAGTTTTAACGGAAAATGATGGTTACAAGCGGTCGTTCTATTCAACTTTCGAACACCCCAGATGACCTTCTTGCCTTCCTGCTCTTCGGAAACAAGAAGAACAATAGAACGAAACGTTTTTGAATTTTCTGGCCGAACATTAATATATGCTAAGCTCCGCCTCCGCAAACAATCGATGCTATCAGGCATTGTAATTGAGGTGCTAAACTGTATCATTTAAAAGTCTCACTTCAAGTAACGCTTTGCGTCAGTTTATTTATTTATTTATTTAGTGACTTCCATTTAGAGAAGAAAAAAAAAAAGGCTCTAAATGAGGGACTAACGGACGGACTTGAAGTCCCAGCGAGGCCAGCCCCAATAAATATATACTTAAACTAAAACATACATAGAAAAAAAACTAATAATTAACAACAGTTCTTTCTATTAATTGAGCGACAATGAGGGCAGACTGCAGCAAACAATTCGATAAAGTTTCAATACGCACTCATTGAATCCCCGATCAACCCTGCTTTCTTGCACATGTCCACACCACTGAAAGGCTATGACCCAATGTTTTATCTCCAAATCAACGGCGAGGCTCTATGGCAGTGGCGCGTTATTAAGGGACAAAATCAAATGTTCGAAGTGCTTCAAGCCAACTTGGTTACACTTGGCTACAGACTATCGTCCTCCTGCAAAGATCGCGTAGGGCTCCTCGTCTACGGCCGAGTAAACTATCTTATGAAGAAGGTCCAAATCCTCATGAGCAACCTAAGTCATCGCAAACTACGATCAAACTTCTGGTGTACTATTGCCCTTCATCCAGATGAAATCCACCAAGCACCTGCGGACATAATCGCCAGTCTGAAAGAAACAGAGGAGGAATTGATTCGTGAAAACCAGAACCTGAAAAAAGAACTTGAAGGTAAGGATAAAAAAAACGTCTCGCAACAAAGGTTAACTTTTCGCGGACATAAGATTAAAGAGCTGAAAACACATCTAGCCATTTCACAACCTTATAACATTTACGGTTTTACCGGTCTTGAACTTAAGAACACAGCAAATTCTTAAGAGCTGAAAACACATCTAGCCATTTCACAACTTTATAACAGACATGCAAGATTTTACCGGTCTTGAATTTGAGAACACAGAAAATTCTTAAGAGCTGAAAACACATCTAGCTACTCCAGAACTTTACAACAGACAGCTATTCCAGAAGATTAAGATTAAAGAGCTGAAATCACATCTAGCCATTTCACAACTTTACAACAGGCATGCAAGGTTTCACCGGTCTTGAGCTTAAGAACACAGCAAATTCTTAAGAGCTGAAAACACATCTAGCCATTTCACAACTTTATAACAGACATGCAAGGTTTTACCGGTCTTGAATTTGAGAACACAGAAAATTCTTAAGAGCTGAAAACACATCTAGCTACTCCAGAACTTTACAACAGACAGCTATTCCAGAATTGAACAACATCTAAGATTGCAAAAGCTGTGCATTTGTGGCAAAACACACAGCATTATTGTATTTAGTAAACTAAACCAACAACTCCTTTTATGTGTTTACTTCACAGAGAAGGCATCAGAATTGTATGATGCCATGATTCAATTAAAAGGAGTTAAATAACAAAGTAAGCATAGAGGTCAAACGATTGACCAAGTGGGACTTCGACAACAACAACGCCACCTCAAGGAAATAAGGTAGACTTTCAGTAATACTTTGCAATCAACATATCTACTTTCTTAAGTTCATGCCAGTCATATTCCTTTAGAATAACCTATAACTCAACAAGTTTAAAACTATTAGAATTTTATTCAACAGGGAAAAGGCAGAAAAGGCTCTCTGGTTTGCTGAAACCTATGGGCTGACACCACGATCTGTCAAGTTTGCAGATACAAAAGGAGACATGATCAGCATGCAACTAAACAATGGTAAACTTTTTATTATTTGTGGGTTACTCTGATCAAAGTTAAAGAAACTTTTGCTACAGATGTCATGATACAAATTGACTGGCATGTAAAAAACTTGAGCTGCAAGTTCATAAAGGTTTTATTCAAAAACTCAGCAATATTTCCCTTAGGGAGTTCTTAATAAAATTTTGTGGGCTATAAACTAAACTAAAACAATATCTTTGTATTCAACAGACAACAAATCTCCAGTAATGGAGGGAGAGGCTAGAGATGGCACCAAATCAGCATGTCAAGGAGAGAGCATTAGTAAGTACAACTGCAAGACAACTATCACTTCCTGTAATAATCACCCACTCCTTTGTTTGATTTTTGGAAATGCAAGATTTCAATAGCCTCTGTTGGTGACATACAGCAAGTGTACATTAAACTTCTCCTTGAAGCAGTAGCTCATGATGAGCTTTAGCTTGTAACAAAGTAGATTTGTATAATGATGAGCTGTTTATTTTATTCTCCCTAAGACCAATCGGCAATGTCTTATTCCAATCTGGATGACGAGGAAAAGGAGAAAGTAAAGACACTTCTCTATATCATGGACCAGTTCTCCATTTCATTAGATGGGTACCATGAGCTGACGCAAACTCAACCAGAACTAACCAGAACCTACATTATTGAAAGCTGTGCAAAGACACTGGACAGCAAATGGGCAGTTACCAGAACTCCAGGAGTTGCCCAGGGAGCAGAATTGCCTCTAAAGCTACTGCTTGAGGAAGAAATTCGAAAGCATGTAAGTACTATCACAAAGGAATAATCAGCCGAACAAAACCTTCTTGAGATATGACTTAGATTCACGACATTTACCCATTCTGCAGTGTTCATTGTCAAATTTGGATGTTTATAAAGGTCTGGCTGGCAATTAACTGGCAAGTGAGGCCAATGCAAAATAGTATTTGTAAAAACATGTCAAGTTTCTCATACATTGCAATTTATGTTTTTATATTTTAAGAAGAAAGGGAGAGAAGAAGTCAACAGAATCAAAGTCAAGATTTCAGGGGACGGCACCAGAATGTCACACAGTAGCAATCTATTTGTTTGTTCATTTGCCTTGCTAGAGGAAGGCCAAAACTGTTTGGCTAGTTCAGGTGTGTAATGCATTCACTCTTTCAAGTAAGGTACAAATTAATTACATTTGATGGTTAGTTAAACATCCTGTTAACTCAAGATAAACACCAAAGTTCAACAGTTTATGCCAGTTATTTACAGATTTAGATACTGTCCTTGACAACATACCTAAATATCAGTAACCTGGGTGCCATTCAGAGCCATTCTTTGCAATTCCTATTGAAAATGTCATCCTTGACGAGCTTCATCTTATGCTGAGAATCACTGATAGGTTGGAAGAAGGATTAATCTTTGATGTGCTAAAATGGGATGAGGTAAATCATAGAGCAAGTATACAAATCAGTATTTCTAAGGTTACAGCTTCATAACTGCATTTCTAATTTCCATGCAAGCGTCGCTTAGCTGGATTTTGGATTTCATTTGAACCCAGCCTTCACTGTTAATTTCCAGTGATTTAAAACAAGTTAGCCTCCACTGTTCCGCTATCTTTTGAAATTTTGAAAAAATAAAATGTGTAATTCAAGTTTTGCAATTTTTTTTTTGTAGGATGAAAACTCCAGTAAATCAACCAGACAAAGATCACAGGAACACCTGAACTCTTTTCTTTCAACAGTCCGCTCATTAGGTGTCAGCCTCCGACTTTACAAGAATAAAGAAAAATGGGAATGGAATTCGCTGTTAGCAGGAGAGAAGAAAACTCTCCTCAGAAAACTACCAGAACTTTTTGAAAAGTTTTTGCCATCAGCAAAGGTGGACAAAACACGACAACTCTGGATTGTAAGTAATACCCGGTATTTAGTAGGATGAACACCCAGCTTTGACTAAGTGCCCACCCTGAAAGCCCAAAAACTTCCATGAGCACCCAACCTATGGGGCCAAAAAGGAAAAAACTAAATAACCAGCACCACACAAGAAGCAGAAACATTTCTGTACTAGCTATTACTTTTAGATATATCATCTCTGATACTGAAGCAAAAGTATTGCAGATACCGGTTCTTAGTTAGCTTCAGGTTTTCCTAGGGAAAAACTGACTCTTGTTTCTACTTTCACTAAATGTTCAGGGAGCTTCTGTTGGGCATGAACAAAATGCACATTACAGAGGATGACATCAAGGCATTTGAAGCAAAGGTTCATTTCAACTTGGTTTTTATTTCCCAATGAAGATCCAAAAATGTACTTAGAGTTGAATAAAACCATCTAAAAGCAATGAGAAATTAAGTTGTTCTTATCTGATGGTATTTTTACACAGGCATTGAGTTAAGGGAAAGAAATGGTGGCTATGTCAGGAAGTGGACCAGGTTACAGTCAAACTGTAATGATTACCCCTTATATGCACAACCTGATTTTCCACGTGCCCATCATGATGCAAAGGCATGGAAGTCTCAGACAATTCAGTGGCCAAGGTATTTTTCTTAACAATAAATAATTATATATTTATAATATTAACTTATAACCTGTCATCAAAAAATTAATATTCCTACATGACTACAATAAACGGAAAACAACAAATATCAAACCCACTTTAGTCACTCATGTTTGAATTCTTGTAGAATCAATAATACTATATATTAGATGTTTAGAATACCGGTAATACTATTGTGGTCTTTATAGCAAAATTGTTATATTTTGCAGGTGTTGAGAAGAAGAATGACGATTTGCGGCGGTATTTTCACCGTAAAATAAATCGCTGGGACGCTGCCACAAATGTTCTTTTAGTGGAAAAGAGACAGGAAGTCCTTCGTGAAATGCAGAGAACAAAGCGTCCCTATGAAAAAAAGGACGCTTCATTTTGGTTTGAGGGTGGGAAAGAAGATTCTGCCAAAAAAGTGGCCCGTATTTCAACGACCGAACCTCTGGAAGAAATTACTGAACCTGTGGAAAACATCACTGTAGGTGAACTAAAAAAGAAAAAGGTTGCTGACCTTATTATGCTTTTAGAAAAGAAAACAGGGAAGTCTGTTAATAAGAAAAGAAGGAAACAAGAAATCACTGATGCCTTGTTACATTTACCCCTAAGACCTGTGTAAGACTGTCACTGAAGGCCTTTTTCAACGAAATATCAATAAAGCAACCTATTGTTACATTGTATCTTATTTCCAGTCATACTCCCCCAAAAAAATTCTTTCCAAAGAGGTTCAAGTATTATATCCAACAGTAGTCCATTGATGAAATCATTGATGCCTTGTTACATTTACCCTCAAGACCTGTGTAAGACTGTCACTGAAGGCCTTTTTCAACGAAATATCAATAAAGCAACCTATTGTTACATTTGTATCTTATTTCCAGTCAGACCACTCCCAAAAATTTTTTTTCAAAGAGGTTCAAGTATTATATCCAACAGTAGTCCATTGATGAGAAGTCTATATCACTGTCACTGTGCCTCTGGCCACCAACCAGGTGGCCAAAATTGACAGTTTGTTAAAGGTCCGAGAAATCGGTGGACGAGGTATTGAAAACTTTATATAACCGAGGAAAGATATAAACCAAGGTTACTTCGGCTCATGTACAGTGTCTAATTCTTTGTCTGAACTTGACTGATTCTCTGTCAAACTTGAAACAACCGAACACTTTTCCAGAGCAAGCACTTGTATACAGCAGAGAAGTACAATAAATAAAGGCTTATAATATATGTGGACACATTTACAAGACATACTTTGCCAAGCACTGAAACCGTTATACATGTATATGTAAACAGGGTAACAAAGCCCAGGTTTAGTGCCTGTTTTCCGTTTGACTTATCGGGCCCGAAAAATGTACGGAGCTTTAAAGAAACAATAGACATAAATTCCAGTGAGATTTTAAACAACCCACCTGCATAGAGGTTGAAGTTGACCGCCATCTTGCCTCAAGTTTTTTCAGCAGACCTGCGCATATACTCTAGTAAAAACACCGCTTGACGGAACTGGCGAAAAACAGACAATAAAAAACACTTCCGGTACGGTTTGTTTTTCATTGTCCGCGGTAACCGTTTCTTGATCGCGCATGATAATGGCTAACCGGGAGAAAATCTCATCCTCTGTAATACCGAGTTGAATAAAATAAAATTGACTGTTGTCTGTTCTCCGTTTCCTCTCCAAGGGACCCGATGGTTCTCTTATCGAAATTTTCTGCCGACTCTGATAAAAAAAAGGTCTAGCATGGAAGTCAGAAACCTCTTGCCCTTACCAATGTGTCATTTGCCGAGAGGCACAAAACATAACGATTTATCAATCGCACTGACTACTACCGAAACAATGTGGAGAATTTGAGGTTGCAAAAGAGCC
>OX421449.1:29474868-29479868 GCA_949126865.1 Montipora capitata | reverse complement strand
ACGACTTACTGTCAAGAGAAGACCACGGTAAGAACTTTCCTTCTCCAATCTCATATGCCCTTCGTGCAACAACACCTTCTTCGGAAAAAGTGAAGTTGTTCAACTAACTAATACCAGTTAACTTTGGAGCGTTGAATGGGTTGAATATTGTGGTATCAGCCAAAGTAACTCTAACTCCTTTAATACCACCTCTTGAGAGAATGGCCTTCTCGAACTCTTTCTCTGTGGTTACCGAGTTACCTTGGTTAATAAACGCTTTAACATGGCACTTGACCTGGGCCGATTTTCTATCAGCCGCCCCTTTGCCTCCCTGGGGATCACTAAAATCCATCTGCTTGATGACGATACCACTTCGCTCACTGATAACTTTGCTAGCAAGGACGATTAATGCAGAGTGGTAGCACCCCGCGTTATCCTGGCGATAGTATGCTTCAGCAATTTCAGGATGTTGTTTCTTTAGACAAGTGAGCACGTGAGCCATTATTGGCACAACTGCTCGGCTGTCTTGTAGGCTCTTTTCTAGAATGTGAATGAATGACTGGGATTCGAGCTGGCCAGCTGCACTCCTTCTAAGCACTACGGTGATATGCCATGACAACCCTCGTTTACCGAAGAAGTCATTCTGTGCCTCTCGAAATTGCATTGGAAGGAACTTCATCGCAAAGTCCTGGGTTATCAGTACCTTACTTTTGCACAATTTGTCAATCACATCCAGCCGTACTTGATCTTGATGCACAACTCGCAACTGATGTGCCTTCCAGCTGTTGACGGCTTCTATTGCCTTTCCAACAAGAAATGTCAACTCGTCGAATTCGTCCTGTTCTAGGTTCTTTGCTGCTTTCAACATCATGTTTACATCAGATAGTACCTTCGACAAGAAGAGCACGACAATGTATTAGTCACTGCACAATTTGCTTAACACCAATTAGCAACTCTCCTAAACGCTTTTCTTTAACCCAGAATACCAAAGTGCTTTTACCTTTTCCAGACTTCTACATTTTTGACAGATGAAATCATGGTCGTGGGAGCAGTCATCCTTGAAGCAGGCATTTTCCTGGTCACTCAAGGCATGTTTTCGGCAGTGATCTGCGCATTTTGAGTCCAGCATCACATGGGTCTGTTGGAAACAAACGAAACAAAGAACACGAAAGGTAGTTTCAAAGCTACGTTTATTACTTTGAGTCGCAGGATAACTCAGTAACATTTACGTCCAATTATGGTAGTGAGTAAAAGAAACAGCTTTGTTTAAAAAATGCAGGTTCACCTAGCTATCAATATTCCGGATTCCGTCCGAAATCCGGTATCTAAACTCAATGAAATGGCCATAAATGGGGGAGGGGAGGGTGAGTGTTAGAGCGTTTTGCTGTCACTAAATTTGCTGAATAACATCACTCACCTCAATAAAGATTTATTTGAAACGACACTGGTCCTCTCTATTGCAAAAGAGAGGTATTAGTCAGCACTATCTTGCGGATGGAACTTGATCATGCGGTGTTCTTGTTAGGAGTGAGAAGGGCGTGGCTTGACAGATGAGCGTGTCTAAAAGCTATTTCCTTGCAAGGTACACTACTCACCTTAAACTCACTCTTTACATATTGCTTTCCATCCTTAAGAGATTTCTTTAAACTTTCTGCTTCAGCAACTGACACAGCTGAAACAGCAAGAAGGCGATCCACTACTGTCTCAAGGTCGTCAAATGCCTTCCCTCCTTCTGCAACATAGTAATCGAGGCCTTGGAGACATTTTCGAATAGAGGCCAGACAAGCTTTGGACATGACTTTCATTAGTGTACTCTTTTGTAATGGATCTGGAAACTCCATCTCCTTGCAGTATTGATGATACTGTTGCACGACATGTGTAGGTGCCATTACGCGGATGACATTTGGGATATCTAAAACCTCGCCAGAAGACAATTTGAAGCTTTTCGTACCAAATTGCAGATCTTGGATCACATGTGAACTAGTCACAAAGTCCAGAAAATGGTCGAGCTTTTCAGGGGCGACGCGATAACGGGTCACCTGTGACTCGTTGACTTCTCTCTTTCCTCTTCCAAATTTCAATTTGTGCAATCTTGCCATGCTGAACTCATATTCAGTTAGGGAAGGCAATAATGACCTCATCTCCTCGAATTTCAATTTATCTGCTACAATGCTCAGCAACTGTCGTCCTGTTTGACGATTATCAGGTTGTTTGTAGCATTCAATCAGCACTTGAATAAACTCACTGGAAATCGATACGTCTATAGGATTTGGAATGATGGACTTTCTCTGCAATTCCAGCCACACCATTTCAGCACTTTTTGGACAAAGGATGCTTACAACCATTTGCATCACTTCTCCCACTTTATCAACATAATATGACTTTGTTTTCTTGCAAGCATTTTCCCAAGGGACCTTCAAGACTCGTTCGATGGATTCTTTATCGGACAGCCTCAGCATGTCATTTAGAAGTGTAAGCCTTTCACCTTCCTCATCTTTTTTGTCTGTGCTGTCTGAATCATCAGCGATACCTTGGCTGCCTGGATCATAAAAGGACGATCGCCTTCTGCCTGACTTGCAAGGTGTTTCAACTGGAAAGCCCTGGAGGATGTCACAACACTCTAATTTTGCCTTTCGGGCACCATTATTTTCCTCCTCCTGTTGAATAACGAATCATTGTCACTATTATACCAATATCTTGAAATGTAGCTATTTTCCTCGTGTTGTACCTAAGGGGCCGATTATGCGTAACAAAAAGGCAATGATAGGAGTGAGGCGGGGGGAAGGGAGGGGAGGGGAGGGGAGGGGTAGAAGAGAGGTGATTAGCCAAGTAGTACCGACGATCTTTAATTCATTCGATCACTTACTCCGTTTATAATTTATATGATTAACCTGCATATTTTCCTCTGCCTCCGATACTGGCCTCTATTTGTCGGAAGTACAAACCGTTCAAAAAGTAACTGTTCAAAAGTACTTCTGAGCCACAGTTTGATCCGAGAATTTCTCCAAAGCTACACTTCTCCATATTAAATCAACACCCATCAGTTAACGCCCTAAATGCCAGTCCTTAGCAAAAACGGGACAAGTTCAACGGTTTAAATTTATTTCCGTTGATTTCATTTTTCGCACTATTGTTCCCGAAATTGACGAGCATCAGCTGTCCATCAAATGCATGGATCGGCTAGATCCAAACAAATTAGATGATGGTAAGCATTTTGCCTCACTGGTAAGGTTTTGATCCATTTTGCTTTCATGTTCGAAGGATGTAATCTTTCCTGTACGCTCCATGATATTGTGAGTTGAACATTAAGCAGCTAAACTGCATTGTTTCTGTAAAGAGGGAAATGGAACACCTGTTCGCGTGGAAGAAGTCTACCACCGCAGTGTGCGTTCGAGCCTTAACACATTACTCCTTGGACATAAAAGTTAAATGGCATCAATTATCTGGCAAAAACGAGGAAGTCACGTCTCAATATTAATCTGGCGGGATAAACATCGAGGATTTGGACTGGACGGAATCAAATTATTTGAGCATTTTAATTAATTGGGCGAGCGGAAGTCTGTTTACCCTGGTAAGTCGAGCGACATACTAGGAAATATTGCTTGTGAAACTGCTTATTCTTGTGGTTACTTACATAATTTCGTTCTCAGCGGTGTAAGTACAAGTATTTTTTAAGTATACAGACGTTTTTCGGTCTGTTTCAAAGTAACAAAATGCTTCTTTGAGAAGCATGTATTCAAGCACAATCGAACAGACGAATTGTTCAGAAGCTGAAACTGATAAATTAAGTTAAACTTCGTTTATCTTTTCCGAATCAGGGTAGTCGCATTTATTATTTAAGCAAAGTAATTTAAAAGCAACTTTTCCAGAATGAATTAAAACTGCATTTTTCCGTAATTTATAACATTGATGAAATTGATGGAGAATGCGATGCTGTTATAGGTGTTGCGTGAGGTGAAGCGATCATCCTGTGTTACGCACACACATGCTTCCCTGCAAATTCAGAGTTTATATAGTCCATTTACAGTGTTAATGTGTTGCATTACTTTGATTTAGTAATAGATTTCAATAAACAAACAACAACAACAAAAATTCCTCACCAGGTCTTGCTTACAACAGCACTGCCGAATAACTATCTGGGGAGGGGTGGGGAAACGGTTGTCATCCAGGTCAAGAAAATCATTTTTTGTCGAACACGAAGGCTAGAGTAGTCCGAATGATAATTTTTACATTCTCTAGCGACCAGCTTGCGTTTGCAAAGGTGTAATTTATGATTGAAAACGAACGCTAGTCTTTATCAGCCACTTAGTTAAGATGTTAATTGTGATAATACCCAGATTTTAGCTCTTTCATTTTGCACCTTAAAGTACATTGCCCGCAGATTTTTTTATATTTATTAAAACTACAACCCTTTGGCTTTATTTTTATATAGGTAGCATTCAGAAATTCAGAATCCTACTAGGAAATTATTTCCATTGAAATTAACCAAAAATGCCTTTTTTTCAACACTGTTAAACCATCATCTTTGCTTGAAATTGTTTCTCTGTTGTTAAGAAGACCCTGGAAAAAAGACAAGCATATTTATAAAGTAGAAGGGTTGAACAGTAATGTAGTGTAAATTGATTGAAGATACTGTAGCTTGTGTGTTGGCAAGAGACATAACAAGTTAGCCATTTTTGGAAAATTTTATCTTAAAAAAATGGTCCCAAGGGGCTAAAACTTTAATTAGCTGTCACGTGACCACATATCATTAAGGAGACTAATTGATGGCCATTTGATTACTTACTCATGAATACCTTTCAGCATGCAAAGTTTGAGGTAGGGTTGTATCTGGCCATTTCCAAAATTACTTGAACGTTACATGGACTGGTTCTTAAGTGCAAATCAAAAAGAGTTACTACAATCGAAAGATTGTAAAAAACCCAAGAAAAAGAGAAAAAAGTAACGAGGAGCTTGAAATAGATTCTGCCCAGGAGTCACATCTTCAGCAGCTGCAAAAGGAGATGAAAGCCTCAAAACCT
>OX421449.1:29444868-29464868 GCA_949126865.1 Montipora capitata | reverse complement strand
TTTAATCAAAAAGTAATATCTATTAAATTGCACTTTCATTAAATGGGTACTTTTATACCAACATAATACAATTAAATAAGATCTATGAATCAATTTTGCATACATGCATAAGTTGTATTTTAGTACAGTCAGATTAACTTCATAAAATTTTCATATGTATTTACTTAACAGTTTAATATTTTTGTTAATAATTTTGTCATAATCATCAAATTTCCATTTATATAATCAACTCTCCCGATAAATAATTAGAATGTAAAAGTTCTCTTCAATAAACGTGATCAGAAACATCATGAAATTTTCTTACATCCTCTATTTTATGGACATTGAAAACAGCAATAACAGAGTTGCAAGTTTCTAATGAACATTCGAATTCAATGAACGTGAGACAAATCATCTGTGTAGCTAAGATGTTCGTTATAACCTCTCGAACTTGCGGTGTTTGCCCCCTCAAAAGTGTGTAGCTAATTTGCATGATATGGCGGCCATTGTGAATAAGATCTATTCAAAGGTGATATTTAGATTAGCTCTTGGAAAATATGAAGAAATTCCTTGACATGTTTTTCTTCACATAATGTACTTTTTAGAGCTTTTTAAATGTTTTGTCTTCATGTTGAACCCAGAATGAAAAAAAAAGTGAAATTACTGATCTTTTGGGCTCGACTAGGACACAAAATATCAAGAGACCAAAAGGATTAAGACATGTAGGTTGTTAATATGAATCTTGAACTTACAGTAAATTAGGTCCAATTTTTGTTTCTGAAGGCCAACATTTTCTCCTCCAGTTACAGTTGTTCACCCCTTTAGGGATGACTGTCTCACTTCATCTGGAGTGAAGAGGTGAAAAAGTAATACTTTCAATCCCTCAAGGGGCTTTGTTGTGTTTCTCACCATCTGAAGCAACTGGGTCTGAAAGAAAAATGTTAATTTAGGTTTAATTATTACCAAAAATTTAATCTTATCAACTGATGTAGTTATCTGTAAGTGCAGAAGTCAAAGTGTTAACCATGTGAAGCAAATATAATAAGTAATAAACATCTTGCTAACCTGTTTTTGTGGGGAAAGAAACTTTAAGGAAGCAATAATCAAGTACAAGTAGCAAAGAAATCACATGTTACACATGTCATACAATGTATAGGGAAGATGTATGTTTGAAAACACCCTCTTTGTTATTCCAATGTCAGCCACCCAAGTGGGCATAACAACTCTTTCTTTGAGGAGCTGCACGTAAATTACAATACGTGATGTAATTGATATCTTTGTTATTTTTTAGCTAAATCAGGCACACATTGATTTTCCTCAAATTCAAATAGCATTTTGATTAGTGCTTCGGGCTAGATGACGTGCTCAGCTCGTTAATTTATCAGTAGCATTGTGACTAGTGACTAGCCTGTGAAATGCATGGGACGATCATGAACGGGCCGAATTGGCAAGGGCGAAAGGTATGTAAGTTAATTCCAAGAAAGCTATGGAGGTCATTAAAAAATGATTTGTGGAAAACCTGGTGCACCATAGACTTTTAAGTCATAGGATCTAGCGGGAAATAACTTTGCTTTCAAGAAAGGAAATGATAAAGGTTATTACAAGTGTTTCAATGATCAAAATCACAAGTGGAAGGTGAAAGAAAGCAGACAATGGACACGCAGCATGAAATAACCGCCTGCGAACGCGCACTGAATGCAGCGCTGAATGCCATGCTTTTTAACAACAATCGCCTGACTTTAACAATAATGAGTTATATTTAATACTTTCACCATTAACAAACACGGATATTTTTCACATTATGAAACATACTTACCAAAAACTTTAAGAATTGTTGCTTTGTAAATGGCAAGCCTTCCTTTGTTTGAACCGGTCGATATTTCCACGTGAGTGCCTTCTTGTAACTCGCCATTGCCAACAACTTGCTTTTCATTCACCGCACTGACAGTATCCTCGTTCTCCCATTGAACAACAATAAAAACCATCTTAACTCATTGTAAAAGCCACAAAAATCGATCCACGGTATTCAAGTAAGGGCGCCAAAAGCGAATGAGAAAGGCTTCTTTGTTTCGAACACGAGGTCATTGGCTCAAACGGTAGATGCTTCATATATGCAACATTAAAAGAGAATCCGCTGGATTATTGCAGAAACAAGCAAGAACAGTCACACGAAGATCGCAAAACTTCGCCGATTCAGATTATATTCCATGGATCCAAATTCAGTCGGATATATTGACGACAACAGACATTAGGAAAAGCTCACTCATGAAATGGAACCCGCTTTAAATGTTTGATTTGTCATCGAACGTTGTCGAGGAAACATCGACACGTAACGTTCTGTCCACCGGGTTGTCACTGCGTAATATTTATAATAGCGGTGTCTGCATCTGAAGTATGCAGATTTCGAAGCACTGAACCAATCAAATCTGCGGTTTCAAAGCTGCTGTCAATGCGTTCGAACCCAGAGGCAAAGGTAGAAGGTAAATATTATTGGGACTAATGGGACAGTGTATAATTTGGGAATGCATTTAACAAGAGTCCTGAAGGTGTATTTCCTCCACAGGCTCTCTATTTTAGCCCAATTATTTGAAGGTGTTTTGTGTTGAATAATCAAATTTGGTGAAAATACAGAAGTGTTGACATGGAACTAAATTTTCTTCCCATGATTTTCATATTGGTCTCTTCATTTAAATATTTTAATTAGTTAGAGAGTAAGGATCATTAATTATTTTTGTTGTTGTTTAAGAACTTAATGTGACATTCCAGTGTGTCGATAATAAACTTGTCTAAGGGCGCTTTCCATTTGTCAGAACTGACCGACCCGGGAGAACTGGTTCTTATTGGTACAAATGGAAAGCAACGGGCCAATTTGCGTGATTTCGTGCGCGAGCCTTGCGTGGGATACGCGCAATAGCTGATGTAAACAACATGGCGAACTTGATGGCGAGAATTCGCAACATTCCGCCAAACTTTTTCGTTGACTTTCTTTCGGCAGAAGAAGAAGAAGCTCTTTTGGGGGAAAGTAGAGAGGAGGATGATTTTATTTTTATTTCAACAACGAGCAGTTTTTCTCGTCGGACTTTGGCGAGAATCTCAGAATTTTTCGAAGAAACGGTTCCGCTTTATCATGGTGATGTTTTCAGAAGCCATTTCCGTATGAAGCTCTCCACATTTGAAACACTTTGTCAGTTGCTAGCTCCAAGTGAGCATATCCCAAAGGGAAATACCTTTGGTCGACGACCTATTGACCCACAGAAACAAATTGCTGTTGCTGTATGGGCCCTAGCGAATCAAGAAAGCTGTCGACAGATTTCAGATCGTTTTAACATAACGATGTCAAGTGTGTCCCGCTGTATTCGCAGAGTTGCGAATGCTCTTGTGGATCTTCGAGGAGACCTTATTCAGTGGCCAAGAGGTAACCCTTCTTAATATCCGTGGTGTATAAAACACAGGTCTACCAACCAAAATATATTGAACGGTACAGTTAACGTTAAATTAAAATTGTTACAATTATGACCAATTATGTATGACATGTTTTTCTTTAGTTTCACGAACTATGTTATATTTACACGAAGTATGTATTGCGATTAAACAAAACCTTTAAGAAAAACTTTTAAAAAATGGGTAAAGTCATGATCTAACATCCTTTTAATCAGGTGTACGAGCTGTAGAGGTTGCAGATGGTTTCGAAAGTTTCACTGGCTTTCCACGAGTTATTGGAGCTGTCGATGGTTGTCACATAATAATCAGGACACCTTCTCAATATCCGCAGTCATATCTCAATCGTCTGAGGAATCATTCAATTATTCTTCAGGTAATACATGTACAACATTTCTCATGATACTTATCTCTGGTGTAATGCATCACTATGAAATTTTTTTTACTTGAGGTGAAGGCTGAGATGGATGACACAAAACGCACCAAAAAATGGAAAGAGAATTATTAGCAATTATAGGTTTTCAATTCTGGTAACTAAATAAACATATGCATGGTTACAAAAACTCCTGAATATATAAAAGCTCCTTTCTCCTCCTAAATAAGTTGAGTCTCTGTATGTTTTATGTGTAGGGAACATGTGATCACACCCTCCGTTTCACAGACATTTATGTGGGATGGCCTGGGTCTGTTCATGATGCTAGAGTCCTGAGAAATTCCCCCTTGTACCATGCAGCTGACAACCTTTTTCCAGGTGACACCCATCTTCTGGGGGATTCAGCATATCCACTCCAAAGGTGCGTAATACATTATTCTGAATAATTCTGCAAAAGTTTTGTGTGTATTCTGTTTGCCGATAAAAGTATACGTAGTCCTTTTGCCATCCTGTTTCCTCTGTAAACACAGAGATGTAATAATAATAATGATTTATAAAAGTCTGTAGTTTTATAAGATTTTAACACATTTAAGCCTGACAAATACCTGGTATGCATCTTTGTACTCCTCTACATGATAGATTTATAGAATTCTGACATTCAGTCAGCAGTCACTAGCCATTACTTCTTAGTGAAATGAGATACAATATTTTCCCCAGGTGGTTGCTGTCGCCATTCAGAGACAATGGTCACTTAACGGGGCCACAAATTTCCTACAACAATAAGCATGCCCGAACACGTCAACCCATTGAAAGAGCCTTTGGTTTGTTAAAGGGCAGATGGAGGCGCTTGAAGTATGTTGAAATGGAGAATGTTGAGGATGTTCCATCATTGGTTTCCGCAGCATGTGTTCTGCACAATTTTTGTCTCATCATCGATGACGGGACAATTGAAGATTTCTTTGATGATGATGATGATGATGATGACCGAATTCCTTTTCCAGTTCCAAGGCCACAAGCAGTTGCAAAGAGAAATCAGATGGTCATCTTTCTTGACCACTAATATTATTTGCTATTTTTTTCTTGAATGGTCAAATGATTGGAGGGCAAAGGGCATATATACAACATACATTGTACATGTATTAACCCTACAATAATTTCTTGATAATAATAGGCACAACCAGGTTTATCCCTATAGCTACTTTCCAATACCAAGCATAAGGTCACTGCCAGTTTCTAGTCAGTGAGATCTAGAAACAGTTTTTGTCATGTTTAATTTCTTGAAGTTTGACTACTGAAAATTATTCGTCTTTTGTGCTTAATAGATAAGTAATCTAGAAAGACAGAAATATGCCACAATAGTATTCAATATATAAAAATAAATTTTTGTTTTGAATGCTTTAATCAGAAATTCTTTACTGTTAATACATCATATTAACATTATAATCCTTTATATTTCCTTGTGTTTGGAGAGGACAGTGGAGGCTAGAATGAAAGAACTACATATACAGGACTATTTGAATTAGAATTATCAACAAAGCAATTTGGACTGAGACGTAGTTATGGACAACCCTCAGAACACAGTCAACAGTATAAATTAAAAACACAACGAGTTTATTTAGGTCTGTCATCACAAAGTTTATTCACAACAACCTGTACCTACGTTTACAAATTCAAAATGCACAGTTGCATTCGGCGTGTGTTCAAACCTGACAAACTGTCAATGAAAATTCGGTCCCTTAACTAAAACGGGAGGATGACGAGGTAACAGAAAATATAAACCTGGCAGTATTTCGTTGGGCAATACATTACAATGCTGCCTACAGATTGAAATGTTCACACACACGGCAAGCACAACAAATAAAATAGCATATTAACAATAAAATTTAACTTACTCGACACATTTTGGGCTCAGTCTTCATTTACCTTGGTGGTGCATTGATCTTGCCACTTTCGACCAGAAAGTGATTGCTGCGATGCTGACCAAATGATTACGAGTATTAACCATGCATGAAGGATGTGGAACATTTCCAAAAGTGGTAAATAATTCGAGAGGTGGATATTTTCACGGAACTTAATAAAAAACAGACAAATCGTATGGAGCGAAAGTTACTTTACATGGGTCAGGTTAATTTTGATAGAGTTAATTGAAGACGAAACTTGTTCTGGTAAGAGTTGCTGGGCTACAAAGATTATAAACCGGACCTTCAAGTTTTTAAAGTTCTCAATTTGCTTTCTTCGACAGGACGTCAAGGAATCTCTCCATTATGCCCAATTTTTCATTATGCATTTTCTGCGCAAGGACAATTTTTGCTTCTTCCTCTTTCCGCTTTTCTTCCTTGTACTCGGTCAGAAACTCAATCATTTCAGTAGCGGACGACTTCGAGCGGCGTTTCTTCTTCTTCTTTGGTGGCTCTCGGCAGTTTGCCAGAGGTAATTCCTCCTCATCATCCGTTGACGTATTGCCTGTGGCCAGCTTTGCTGTCAAAGAAGAAACGGTAGCCGTTGGAATTATCTTCGGATCAGTTCCGAAAAACTCTTCCAGCTCTTCTTGGAAGTCGCACTCTTTCCTGTCGTTACCCGTTTTGTCGTTGTGTTCCTTGACTTTTTTATACTTCTCCTCCAGTTTCTTCCATTTGTTGGAACACTGTTCGCCCGTAACTTTCACTGATGAAGTTAAATTAAACTTTTCCGCAATTCTTTGCCAAGCCACGTTTTTGCGGATTTTGCCTTTTGAGAACAGATCGTCATTTTCACGTCGTAGTGAAATTAATAATTTCGTACTTTTTGTCGACCAAGTGAGTAATTTCGTTTCTTCGCCGTCAAGTTCTGCAATAAAAAATATATAAGCTTAAGAGCTTAATGTTTTACGCACCACCAGTACGGCTAAAGAAAGCAATAATAATACCCTCATCAATCAAGACAAGGTGAAAAAATAATTAGCTACCATATACTTACCACAAGTCCGTGAAGCAGCCTCTGCCATTTTCTAAAAATTTCACGTCCTTTGACTATACAAAAACAAACACTCTAAATTCCCGCGCATTTCGCGTGTAGCCGTGCAGGAGCGAGAGAACTGGTTGGCCCTACTCCAAGAGTAGGGCCAGCTGGGCCAGAACCAGTTCTCTCAGTTCTCAGAACTGACGCATTCCATTTACGCACGGTCCGAACCGACCGGTCAGTTCTGACAAATGGTAAGCGCCCTAAGTTAGAAGTACAGAATGTGAATGAAGTCATGGTAAATTTCTTATTGAAGTCCATCCACCCTTTGTACCTCTTTGCCTTGGAATTCTCAATAATTCCCAATATTTCCCAGTGGTCTATTATTGACCATTCTCAAAACATCTTTAAAAATCCCCTTGTTGTCTACTTCTGTCTTGGAATTGTTGGGAATTCCTAGGAATTCCCAGTAATTCCCAGCAGTATAGTTATCCAATCTCAGAAATTCTCAAAAATTCCCAGATTGTGAAGTCTTCCTAATTTGCATGAATTGGAATTGTTGGGAATTCCTAGGAATTCCCAGTAATTCCCAGCAGTATAGTTATCCAATCCCAGAAATTCTCAAAAATTCCCAGATTGTGAAGTCTTCCTAATTTGCATGACTTGGAATTGTTGGGAATTCCTAGGAATTCCTAGGAATTCCTAGGAATTCCAAGTTTTTTGGGAATTCATTTCGCAAGGGAAACCTGAACCTCCTCTAAATCAGACATTTTATTTGCCCCCAGTGCTGTCCGGTATAGAAGGGTTTCACTGTATTAATGAAACACCTTAGCGAAGACTAAATTTGAAGGAGAGTCACTTAGTTTCTTAGAGAAGAAAGCCTGTTGTATTAAATATCAATGAAACCCGTAGGTTTAACTTACTACACTTGTTTATTTAAGGGGTGCTGAATTCCACTTCATAAATTTCTTCATATTTCACTTAGTAACTTATATATTCTATTGATAGCTGAAGCACTGAAGTGTTTTCTGGCAGGCGTCATCAATTAATTACAATAATTATCAAGAAAATGCTTAAATTAATGCTATTTGAGATAAGTAATATTACTTATTAATTAACGATTTCATTATTAAATTTTGCAAATGAAACTATTATTACTAAATTAAAACATTATTTACTTTTTCAAATTTTCCTTCATCATTTCATATATTTCATTATTTGATCATTATTTCTTTCAGATTTTTTTTGTTAGAGTGAAGACATTTAAACCTGTGAAATAGCTATTAGACTAATATGCCTTACTAGACCCCAATGCCATTGTTTTCTTTAGTGTCTATTTTACTGTTACCAATCCAAGCATCAGAAACAGTTGAAGCCATGGTTATAGGAATAGTTCTGTCAAAAAGGTGCCAGTTCTTCATTCTTTCCATGTAGCACTCCACATGTATACAGAGACTTGCTATCTTTTTGTTTTGTTCAGTTTCACTCTGTGAAAACTGGTTCTTGTCGCTCAAGAAGTTGGGTATTACCAGACGAGCACCTTTAGCAGCCAGCTGATCTTTTATGACAAACCCCTTGTCTGCCATTACTACATCTCCTTTTTGTATATAATCAAGATATCCTGACTTCTTAACGATATCTGGGTCACTGATGGATCCACTATATAGTTCGCTTACGAATGAAACAGCGCCATTTGGAGTTATCCCAAGTAGTGATTTCATTGTGGTATGACTTTTATAACTTGAATAACACATTGACTGTTTGTCGAGGCTTGACGGGGATTCCATTCATATCTCTGTACAGGCTATAACAGAAACAACTTCAGGGTAAAGTTCTTTGAAAACAGATGACATGTAGAATTTCAGTTGTTCCTTACTATATAATTATAATTTCATAAATTTAATCCAAGTTCGAACAATATCAGATACTGATGAAACAGATACTCTGAATCTATCTGCTAAATCCCTTTCTAGTAGCACTAGTGTGTACTCTTGCCATAGTGATAGCTTTCTTTTTGGACCAGACTTTCTATTTACAAGTTCGACCGTTCATGACTGCCATAGCTTAAGTTCTGAGCTTTATCTTTCAGCGTATCAAAGCACAAAACCATTGCTGCGTAGCTAGGGAATCCTGTATAAAATGATATAGACTCATCACCCTCTTTGTAATCGTTCATTTCAAACTTGGGGTCGTTCTCGTATTTATACTTGATTTGTCCTAGCTATTTTGTTGTTTACATTCTTCTACATCATTTTCCGATGACTTGAGTTTTTCCTTGAGGGCTACCACATTTTCTTCCTCTTTTTCTGTAGTATTTCCTTGATAAGTTGCGCCTCCTTCATTTCCTTCGAAATCAAACAAAGTATTTTCTTCTTTCGATTGTTCGTTGGATAGTTCAATGTCTGAAGATTGTTTGTTTTGTTCTTGCTCCTTTTCAAGTGTTTTGGGCTCCTCGTGGTTCCCAATAGGAATATTATCAGTCCCAGAGCTTCTTGATTTCTTTTCTTTTACTTGAATGTCGTGCTTAGTTATCTCACGGCGTTTTGATGGCTTTTTAGACCAAGGAAAAATCGAAGGAAGTTGATTACGACTGCCTCTTTTGCCTCCTGGAAAGTGTTCACCACATATCTTTGTATTCGACGAAAAAACTTTAAGACTTTCGTTTCTTATCAATTTTATGGATTGAGAACGAACTTTAGGATCTTCAGGAAGTGAGTGAAATTTCAAATGCGGTGAATTTCTCCAATTATTCTTACAATTTGTTATACAACAGTTGTGCTTCCCCATGTTTCTTCTTGTTTGGTTGCCCTCGCATCCCCAAAAACAGTCCCAAAGTGCATTGCGAGACAAACTCAGTTTCAGTCTCCGTTTTAATTTCGGAAAGGGGAATTATATCACGTGAGAATAATCAGTTCTGACTTTGTAGGCACTGGCCTTATTGGGGGATGGCACTGATTATTTGTACAGCTGCTTTGTACGGGTGACCTGGCACCCGCCCGGTATAATTAGTTTTTCCAGAATTATGAATTGTATGGGTTTTACCCCGCTTTACTTCGGAGTGTTCTTATTTGTAATTTCAGATACTTAGTTCAAGTGGAGCTTGGAAACCTTTCCTGTTTTCGTCTTCACCAAATTTTCGCCAAATTCGCGAACTCTACAACTAAACTTAGGGTCATCAAAAGACTTTTAGAGTGGTGTAGGAGTAGGGAATTAAGTGTTCAATTGCCTTTTCCCGTAAGCACAGTATCGCTTTATTTATTTGAAAACCATCAATCTTGTGCTTCAAGTGCGTCTTCAGTCCAAGCTCATGCTGCACTTAAATGGTTTCACTCGTTTGTGCCTAGCCTCGACCGTAATCCTCTGGATAGTGAATTTTGTAAGAATTTAATTGAGTCGGCAAAACGCATCAAGTCTAAACCAATTGCCAAGAAGAAACCTTTTTCCTCCCAGATTATTAAGGATATTCTAGACGCTTCTAATAAGGAAGAAGCTAATTTGAAAGATGTTAGGATAGCTGCCTTATGCTCGTTAGCTTTTGGCGGATTTTTTCGGTATAGTGAGTTGTGTAATATTACATCCAACCATATCGAATTTCACAGTCAATACATAAAGATTTTTGTGCCTCGTAGTAAGACTGATGTTTATAGGGAGGGTAACTATGTCTATATAAGTGCATTGGGAACTCCATACTGCCCTGTTAGTGTTTTAAGAAGGTATATGGATCTAGCTGGTATTCACGACAAAAGTAATCTACCTTTGTTTAGGCCTCTGGTTTTTCATAGGAGTAATTATAGTTATACTCTAAGGGATGGAAAAATCTCCTACACTACATGTAGAGAAATCCTGAGGGATTCCTTAAAACAACTTGGTTTCAACCCGGAAGGCTACGGGCTTCATAGCTTAAGATCGGGTGGGATAACATCCGTTGTTCGCCACAGTGGTAATTCAGTTTCAGAGAGACTGTTGAAGTTGCATGGCAGGTGGAAGACGGACGCTGCCAAAGATATGTACGTAGAGGAAAGTCTTGATAACAGGCTTCAAGTAACAAAGTTTCTAGGGCTTTAATTTAGGTACCTGTAGTTCTTATTTCTGTATTGTTTATCGCTTCCTAGTATCCTGTATCTGCTTATTACCTAAAAAAAAAAAAAAAAAAAAAGAAAAAGAACATGGTTTATACGAGATTGTAAAGGCCTAGCGGATTAACAAAAAACCAAAAAGAAAGAAAAAAAAAAAAGAATGAGAGAGAGATTGATACGTTATTGTTAACGCTCGCTTTTTACTTATTGTAAAGAATATATGTCAAGGAAAAAGAAGAACAAGAGTGTATGTAAACCATTAAACTGCATTCGGATCTGCTTGCCAATCCTTCCATATTCCTTGTTTGTTTGATTATTTACGGGAATTGAAGGGTAAAATAATTTACGTTCGGTTGAGCGAAGCGAATTAGAACATATATTTAACAAACGTTCCTTTCTGTCGACGTAATAGAAAGTCACGAACAGGCAGGGTTTGGTGTTCAAATCCTGTGTAAAATATTCGTCACTTTGTGCTTGTCTGCCATCTAATTGATGATATTTAGGTGCCGAACGTGAAAAGGTATTTGGTTGCAAATTCTGACGTGCCTCGCGTACTTTAGCTATTAGAATAGCTTTCTTGTCACCTGCTTTGTAAGTAACATTCAGTTCATCAAGGACCTCTCGTAAGAGACGCGCTGTCATGTCCTCAGGCTCTCCCTGATTGAGTCTCTCTTTTTCCTGAGCCTTAGCTTTCTCTTCCTGGAGCATCCTTTCTTCTTCAGCCTTCTCCAGTTGGGGCAGTATTTTTTCTAAAGGTTCTCCATCAACAGTAAGGGGTCATTTTCTTGTTTTTGCATCAGGACCACGGAATGTCATTTGGTGAGTATGACATTCTACCCAAATAACGTCAGTTGTTTTTTGTAAAATCAACTTTTTTTCGTCAATTTTATCAAACAATAGTAGGCGGAAGCAAACAGAAATCTTTCCCGTACAGTTTTTTCTCTTTTATCCATTGAGAAACTGAAGTCTTACGCACAAAGCCCAAGACTTCACCACACCTTAAGCCAACGCGTGGCACCCAAAATGCAGGAATGTCGTTGAAGTAGAGACCTTTCTTGGTTTTCTCTGGTGATACAAGTTTTTCCACTTTCTCAAAAAAGTCGTTTCTTGCGACTGCCATCCACCTTGCCATGCGACAGGTAGATGAAGAGTAAACTTTACCTTGTTGAAGCGACAGAAATTGAGCAATGTGATAATGCTCCCCGTCATACTCGACATAGTTCGGTGGGACGGAGTGATCCATTTCAAATGATGACCCTTCACAGTAGACTGATCTTCTAGGCCTTTTTGCCTCACTCGGGGCTCCTTCTTCCTCTTTTGTAGTCATTGTTGGATGTGAACCTGAGGCAGTAATGCAGTCTTTAAAACGGTTGTTGTGGCTAAAACTGTGGTGAGACTTGCAAACAAATGCATGTGTCTCTTTCCGATTCTGTTGCGAATTTCAACCCAAGACACGATTCATGAAACCAGTTATCGCATTCTGGAAATTCACAACCGATCCAGTGGGTTGTTGTTGGTGCTCTGTAATTAGGATTAATGTATTTGCACCTCCCTTCTGGAAAAAAATGACAATGTTCCAGATCATCATCGTCCACTTCCTGACTGGTCACGCTCATTTCTGTATCTTTAGTAGATGATGCTGCAAGGTCGGAAAAGGCAAAGGAGTAGAAGTCTTCGTTTATTTCCGCACTAGAACAGAGAAGGTCGCTCTGCAAATCAAGGAAGTCATCAACGGTAACGGTGTCGGTCTCATCAGGTTCAAATGGTATGTCTGCTAAGGTATTCTCCATCCCAGGGTTGAGATACACCATATTGCCGTTGCTATCCTTTCTCAGGCTATTGCTTACAGTTAGCAGCGGTAGCATGTCTAATTGCTCCATTGTTTTAATAACCTCCCTTTTTGCCTCTCTCATTCCACTCAGAATTTTCGTCTTCGATTAATGCTGGCCAGGAATTCCCTTTGACATCTTGAACTTTTTGTTTTTTCAGCTCCTCAAGTTTTAAAATCCTGCTACAAATATCTAGGAGGTCCAGCATGCACAGGTTTGTTTTCCCTTTGCAAAATCCTCTACATAAAACAAAAAGTCTTTTGCAGCTGTCGGAACCAAACGTGCTGGGTGGTAAGGCTGATCGAGAAAAATGCCGCACATAGTTTCATTGAAAGAATGAGCGAGTGTCCTGCAATTATCATGTCGTTGTATGTTTGCAAGGATATGAACGAAGAGTCAACCTGGTGATGAGATTTCTCCAGCCATGCCATCCATAACTTCCCAAAACAGACCGTTGACCATGCAAGTTTTGCACGTTCTTTTGTTGACAGGTTCTCCTTTGTATAAGCTACTAGCATATTATGTCAGGCCTTAAGGTAAACACGAAGTGCTTCGGTTTGATCTTTATTCCACTCACGCAAACACTGGCGCACCTGCGGTTGCAAAATCCTGACTGCAGCATGGACATTTTGTCGATCCTTAACATGGTCTTTAATTTGTTCGACTCATACAGTCTCATAAAGTCCTCCTGTTCGGGCCAGGACCCGCTGTGGAGGAGCATCATGACCCCCTGTGAGATTAGGCTTGTAATGTGACCACCCTACTGGGGACATTTGTCGTGTTAATATTATGGGGTACCAGAACGTGTGCTTTTCGCTCAAAGAATTGTAGTCATTATGCAAAGCGTGTACTAGCAGTTTCGTCAGATCATTTAAGTTATTGTTTACCGTTGTTGAGAGCAAAGGTTATTTTGTTGCCTGAACTGAACATTATGGTCCTTCGAGGTCGGATTTGAGGAACTTTTGGCGAAGCAAAGCACTAAGCAGAAGAGTAAACATCGAGATAAACGAATACAGGATTGAATATGGCAGACAACTGTGCACCGTCTCAGTCAGCGGAGGAAATTGTGAGTGAAACGTCTCTTTCCCTAGTCAAAGCTAAGTTGCAAAAGAGAGGACTACCAGCGAAAGGAAAGAAACCAGTCCTTATGGCTCGACTTATCGTTGCTATAAAACAAGAAGAATCTACGCCTTCGTGTTCGCAAAACAAAAATAAGAAATGGACTAATACAGTCCCTAAACAAGCCTCACGAGCATCAACTGGTGAACATTTGTTGTCCCGGCTTTCAATCATCAGTTAAGTAATATTCAGTTGTTAAGAAGAAGAGAAATGATCCTTAAGATGGACATTGATGCTGTGATACAAGTAATAGTTAAGATGGGCAAAAGTTCCAGCAACAACGTCGTAAGAATGGAAAATCGTGTTCAAAGGTTGAACGGTTACAATGAGAGTTGCAGTGAGGTAAGAGATGAAATTGCTGAAGAAGCTCAAAAGTGGATTGATTATCAACGAGCGATTGATAATGCTTTAGACATAGCTCAAGAGTATATATCTGAACAATCTGTTTCCAAGGTAGATGAACAAAGCACGTTGGGTTTAGTGGAGCACAAACAGTCACATTTAAATACCAAAACTGGAGTTGCCCAAGTTTGATGGAGATGTTTTAAAATTTCAAAATTTTTGGGACCAATTCGAGGCTGCTGTTCAGAAGTTCACCTACCTGCGTTCAGTACTTGAAGGGGTTGCTTGTCACACAATCAAAGGATTTGAAGTCACTAGTGCTAATTATCAGCATGCTGTTGATGCTCTGAAACATTGCTTTGTTAGGAAGAGAATAATTATTTCATCTCTGGTTAAGTCAATTGTTCAGCTGGGACCAAGGTCAAACAAAGGGGTAGAGTCTTTGCGAGATCTCCATGACACTCTCAAGAATCGAATGAGAGATTGGAGGCCCTGGGTGAAAAGCCATTGACCCATTCTGGTATCCTCCTCCCAATACTGGAAACCAAGCTTCCACATGAGTCATCTGAGAAATGGGAATTAGAGCTTACTGAAATCAAAGAAGAAAGTGTTGATCTTGAACTATTCTTCAAGTTCTTAAATAAACAAGTGATTTCCAAAGAGGCCGGGGAAAGAAATGTTAGCATGATTGGTGAGAATGGTGAAACCGCAAGAGGAAGTGGGGGACAGAACAAGGATGGAACTGGGGTAAAGAGCACCCGAGAAAAAGGGTTTTCAGCCGCTGCTCTACTAGCAAGTGGGACGAATCGGAAAAGTTATGCTGCTTGCCATTTGTGTAAGGAGCAGGAACGTGACACTCTTAAGAGCCACTTTCTGTAAATATCGAAAATCCTGCGACAGTTTCAAAAATTTCAGTTTCTTCATATTTTGCCCAAATAAACCCTTTAGTGAGTTATTTTCGAAAACACAATTAAAATATCCCAGCGCCCTTTAGTTTTTACAAAATCGAGGAAAGTTTGAAAATCGCCATTTTGGCCTCTTGCAGGCGTTCAAAATAAAGCAAAATTGTTCATTTTCTTTTTACTCACACAGCTAAATGCGTGAACGTCTACCAATGAACTTTTAGCAAATCATAGCAGCATTAATGGTCTTTCTAAACCAGTAGTTTCATTTAGAAAAGCTATTAAAATTTTCATATTAATGACTGCTTTAACTACCCTTGTCGAAGCGCTTTTGCAAATGAGCAAATTTTAGCTAACTTCCAATCAATAGAAAGCCATTGTAAAATACATTGTATTTCGAGCCAAAATTGCAATGGTCTTTGAGCTTATACTTTGTATTGTGGTCCGTGAAAATTTTATCCGTGGCCTGACAAACGTGTCCCATTGAGAGACGAAAACATATGGTACAAGTTAGCGTCTTCGCATTCTAAATTAAGGACGCTTTCCTCATCATTAAAAGCGTTGTCCTCAATGCTGACATTTCTTAATGTTTAATGCTAAAAATCCTTCAACTGCGTCTCTGAATTATTCTTTGGTAAAAGATTTTTTTTTACAGAGTGATCAGGATATGCCCTGCAGAAGTGTAATATTTTAACAACGCTAAATAAACAGTAAACTGTATTAACGCGTAATGCAATTAATGCTGACCACACGCAAGAAGTCGTACAGCAAAGATAATACGGTATTTTGTCCAGTCACCATTATTTTATCAAAAGTTCCAATTCAAAAAGTCTTTAATAAGGACAGCGAAATCTGTTGTTTCCTACTACACACGCGTTCAAATCGCGTGTCCATGGCCTTGTGTAAAGATGCAGCCTTTGTTGGTGGTACATTCAAAGCCAGTTCAGAAAATCCAGCTGGTGTAGAATGCGTAACAATCGGGCAGTGTACAAGAGAGCTCCAAGGCCATCTGAAACTCCTCAAGATTAGGGATGATCCTGGAGTTGACTGTGGCGTGTCATGCGACACTGCTAGACTGTTAGACACCAGGTCGTCCCCCAGATATGTAACCAGGCCCTCAGCCTCACACAAAGATATCTCTTCAATAACAGAAAACAGGAAGCTGGCGAGAGCATTGCCGCTTACGTAACCGAGCTCCGCATGATTGCGAAGAACTGTGCTCACAATGGCATCACGCCCGACGGAATTTTACGCGATCGCTTGGTCCTAGGCATTCGTGACGACAAGGTCCGAGAATGGCCATTACGAGTCACTGACTTGACTTTACAGAAAGCATTAGACATATGCAAAGCGGCTGAACAGACCAGTCAACAGCTAAAGATGATGAGCAGTGCACCTGAGGAGGTGGTTGGTGTGGTCTGACAGACCCCGCAGAACCAAAGACATGGGACTCAACCGGCCACCGACCGGAATGTCGTTTTTGTGGTTACCATCATGCTACTCGCCAGTGTCCCGCCTATGGGCAAACCTGCCGTAAGTGCGGCCAAAGTACCACTCCCAGTCTAAGTGCCATTTAGCCAACCCGCAAGTAAATAATGTACAAATACCAGAGGAGGTTTTCCGAATAAGTCAAGTTGGGGCTGGCTCGCATGCAATGATCACAATGGGAGTTGGTACCCAGTCCACTGAGAGTCAAGTAACTTTCCAACTGGATACTGGCACAGAATGCAACCTTTCGTCCCTGAAAGAATATAAGCGCGCCACAAGGGATACAGAAATGCAGCACGTCAAGTTCTGCTCCCACAAGTTTATCAAAACGTACACTAACGAACGTTACAAAATCCTTGGCTTTGCTGACATCCCTACATGGCGCCGTGGACATGCCACCATATTGCAGTTTAACATCACTGAAGATGACCTAGCACCACTTTTATCCTACCAAGCGTGTATGGATCTGGGGCTTATCTCGATCAACGACAGTGACGACATGTTTTTTCCCGAGAGTCGGTTCCACAACCGTAGCCCCTGATTTATTAGAAGAGTTTAAGGATGTATTTGACTGGGAGACCTCCCAGGAGAGTACCACATAGCAACTGACGACAAAGTACGGCCGGTGGTCCATCCCCCTCGCCGTGTTTCAGTCGCTTTAAGGGAGCAAATCAAGAGTAAGCTAGACGAAATGGTAGAAAGTGACGTCATCGCACCAGTTAATGAGCCTACCGCGTGGGTTTCCAGCATGTTAGTGGTGGCCAAGCCAAACAAGCTGCGCATATGCCTTGATCCCCGTGATCTTAACAAAGCCATCCGTCGCGAGCATTATCAATTGCCCACTGTGGAAGAAGTAGTGACCAGGCTCACCCAAGCAAAGAAATTCACTGTGGTGGATGCTAAAGATGGTTTTTGGCAGAAACGTCTTGACACCGACTCCAGTTACAAAACCACCTTTAACACACCATTTGGGCGTTATAGGTGGAAGAGGATGCCCTTTGGGATCTGCTCAGCACCGGAGATTTGGCAACGCACAATGCATGAATTTGTGGAGGACCTTGAGGGGGTGGAAGTTATTGCAGACGACTTCTTGATTGCTGGATTTGGTACTACTGACGACGAAGTAAACCTGTGCCTGGAGAGTAACGAATGCGCGTTCCTTGAGAAGTGTCGCCAGTGGAACCTGAAGTTGAATCGAGCAAAAGTACGTCGACATGAGTCCAGTGTGAAATTTATGGGGCACCTACTCACCTCAGAGGGCCTCAAACCCGACCCCTACAAGATTCAAGCCATATTGCAGCTGCCTGAACCCGAAGACCGGCCTGCGTTGAAGAGGTTTTTAGGGATGGTTACGTACCTCTCAAAGTTTATGCCCCGCCTTTCAGAGATGACTGAGCCCCTCAGACGTCTGGAGGACAAAGATGTGGAGTTCCAGTGGCTGGAGCAGCACTCCGTAGCCATCG
Organism: Montipora capitata; assembly: GCA_949126865.1. NCBI lineage: Eukaryota > Metazoa > Cnidaria > Anthozoa > Scleractinia > Acroporidae > Montipora > Montipora capitata. The sequence goes on along the minus strand of OX421449.1, from coordinate 29,446,922 downwards.
CGACCATAAAGAAGTTCCTTACCGAGGCACCTGTGCTCAATCAAGTATTATGATGTTAGCAAACCTGTCACTGTGCAGTGCGATGCTAGCCAGTCTGGTTTAGGAGCAGTTCTTCTGCAAGATGACCAACCCATTTGTTATGCGTTCCGTGCCCTGACTGATACAGAAATGCGCTATGCGCAAATCAAAAAAGAAATGCTGGCCATTGTCTGGTCCTGCGACAAGTTTGACCAATACCTGTATGGATGTGATACAGTAACTGTTGAAAGTGACCAGGACCAATGAAATCTGTGTTTAAGAAAGAGATCCACAAGTCACCCAAGCGCCTACAGCGCATGCGTCTGGCGTTACAGAAATACAACCTAGATGTACAATACAAAAAAGGGTACCTCATGTATATTGCTGATACACTTAGTCAAGCCTACATGAAAACAACAGAAGGAGTTCATTCAGAGCCCTGTGAGATTCGCGCCCTCGAGACGGTAGACCATGAAGAACATGTGCGAGTGGACACCCCCAAACGAGATGTGGGAGCAAATAGCTGCAGACCCTGAGATCCAGGAGTTAATTCGTATTATTATATGGCTTGTGTTTGTGGCCGATATAACGTGCGCTCTGATTGGCTAATTGTGACTGAATTGTAGGGCATTATTCTCCCGTAATGCCCACAGGCCGATTACGGGGCTTGCAAAAGCAAAAGGTAATTAAAAAACCATCTAATTTTTGTCTGAAAATTGTAGCGGCTGAGAGTGAATTTTATTACCCGGACGAGTACGAATTTCTGGACAACGGTGATTTGACAGAAACAAATAATGAACGAGTTGGCGACAGAGAAAACGAAGGAAACAGCCAAGAAGAGATTGAAACTTTTGTAAAGGAGCAAAAAAGTGAAAACACAACAAAGAAAACAGTCAATCGCTATTTGTCATCAATAAGCAAGGGCGATAAAGAAATTTTGAACCTACCGGCTGATGACATTTTACATTTTCCACGAGGCTGTTGACATTTTTCTTTACGTATTGACTTTGGCCTTTGATTCTCAGAGATGTTGACAAAATTTTCCTTGTTGTGACGTGGCCCTAGCCTTCTACATGACCTTTTCACGGCTATAATAAATTGTGACGAAAATAAAGATTATTTTAGATCGAAAGACTCGTCAGTTCACTTCAAAACTTGAAACGATGAATGAACAGTGAAGCGCGCGCATCACCGGATGTAATGATCACTTCCGCTGCGCCAGCTTTGGCTTGTTGGCTTTATTTTTCTTGATGGTGCCATGTAATAAACAACTTAATAACCTCAACCGTTCGGTCGTTACGGGAAAATCTCAAACTTCGGCCTACCGTATTGACCGAGCAATAGCGAGGTCAATACGGCAAGGCCTCAGTTTGAGATTTTCCCGTAACGACCTCACCCTCGGTTATTAAATAGTTATTATTGCCCAAGGGTGGCCAGAGAAGAAACACTGCCCGCCTGCTGTTCGCCCTTACTATGATGAGTGCAGTGAGCTGATTGAGTCTCAAGGGTTGGTTTTCCGTGGTGAGCAGCTGGTAGTACCTCGATCACTTCGTAAGGACATGCTGAATCAGATACATAGCAGTCACGTTGGCATTGGAGGTTGCATTCGTCGTGGACGCGAAATATTATACTGGCCAGGAATGAGTGTGGAGGTCCGTGATTTTGTCTCAAGATGCTCCACCTGCCAGACGTATAGACCAGCACAGGCTCGGGAAGAGCTGAACCCTCATGACTTGCCCTCTCGCCCATGGGAAAAGATTGCAGCAGACTTGTTTGAATTGGGACATCAAACATTCCTGATCCTAGTAGATTACTGGTCCAACTACTTTGAAGTCGCGGAGATTCACACGAAGACGGCACACGCTGTGATTACGCAATTCAAGGTGCAGTTTGCTTGTCATGGGATTCCCGAGAAAGTAATCACTGACAATGGCCCTGAATTCGCCAACGAAGCATTTGCAAAGTTTGCCAGTACATGGAAGTTTGAGCACAGAACGTCGAGTCCGCGATATCCACAGTCAAACGGTAAAGCGGAA
>OX421449.1:29412368-29434868 GCA_949126865.1 Montipora capitata | reverse complement strand
AAAGAATAAAAAACTTACGTACTTCGGTTTACGCTTGTACCAATGGAGACAGGAAAAAGGGTAGCAGTAGCAGGTTCCATAACCTTACTGATAGCACGAGTAGCAAATTTCTTCTTTTACTATGAGAGATTCGCCTAGTATTTATTTCGTATAGGACGTGATCCGAGTTTAGGTGTGGAAGAAGTTGGGTATTTGCGCATTTCCTCACGATAATTCCTACGCCCTGGTGGGCGATCTACGCGACTTATTTTTGTGAGATTCTAACACGTTCCGTAGCTCTAATCAAACTCTAGATGATTCGAATAAATGAGAAACGTTTTCTTAAAACTAACATTCCGGCCCCTTAAAGGTGTTAACCTTTAGAAACTAAATAACTACGGTATGAAACTTCAAAATGTCTATACGATGATCCTAAACAGATCTCAGTTCAATGTTTCAGTTTATTTACTCATTACTGCTTGCTGTTTTAGCCTCTGTAGATTCCAGCATAACAATTTTGTCCACTTGGCGTACGAATTCTCCGGTGCTTGTTCTCAACTTCATGGAACGTACAAGACCATCATTGCGACTTGTGTGAACTTCCAATACTCGAGCCAACGGCCATGAATTACGAGGTTTGTTATTATCCAACACTAACACAATATCAACAACTGCTACATTGCGTTTAGGTCTGTTCCATTTTTGACGCTGTTGAAGTGACGGCAGGTACTCACGGATCCACCGTTTCCAGAACAAATTCGCGAGATATTGCACTTGTCGCCATCTTGCGCGACCGTAGATGTCTTGCTTGCTAAACATACCAGGGGGGGCTGTTGGTCCCGCCCGTAATAGTAGAATGTGATTAGGAGTAAGTGGTTCAGCGTCACGAGGGTCGTCTGATAGCTTTGTGATTGGTCGCCTGTTCACGATAGATTCAGCTTCGCACATCAAGGTTGCAAGACCCTCGTCATCTAATTGCTGTTCCTTTAATACTGTTCGTAACACCTTGCGCACTGTCCGTATGCAGCGCTCCCATACGCCTCCGTGGTGGGAGCCCGCAGGAGGGTTGAAAGTCCACTTAATCCCACTTCGACTCAAGTAGTCGTGAATACGGAACTGGTTCCACTTCTCAATTGCTTCTCGCAACTCTTTTTCGCCAGCCACGAAATTCCCTCCATTATCAGAACGCATCTCCTCCGGAGGCCCTCTTCTCGCGATGAATCGGCGGAGTGCGTTAATAAACGAATCAGTGTCCAGCGAATTAACAACCTCGATATGAACCGCTCTTAGCGCTAGACACGTAAAAAGCACACCATATCTTTTGACGTCGACTCTTCCACGCCGTACAATAAAGGGTCCGAAGCAATCAACGCCGACGTACGTGAACGGTGGTCTTGACGCGGTGACGCGATCTTCTGGTAAATTCGCCATTTTCTGCTGTACGACGGGTGCTTGCCGTCTTCGGCAATCGAAACACGAGTAGATAATGCTACGAACAGATACTCTTGCTCCGATAATCCATAATTTTTGACGGATAACAGATAATGTATACTCGACTCCCGAATGACCAGTTAAACGATGATAATGCTCAATAATCAATCTCACGATATGATGCTTCTTTGGAAGTATGATTGGGTGTTTTGCGGCTTCTCCAATAGAGGCTCTTTGTAATCGACCCCCAACGAGTAGCAACTCATTCTTCAATATGGGGTCTAGCTTGAATAGGTTGCTTGTCTTCTTTGACTTTCGCATTTTGCTCCAGAGTTGATAACTCTTTTTCAAAACTCTGCTTCTGAACATTCTTCAAGATCATGTTCTCTGCACGCTGCACTTCATGCACGGTGAGCGGCTCAATATCAGAACTATATTTTGTTTCTTCTTTAAACTTGTGCTTCTTGGCCTGGTTTAGCAAGTTGTCCTTGTAGCGCAATATCCATGCTATCACTCTTCTAAGGCGTGTCCAAGATGAGAATTTCTCAAACATCTGGTTGACTGCGTCATCTTCTGTAGTTTCGTTGGCATAAGCAACTGACTCTTTCTTTACTTCCGGGTCATCGGGTGGAACGACACCTATACTCGCGGGTCGTTGGGGCCATGTGTCCTGCGGTTGCTGTAGGAACACCGGCCCCTTTGACCACCTCTCATTGCTTAGAAACTCCTTCACCGTCATACCTCTAGAAGCTTCGTCTGCAGGGTTCTGTGCTGTGTCGACGTATCTCCATTGAGACGGGTCAGATTGGTTTAATATCGCTGACACTCGGTTGGCCACAAATACTTGAAATCTTTTATCTTGATTCTCTATATAGCGGATTACACACGTGCTGTCCGTCCAGAAGGTTGATTTGGCGAGAGGGAGGTCGATCTCTTGAGTGATCATTCGATCCAATCTAGTCGCTAGTACTGCTGCTGACAACTCCATTCTTGGTATCGTCATTGCCTTGAGTGGCGCCAGTCTGGACTTGGCCATGACTAATGAACAATGTACTTTGCCGGTAGCATAGATTTGGCGAAGATATGAAACTGCACAGTAACCCGTGATTGATGCATCTGAAAAGTGGTGTAGCTCGTACCTCTTGATCTCTCCAAATTCATCAGGTAGCTTAAAAGATCGCGGTATAGAGAACTGCTCCAATTTCGGAAGCTCGTTCAACCAAGTTGTCCACTTGACTCTTTCGGTTTCGGGGATTTCATCATCCCAGCCCAAACCACTGCGACATAATTCTTGAAGGATCACTTTGGCTGGTAGAATACATGGAGATACGAATCCAAGGGGATCGTAGACGGAACTGATGATCGATAGCAAGCCCCTGCGATTTGTAGGCTTGTCTTTGGGGATAATATCAAAGCTAAACGTATCTTCAGAGAAGTTCCATCGTACCCCGAGCACTCTCTCTGATGATTTTATTTCGTCCAAATCGAGACTCTTAACCGACTGTGCTCTCTCGGACTCAGGAAGTGAACTAAGTAGCCTTTTAGAGTTTGATAACCACTTAGTGAGACGAAATCCTCCTTTCGCTAATATCTCTCGGAGGTCGGCAGCAAGCTTGACGGCTTCCGTCTCTGTTGCAACAGAGTGTAGGCAATCATCTACGTAGAAGCTTTTATGGACTGCATTAATGACTGACGGGTCATAATTTTCTTTGTTGTCTTCGGCTGTTTTCTTAAGCGCAAAGTTAGCGCAACTTGGGGACGATACACTGCCGAATAGATGGACTAACATTTGATATTCTTCTGGCTCAGCTTCTAGGTTACCGTCCGGCCACCACAGAAATCGAAGATAGTTACAGTCACTTGGTCGCACCCGGACTTGGTAGAACATGGTTTTGATATCTGACATGAAGGCAATTGGCTCCTTGCGGAATCGAGTCAGTACGCCGACCAGTGAATTGGTTAGGTCCGGCCCCTGTAAGAGCTGATCATTCAATGAAGCACCTTTGTAGTTTGCTTGGCAATCGTAGACGACTCTAACCTTTAGTTTAGCAGGGGTGGGCAAAAATGGGGTGGTGACACAAATAGAAAGATGGCTTACCCATGTCTCGCTCTTCTTTGGGGATTTTTCGAGCATACCCATTTTCAAATAGATCGTTCATAAACTCTGTATATTTTCCATGCAGAGCTGAATCCGCTTGCAGTCGCCTTCTCAGTAATTTCAGACGGTGTTCAGCTTGGATTTTGTTGTTCTCTAACTGTGGCGGGTAGTCTTTCCACAAAAGCGCTATTTCATAGTGGCCGTCTTTTAACTTGACAGTTCTTTCCATTATCTCTAAAGCTCTTCTGTCGTTCTGTGAAAGGGACAGCTTGGACTCATATGTTGAGTCATTGAACTCTAAATTGCAGTAGTTTTCGAATTGCTTGTTGAGACTGTCGCTCTGTTCGCTGGAGTCAATGAAGTTAGTTGTTGCAAGATTTCCTTCATCTCTTCCCAAGGGTCCGTTTATTACCCAGCCAAATACGGTACGGGTGGCGTAGGGTCCACCATCATGGCTTTGCTTTACTTCTCTCGGCTGTAGTGCTGCTGGGCAGTCGTTTCCGATTAGGAGACCGACCTCGGCGTCTATTGTCCGTACCTTGACCCCTTCAAGGTGTGACCATTTCTCTACGTCTTGTTGCTGGCCGATAGCATTTTTAGAAACTGGTAGACTGGGACGAGAATACACTGATGGGAGGTTAACGCACGTTTCACCTTCCAAATCGAGAACTTCTAAGTGTACTTGAGCGCATTCTATTGGTTGACCCTTGCCATGAAGCGTTGTCAATGAGAGAGTGCTTTTCTTGCCTTTAACATGTAATTTACGAAGGAGACTATCTGTGCAGAAAGAGGTATTTGAACCAGGGTCAAGAAAGGCGTAAGTTTGTACCGAATAACTGCGGCCTTTAGCGCGGACTTGCACAGGGATGATTGGAAGCCCCACCACTGAGCCAGGACGAGTGGATGCCTCTGATGCGCTGCTACCTGTATGGACATACCCGTTGGACTGTGAAGGTTCTTCCTTTCTTGAATTCGAGGCTCCCTTTTCGTCTTCTCTCGAATTGCGGGAGGATGTTGTCTGTTCCACTTCATGAAGGAAAGTGGAATGTTTCTTCAGACAGCCATCTACTTTACAGAAGCTTTTCTTTGGGCACTCATTCACATAGTGGCCTTGTGTAAGGCAGTTGATGCAAAGTCTCTTAGTTCTAACGAACTTGAATCGCTCCATTACTTTCATCTTCCGAAAATCGTTGCATTGAGATAACCAGTGGTCTTTTCCACAGGATGGACATTTCACATTGTTCTTAGCTGGGGAGAGGGTTTGCGGTTGTTGCGGTGAATCCCTCTGAGCTTCAGAAGCAAATGCCTTAGCTCCTCCTCTTCGAGTTGGACGCAGATTGCCTGTATTGTGTGGCTTTGGATCTGACAATTTTCCGAATATGGGATGGCTTGCCACTCTTGAACGTGTTGTTACAAATTCCGTCACGTCTGCAAGATTAGCATCTCTGTTCTCTTTGACTTGTATCGTATCGGCTACTTCGCGCCATTTTTGCCTTAAATTGTATGGTAAACGTTCCATTATTTTGCGCAAGCCTTCTGGATTTTCTAGTCTGTTCAGGTAGCCAATTTCCCTGAGTGTATTACTGCAACTCGTCAGTAGAATCGAAAATTTCTGGAGGGCTCCAGCGTCTTCGTTTGGGATTTGTGGCCCATTTGTAACACGCTCTACAAACGCGGTAGCGATATGGTAGGGCTGACCGTACCTTTCAGCCAGTAGTTCTCTAGCTTTAGCGTAACCAGTTGTTTCTGGCATGGCGAGGCAGCTCCGGACCAGGTCTCTTACTTGACCGGTGGTGTATTGCACTAGATAATACAACTGCGCGCTTGAACCTTGAATCTTCCGCTCTATGAGGTGCTCGAACGCTCTAATAAAATCATAATATTCTGTAGGGTCCCCACCAAAGGTTTGCAGCTCAGCCTGGGGTAGCGTGAGGGCATTTATCGCTTCTTGCTGTTGTTTTATTAGTCTTTCTATAGGTCCTGCTTGCACAGGTTCTGGTTGAACGGAAGGCATAGAATAGCTGCGGTTATGTATTGCTCGTTCTTTTGTCAATGGAGTTTGCAAAGGTGGAGGTTCGGACTTAACTTCGTGCTTTATTGCGGTGTTGGTATCACATTCATAATTCTGCTTTACCGCTTCGGCTAGGGCCTTTTCTTTAGCCTTTGCCCTGGCCAGCTTAATTTCCAGCTCTAGCTGTGCTTTCCGTTGGCGAATTTTCAACTCTTCTACTTCCATTTCTTGCAGCTTCGCCAGGGTATCGCTTTCTGCCTTCAATATGGACTTCTCAGCGGTCGCTTGTATCAAACTCAACCTTGATGACTTCCGAGATGACACGGAATTTGAGGTAACCTTGGAACCGATCTGACTGACGGAGTCTTCTGGCCTGACATCTACTTGTATCCTTTGAACGAGACTAGAGGCTTCTAATGCCGCTGACCATGTCTACGTTTTCACAGACCTGAGCAACCTGCTCTTTGACGGACTCATAATAGGCCACAGAGTCGTCAATTAAACCCTGTTCGGTAAGGTGACAATGATATGTGTCATGGGCGACTTCAAAGGCTCCGAAGGCTTCATTCAGTTCTGCCAATTTTCGATGGACTAGTTCTTCATTCTCTTTATTTTTCATGAGGTGGATTATTTCCTTTGATCGGTTTGTAATCGCAGCTTTCGCGTGACCACGCGCTCTTCAGTGGATTATCGAATCAGAAGTAATAAATCTGTCGACAAGATCAGGATGTTGTGTCAAAGTATCTAATGTCGCACTGTTGTAATCGTATTCCTTGAATACAATGTACCTTTGCAGACGCGATGTGGTCGAACCAGGCTCTTCAATAATGTAACTGCCCGGAACTAACGGAGGTTGCCAATATTGCAAAGCTCTCAAACAGTCACAGGATCTCTTGGTACAAGATAGAATTTTGAACTCAACGGAATGTTTCAAAGTGATTTAATATACGGACAATCAGAAAAATAATCAACCAAGGCTGTGTACAGTGTTATTGCTATAAATACTGATGGTGGAGTTGACAAATCGAAGTCGAACGGTAACATATAAATCCGTAGTTTGTACAGGATAATGTTCGTAGTCTGGATGATAAAGGTTTACAGATGTAGAAGCCAACTGTAGTTATTCATAAGTTGTCGTTCTCAGATAGATCGTAGGTTCGAACTGAAATAGGATATTTAAGATACTAACAATTATTATAGATTCGAACTTATCTTAGCATAGAATGAGCTTGATATGTGGCACGATACCACAAAAATAGAAACCTAAACCTAACCCTAACAACAAAGGCTACACAGGCCTTGCACGAAGCTTAATATGGACGTGTAGCGCACAGTTACATATCCACTTGCATACGGCATATATATAGTGGACGGTTACAACAATATCCTAGAGATTTTAAATCGAAAAGTGTTGCGTCGAAAGCTAAAGAATATACCTAGATATACGACTTAAATTACTATAGCTTTGATAATAATACAGTACGAAAACGACGAAACGATCATCATTTTGACAAGGAATTTGATAAATGCAACACTTGAAAGGTTAGGACAAATAAAAGGATAAAAAACTTACGTACTTCGGTTTACGCTTGTACCAATGGAGACAGGGAAAAGGGTAGCAGTAGCAGGTTCCATAACCTTACTGATAGCACGAGTAGCAAATTTCTTCTTTTACTATGAGAGATTCGCCTAGTATTTATTTCGTATAGGACGTGATCCGAGTTTAGGTGTGGAAGAAGTTGGGTATTTGCGCATTTCCTCACGATAATTCCTACGCCCTGGTGGGCGATCTACGCGACTTATTTTTGTGAGATTCTAACACGTTCCGTAGCTCTAATCAAACTCCAGATGATTCGAATAAATCAGAAACGTTTTCTTAAAACTAACACTGACCTGCCGTTCATCTTGGTTCATTTCTTGAGCAATGACATAATATGACTGGGCAACAGCATACAGCCCTCGGAACCATAACTGATTAGGGGTTTTATTTCCAGCTAGCTGTTCTGATACGTTTTCTACTCCAGCCTTGTGCAAACAATTTCAGATGACGATCTATGCGAGGTTGATACACAAAGTGAAGGCACCAGAGGTATGTCATTGTGTGGCTCTAACAATCCAACAGTTTCCATGTAATAGAAGAGGTTGTAATACAAATTTGTACAACCAGTGAACACAGCACGCCTCAACTGCTCTAAATGTAAGAAATCAGGCAAACCACTTTTAATTTTATAGTTTATAACAGCTCACAATGACAAGCAAACAGTTAAAAGACATTCCAGTTTTTTGTTGTTCCTGGTACATTTAGCATTACACATTGAGATTCGTCACAAGAAAAAGTATACATAACATATAATATAAGGAAAAAGAAATATAACAATACTATGACGTGACCGGAGAGACGAACAGGGCAGAGCCCCAATTGCAGCGTATCCCCTAGGCTCAAAAAATAGAATTAGACTCACATAAAAGATTAAGAAAGAAAAAAGTATGCAAAATAATTAACAAATCATGGCGGACTATAAGTTTGTAGTACACCTCTAAAGTGATCGTTAAGATGGACTCTGAACCACAAGAGATCCTGGCTGGACTTAAGTATATTAGGTAAGCTGTTCCACAACTTAACAGTCCTAGGAAAATAGCTGTTACAATAGTATTCCTGGTTGTGCCTAGAAAGTAGGTCAAAGTTGGCTTGATGAAAATTACGGGTTCTATAATGCCGAGTGGCAGTTTGAATGAAACGTCCAAAATTACTATTGACAGTTCTAGTTTTATACTTAAACAGGAGAACTAAATCGTGCATTTGTCTACGAAAATCAAGAGGTAGTAGGTTAAGCTGGTCTAATCTATTGATATAACTGACTTCTCTTGGAGGATAGTTCAATATGAATTTAGTGGCACCCCTCTGAATGTTCTCTATCAGTCTGCGATGTTTTACTAAGTAGGGTGACCACACACTTGATGAATATTCTAGTAACGGCCTGACAAGCGCGCTGCTCCATGAATGTAAACCGTCTCGGTCAGATTGCAACAAGGCAGGAGACCTTACAGAGTCTATAGGCCGGTTAAGTTTGCTGTCGTCCGCAAAAACGGTGAGACTTGATCCATGCTGTACGTAGGACAGCATTTCGTTTGCAAAAACCAAGAACAACAGAGGCCCCAATGTGGAGTCCTGTGGTACCCCAGATTTTACAGGTAGCCAATCCGAGAAGGCACCCTTAAGAATGACCCGCTGTTGTCTATTTTACAGATAGACACATCTTCCCTGTAATATTCATAATTATTTGTAACATGCTTCTAATCAAGTACAGGCTATCAATAATGAAGTAATGCAGGGCTGTCATTACAGGCCAGGGATCGAGATTTTCCCCAGCCAATTTTGATCATTCTGAACTAGATCCCCAGCTACTTTAAAATAAAAACAGCATACTGATCATACAAAAACAGCTGGATTCACTGGCTACCTTTTGTACATCCCCACCTACATCAGAAATCAGTGACAGCCCTGAATAACGTTTTAATCATTCATAGCCAATAAACTGAAGACATTACAACAGTGATTACACGAAAGCCTAACCTCTCTACACCCTCCAGAAAATATGAGAAAACTGTTGAGGCTTTGTTGTTACTTGAACATCTCAGAAAAATAATCATTCTTGAATATCCATCTATCATGCCATAAATAACAAAGCGCCAACGGATTAGCTTGTGGTTACCGTCTATATGGAACAAAGCTCTGGGTGAATATACATTGTAACCCCGTCTGTGTGTTGTTTGGAGCTCTTGTGTCCTCAAAAGTACTCGTTCGGGATCAACTCTGTGCATAGATTCTCAACCTCTCTTCTCTTGTACACGTAGCCCTTTTGTTTCGAGGAATGCAAGCATTCTACGGTAACCACAATTTGGGAACATTTGGAAGACTTCCATGGCATGGTTATCTAGAGCTTCATTCGAAATATTAGCATATCTGTCAGTGATTGAAAGACTGTATTCTGATAGTCGCCATTGGACTGTTCTAACACTTACACCTAACATAGTGGCCATATCTGAAGTATTGAAACCATGTTCAATGAATAATTCCAGTTGTTCCCTGGGTATGCTGTAAGAAGGTCTCCCTCTGTCCTGTGTGAAAAGGCCGCCTGCCTGGTATCTATCCTGGTCCAAATATAGATGGCTGTCTTGGAAGTCGTTCGACAAAATTGACACTACTCTCTGCAAGTTAAGGATTACTTCTCGCGGAACATTTGCTATCTCTACACATCGAACAACGAGATGACGTAAAGAATCCAGCCTAAATATTACACTGTCTCTCACATCGCAATCCATGGCACTCGATTGCCTCAGTATTATACATATTTCTTGGATAGTCCTCGAATAACGATCCAAAAGCAATTCTCATATTCTTTGCGGATTTTCTCTCATGTTGAATGGGGGAATAGGCCCAGTCTGATGAGGTTCCTAGGCAAATAATCATGTTCTTTTTGTCGCCTCGCCGCATCAGTGGTTCGCACAATTCGTCGAACAGTGAGGAAGGCGGATACATCATGTAGAGGTTCTGGCGTTTTGTTAAGAAATATGTCAGAAACATCATGTCTGGAAGGCGGACTATCGTCTTGTCATGCAAACGTTAAGTGATCTTATGTTTGAAAGACGGACTATTGTGTTGTTGTGCTACAATATTGTGTCCAGTAGATGGAGTATCATGTTTTCAAGCTGTAATATTAAATTGCACGGCGAAAGCATCATATCTTATAAACAGAGTAACTTATTAAACAGACCGACCATCATATCATGTAGCTCTACTTTTATTTTTGGCGTTGATACCGCTCCATAGATGCTGAAATAATATTACATTCTTTCACTTGCGATAGGAGGGTTTTTGACACCAACCAATAATCAAGCCTACACTGAATTGATAAAGACTTATGATGCCAAGTGGAGAGTGATTCATTAGGATGGAATTTCCTCCAGAGATCAACTAAATTAAAGGATTTGCATAGGCTAATGATGGAATCTTTTGTTTCTTTTGCCCAATGGGGCGCCCACCTTTCTTGTCTTCTGGCACTAAACAACAGTTCAAATCACCACCTCTTAAAATATTAAATAATATTGCCTGGGTAAGCAGTAGCCGATCCATTTAAGCGCGACATTATGACAGCAAGATAAGGCAATAAAGAAGCGACGCTACGAAAAAGCTCACCACGGCGCATAAGGTGGGTTTAACTTCCCCCTTTAGATTGAGCCTACTCTTCAAAGTCAGCCGCCGTGTGACAGTTGCCACAAGCGATCTGAAATCTCAGAGTTCAACCTTCATCATTCAGGGTACTGACGACTCTCGCCGGAACAGGACGGATGATTACCCAAGGTTTTCTCTCGCCTTTCCATTCTTTATTAACAAGGAACACTCACAGCTCGATAATTCACTTTCAAACGGCCTGAACGACTCTTGAAGGCACCACCTTAAGAGAGATTTTAACTCAGCGATGAGATCCTCCATCTTGAGACTGCCTTAGTTACTGGGAAATACTGCACTCCTGCATTATGGCAGGCGTAAGCTATGCTATTGCAGTAAGCCAATGATTTGCTGATACCAGAACATTCACCAATAACGCTAACGTCTGCAGGGACATGCAGCCTGACTTGTAAGATTTTTGGTTGGTACATAGTTGAGAACAAGGAGCTTTCCATGCTCACCATTACAGATAGCAATCGGGTGGGGATACAACCCAACTTTTTTGGTATCACTGATCTTGTAGGTGTCGGGAACAACAGAATGAACTACACGATCGATGGTTTCCAAGTGGTTCAGCACTCTTTCTGTTGACAAATGAAGAATACAATTGACATCCATTCTGTCTTTGTTCAGTACACTGTCTCTTGGAAGAATTCTCTTGAGGGCTGGGTCTCTGATGGTGTGTAGTATCAACAAACCCACATTTCACACTTTTTGCAACATGAACAGCATCAGGCAAGCAAATAAAGACGAATTTTGGTGGGAGTGCCCCTGCATCTTTACTCTCTTGTTGCCCGATTTGCAGTCCGAAGTTTAAACGAATACAACGGCTCTAGTACACTGCCGATTGGCATGTAGACATCTCTGACATGCATTGACCTTCGTCTTTGCTCTTGTTGCAGACAATGTTCAGGTCAACGCAAGTTTCGCATTTGTTTTGGCAAATGTTTATCGCCTCTTTGTCAAAAATAAGCTCGGACGAGGTGGCTGCCTTGATACAGTTATGACAGGTTTGAATTATTACAACCTGGTTAAGAAACTGTTATTTCATTTCTTCTCCGGTTTTTTCCTGCCTTCGGTTTGGAATCTACACTTACAGGCATGTTAATATTGTTGTCTGTGGTAGACAGATAAGTAACATTTGCCTCGGTTACGACATTGTCTTTTAAAAATTCGGGCTTGGGTGCTGGGTTAGCAGCTACGAAGCGGATATCGACCCTGTCCTTCAGTCCAATTTTTTAAGTTTTGGTTTTCATTGAACAGTGTTGCGGGCTTCAATGCCGTACTATCATTTTCCAGTGCAGTACCAAACACTTTGATGACAGGTGTTTCAATCAGTGACTTTACCTCGAGTGAAGAGTCATTGGTCAGTTTCAAAAAAGAATCGATACCGGATTTGGTTGTATACCCCAAAGAATGCCTTAATCTAGTTGTTCTTGATGGGCCGCCAAAGTTCATTTGCACATCTTTTGCATATTTTGTTCCCCCCCCCCTTGCCACACCCGTGCCACATTGGGCCTGCGATAAAATTCACTGTTTTCTTCCCACCAAGAAACTTAATGGAATTAAAAAAACTCCACAGCCTCATCATCATATTCATGATTTGGATCAATCAACACATGGGTGACAAAGTCAAGATTCTTATAAAATATCTTATTCTTTGGAATGAGGCCTGCTTGTATCAAGTTGTGTAGCCTTAAGCAAACACTATCTGGTTTCTCAAAGAATGCAGGAAAAACTATAATGAAGGGGGTAGTTTCTAAAGAAACTGTGGTGCTGCGTCGGTGGGGAAGCAGTATACAAAAATTGTTGGTTTTATCAACGGAGTTGACAATGTAAATTGGCCACTGTACAGAGATTCTAAAAGCTGACGTTCTGAGCGTTAGCCCTTCATCAGAGCGAATCGAGGAATTGTGGGTTACGAGTAGTTTTTATTACGGTGACCCAAAAGGGCCAACACAAACAAAAAAAGGAAACGCAAACAAAGGGGAAAACATCACGAAACAAAAAAAGAAAGCGTGTTAAAGAAAGAAACAGTTAATAAAATTGAAGAGCAAGACGTACGCAGGGAATGCACAACTCAAAGAAAAATATAGTACAATGCAAACAAAAAGCACAAGGTAAACAAAAAAGCATAACGCAAACAAAAAAGCATGATGCAAACAAAAAAAAACAGATAAGGAAGATTGGAAACGAGGCTAACAGGAAATCGAGGTCTTTCATGTATAGCAAGAATCATGGCCGAAGTGTGTAAGACTGGGAGAGAGATAATCACTCATTACTTCCATCTTGGATATGAGAACGAAGTTATTAGAGAGTTCTTGCACGAATATGACAATATTACTCTCAGTTTGCACACACTGAAACGAAGGCTACAGGACTTTGGCCTATGAAGAAATGGAAATACAGGTAATACAGATCGAGAACTGAGAGATATTGAACAACAGCTAAATGGATCCGGCAGATCGCTAGGTTACAGACCAATCTGGCATTCCCTTCGACTGGAACATCATATACATCGTTGCTTCAGTCATTCGAGAACTCGATCCGGAAGGTGTCGAACAAAGGCGACGATGAAGGCTTACTAGAAGAAGGTACTCCAGTTACGGCCCTAACTTTTGTTGGCACGTGGATGGTAAGTCATCTCTAGTACTCGTGAAACTTTATTGCAAGTATTATTACTATTGCTATTATATTTGTTTTTATTGTTATTATTTTTATTATCATTATTATTATTCACTTTGAAGTTTTGCTGTTTTCTCTTATATTATTATTATTATTATTATTATTATTATTATTGTAACGGTGCTAAGCAGTCTCTTCAGGAACGAGGAACATGTGTTGTATGAAGAAGTCTGCCATTTTCTTGCTGTGTCAATGTTGTTGTTTCGAGACGTTGTTAAAGAGAGTTTACTAATAGTTACATTATTATTATTATTATTATTATTATTATTATTGTATTATTGTTATTGGTGTTGTTGTTACAAACAATAATATATTAAGGCAGCTTGTTCATATTTCCGACCACGCCTCCAAAGTGGTTTGAATTAATTGATTTGTTATGGTTCAATTTTACCCCTGGCTTAAATTTTATTTTCCATAGTTTCAACCTCATTTTCATTATCACTGCACCCAAAAACAAAGAATAAAATTTAAACTAATGATAAAATTGACCATAATTGAACCACAATAAATACACCCTTTGGATAGGATCTTTTGACAAAAATTGCAAACTTGCTTTGTGTAGGATATGATAAACTCAAGACATACGGTTTTCCAATACATGGAGCAATCGATGGTTACAGTCGCAAAATCCTATGGTTTGAGGTCGCTAGATCCAATAACAAACCAGAAATTCCAGCCTCATTTTACCTTGACTGTGTGAAAGAGACTCAGGGTTGTCCAATCATTGTTAGAAGTGACTGTGGCACAGAAAATGGCATAATGGCAGCCTTGCAGTGCTTTTTCCGTAAAAATGGAGATGATGACTTAGCTGGTGACAAGGCACATAAACATGGGAGTTCACCTGCTAATCAAAGGATTGAGTGCTGGTGGTCCTTCTTCCGAAGGGGGAGAGCTGGATGGTGGATTGACTTCTTTAAGTACATGGTTACTACAGGAATACTTGACCTTGGTAATACTTTACATATGGAGTGCTTATGGTTTTGCTTTCAACCACTCATTGATAGTGAACTTGACAAAGTCAAAGTGCACTGGAATACTCACCGCATTCGTTCTTCAAGAAGTCAGTGTACAGTACCAGGAGTACCAGACATTTTATATTATTTGCCACACCGGTCAGGTGCTTTTGAATGTAAATGTCCTATTGAGATTCAGCAAATTGAAGAAATGGAAGAGAAGGTGCAAATTTATCAGCCAAATGGATTACAGATCTATCAAGAATATTTTTATTATGTTGTTGAAAATGAAAATTGTCAATTTCCATCTACTGCAGCAGGTGCACTTTATTTGTTCCAAAAACTGATTGCCTTTGCATACCCTAATTAAATGTGTACAGTCTGACCCTTTATTTTGGTATTTAACATGGGTCTTTTGAACCAGTTATAATCAGTATCACGATCTTCTTATAGTTTTGCCTATGCGCAAGCCATCAATATTTTGTGACCTGTAATTGGTTCTAATGTTGAAATTGACGTCGTTGCACTAAATTTGGTTTGCTGACGTACGCAAACAAATTGCCACCGCATTCAAACGTGCTATTTCGCAGGTAGAAAGAATTGAAATTTCGATCAGGCACGGGTTGATTAGTTTACAGTTTTATTTATCTTCATAAATGATGGATTGCGATACAAAACTAATTGCAATTTTGAGACGGCAATACCACATTATATTGAGGGCTAGTTGGGAGTCAATATATTCTGTATTGGGTGGAGTCGCGAAGGGACACTTAAGGGAAACTTACAGCAATTACAGAAATGATGTGCTTCACTGTAATTTGTGAAAATTCTTCCTGTTTGAACTTGGTCTTTTCAAAAGCTTTACATATATGTGTGACAACAGTTACTGTTAATAGTGCTACTACCACCACTTCTTCTGCTTAGTAGTTTTATTTTGAAAATGTAACCTAACGTAAACAAAGTTTAATATATAATTCACCTGATAATTCTCAATGTGCTGGTTAAATCAACTTTTATGGCCACATCTCTTCCTAGAAGTTGCCACTATATAACATTTAGGCATACAACTGTATCACACCTTAAAGCAGATGACTCTAAGGCTTTCAGGCGTGGTAAAAGTAAGTCAGTAGTACTGCAAAGGCCTGATTAATTCTCTAATATCATGGGTGACAAATTACTCCTTAATTTAGGCGCGAAATTTCAGCGTTAATTTATAATTTCACATGTGAAATTACAAAATTGCCATGGTAACATCTCTTGTATCTCGATCAGAGTCAAGATCGCGTCTAGATTTAAGACAGTGACCATTGAAGAAGTTACGAAATTAAAAGAAGCGCCAGAAAATTTAAATATGTGAAAGAGTACAATTAACTGGGTGAGAGTTTTTGAGAAGTGGTGTGACGAAAATAGCCTTGAGAAAAACCTGGAGATGATTCTTCCCGAGCAGTTGGATAAAGTACTCCAGCGATTTTATAATTAGTACAACCACGACATTAAAAGGCTCGGGAAATTATCAGAATTTTTACAAAACGCGCTTGAAATTATTTCCTAATTTCACTCGTCGCCATTCGATCACACATACTAATTTAAGCCAGAATTAATTAAGAAGAAGGAACATGTCCAACAAATGCCTCAAATCTGGAAGAAGCAGGTGGTAATGGAATGCTTAATATTAATAATAATTTATTTGACCCCCTTAATGTGATAAAATAAAGTTATTTACACTATGTTGTTTGGTAGTTCAGAAATACACTACACTCCCACAGTGGGTGGGGATACATACTAATTCTCCTTACAATGTATGGAAGGTTTCACCCAAGAGGTTTAAAGTTCAACATGCGCGTTGAAGAATAAAAAATGGCAGGGGACATTGAAATTTGCAAACTGAAATGGGCCTTCCCAGTTTTCTTGAACAGACACACCTAATGACTCATTATCCATGTAAAGGATTACTCAATCTCACACTGTTGGAAAACAGTGGAGCATGTCTTCTGTGGGTGCCTATTATGTCTAAAGTCTTACATAAGAGGTAAGGGTTGGACCTCAGGGGGGAGCCTCCACATAACCAAATTTGGTTATTACCCCAACCCTCCTCACAAACTTCCCAAAGGCACACAAGTTTTGATACTGACTCATATCAGTCCAAAACCAATACAATCTTTTAGTGCTGATGACATCATTTCCACCATGTCTTCAAAGTTGTAGATGTGCCCTGGCATCTTCAAGAGCAGATCACATGTTGATGTTGTTGGTCTGCACCTGCAGCCGGCAACACACCCATGTATAAAGGTGATGGAAAACTTCTTGGGGAAACCAAGTACTGGCACTGTTTTTGTTCCAGTCATCCACTTGATCAAATCATTGATGGTTAAATCTCCTGTTGAAAAAACATTTGCATTATCACCCAGTAAATGAGCTACAAACACCACAAGTTGAAATAAGAAAAAGACATACAGCACATAATTCAAGTTTAAACAATAACATAGCTATCTCTGACTTCAATTGCATTCACTGAGTTAATTGCATGTCTCAAAGAATAATTAACAGACCTTCTGCATGTATAAACTGCACAAAGGCACTGAAGAGTTCAAAAACATCAATTTCAAGTTGTTGTTCTGGCTGTGAGCAACTGATAGACACAAACATTCTACTCACTGAATAATATTTGAAGAGGTTTTCACGGTTTCCCTCTGAGGGACACCAGTATATCCTATCTCCTCAAGTACTTTAAATATATCATCTGTCATAAGGAGCTGTTGTAATTCTTTGTCATCATGAGCATTCTTAATCTAAATAAAACAATAAATTATAATTATTGTTCATCTCCATGACTGAGCAATTTTGGGGGCCACGGGTAAGTGTACATAAATATAGGTGCATAAATTCAAGCACTTCAATAACAAAGCAAAAAGTTGTCATTTGCATACTTCAAAATTCTGGCCTCTCCTCCCTCTTGAGCTTACTTAAGTAACAGTATAGTACCTTCAAAGCAGCTTCTTTATACGTCTTAATACTTTCTGGTGATAATGGCTGATTAGAGATGTAGTCAAAAACATTTGGATCGAAAAATGATGGTGCTGGTCCCCCCTGAAGGATTGACATGGCAATACCCTCGCCTGCAAAGCTGAAATCTTCATTGCTGAGGGAGACAGTGGAATCGATAGGTTTTCCATTCAAAAAGAGTTTTCTTTCAATGTGCTCCAGCATTTCTAGAAAGAAAATTGCATCCAGTCTACGAAATATTTTAACAAAGAGTATTACTGTGAATCTACACATTATCACAATATGAATTACTTAACAATTGAGGGGTATATCCTCAAATGGTAAAAACAAAAATAACTAAAAGAAAATCCTGCATGCAAAAAACTTTTTTCTATGCCTGAGTAGCCGGTGCACCCACCCTTTTCGCCGGTCACCGTAGCTTATGGAGAACCCTAGCTAAGAAAATAATGAAAGAAATTGATTTTTGTTATTCTAAAATTATGGCCACATTTATGTATGAGGTAATACCAGTCATCCCTGAGAAAAATTCTGTTCTGGGCCCTCCATCATCAACTGCAGGCTCCCCAATATACACAATTTTTATTCGGTTTCCAGGATTAACTCGCTGCTTTAATCTTGCTTCCTTAACATCAGACCACATGTGCCTTCTTCGCACATTTAACCTCACTGGATTCTCAGATAATGACTCCGCCAAATTTGATATCCTGCAAAGGAGTATCTCCGTCAATTCTTTGCTGTTCCTCGTTATCTTGTGGCAGCTCCAACGAAGAACAAGGCAGAGGAACTGAATCAAAGGAAACAACTTCACCAACCCAAATGTCACATTGGCATCTGCGTGATCTGCAATTTCTGTGACCGGAAATAATTGTTCACAGGTTGGACACTCTATTTGACGGAGCTCTTTCACCACATCCATCATTGAACCATGCATCTGTGGAGTACTCTGTCCATGGACTTTTATTGGATTGACACTGCTTCTGGTATCCGGTACTTCTACCTCTACCTCAGATGATGAGCCGGTTCCCATTTTCCCCCTACCCCTGGAATCTGTACGACGAGTTTCATAAATGCTGTAGTCAAGATCGCTGTCCAATAACCTTTTATCTTGGTCAAAGTCTGAATCGTTATCACAGTTGGGTATTTCAGAGAACAGGAAATCACTCCTAGTGGCAATGAAGAGAGTCACGCGATTATAGTTTCTCCCAACGTCTTCTCTGTACTCTTTTAAGGAAAAATCCTTGTCAGTACCACGTAGTTTCACCACCTCATTGCCATCAGGGAAAAGCAGCATGTATTCGAGCCCCTTGTGAATGGCTTTGTCGTGATTTGAATGTTTTCTCACAGATTTTGCCAAAATGCTCTCTTTGTCTGCCGAAGGCAGTACTTTAATAGGTAAAGTCTTGCCCCTGCATTTTTTAAAATTACCTGTCTTGTCCAGCTTCGTAAAACCAACGTTAATGCTAACCTTGGTTTCTTTTACTTTGCCCTTAGCTATCTTCGCCTTCTTACTCTTTGACTCGAACCATGACATTCTCCCTCGTTCTTTGCGCGTTCTAAATTCATCAAAGCTCACAGTTTCATGACCAGACGATGTTGATGGAACAACTTCAGGAGCTAATTTAAGGGAATATCCACAATTAGCGCAGAAGTTGGCATCTTCAGGCGACTTTGATCCACATCAGCTACAGAACATCTTGGTAGAAACTCAAAACCAAGCAGGAACGTAGTCAGTTGGCAAATGTAGTGCATGTGCAAACACTTCAATTCTGGTCGCCGGCTGCGAAATTTCCCGCCCAAAATATCATAGCAAACCATTGAAATTCCTGGCTTGCACTGCCACGCGATAAAAAAATAATTCGAAAAAAAACAGTGGATAAGGTGATGTTGTCATGTTATAGAAGATTGATAAAGAAGACAGTTCTCAGTGTTTTGAGTCTTTGCCTTTTCCTAAACCTCAGATATTCGTCGAAATATTATGCCCAAATTTACAGAGCCCAGTATGGAGCCGCCATATTGGTGTATCCGTGGTACGCCAACATGGCGGCCAGGCCAGAAAATAGTGTAAACTCTAGAACGTACTTTGGCTATCTAGGCGACTGATTACCTGTGCTGAAGAAAAAAGCATTTACGTAAGCACTTTTCCTAATACTTTAATTTCTAAATAGGCTAAAAATCACAAGTTAAGTATATATTTTTCCACAAACGCGTTCGTAGCTTTCTGTCACACATTGCTATAACTCTGAAATTCAAAATGCGCTGGTTTCCAGACGACGCAAGCTACTGAGCTGAAACGTTGTAAACAGATACAAATTTACCCCCTCTTATGCCTAATGAGGATAAAAACTTTCTTGGCTCTTTAGTTTTGGATTTTAGAAAATTTTGACGTCACATTCAAGCCAAGAAAAGGTTAAGGGTGTCACTTTCGGAACTTGAAGCTTCCTAGTTTTTCTTTGGATTTATTATGATCTACTAAACAGGTTTTCCAAGCTTTTGACGAGTTGCATAGTGTGAATGTTTTAGTTTCTGCAGTTCTCAAGTGATCTCTCTAACCACATAAATCTCTTTTCGATTGAGAAACACAATCACAGTAGCTACCCTGAGTATAGGAATATAGGACTACAATAGATTAGCTGTATGCCTGGGTGGAAAGAGATTCTCAAAGGACACGCTACTTCGGGAGAAAAATATAGCATGGGTATTTAATGAACCTTTTGATATTCTTATCCTAGGGATAATGATTTTTGTTGAAATCCAGCGAATAGTGGAATACAATTACCGAATTTCCTACTCCAAATGACTTTTTTCTTAAAGAATTGGAAACACTCTTTTACTCCTTTATT
The DNA here is from genome assembly GCA_949126865.1 of Montipora capitata. Taxonomy (NCBI): domain Eukaryota; kingdom Metazoa; phylum Cnidaria; class Anthozoa; order Scleractinia; family Acroporidae; genus Montipora; species Montipora capitata. The sequence continues at coordinate 29,414,638 of OX421449.1, read as the reverse complement.
TGGGGTGGAAAGGGTGATACTGCGAGAAATTTCATTTCTGTTTGCGTCATGCTTTTTTGTTTGCATTGTGCTTATTTGTTTGCCTCATCCTTTTTTGTTTGCATCATGCTTTTTTGTTTGCGTCATGCTTTATTGTTTGCATCATGCTTTATTGTTTGTGTCATGCTTTTTTGTTTGCGTTGTGCTTTTTTGTTTGCGTTATGCTTTTTTGTTTGCATTGTGCTTTTTTGTTTGCATTGTACTTTATTTTTCTTTGAGTTGTGCATTCCCTGCGTACGTCTTACTCTTCAATTTTATTAACTGTTTCTTTCTTTAACACGCTTTCTTTCTTTGTTTGGTGATGTTTTCCCCTTTGTTTGCGTTTCCTTTTTTTGTTTGTGTTGGCCCTTTTGGGCCACTGTATTTTATAGTAGAGTAGCAGCTATGCTATTGGTGGTAACATGGCAACGTTAAAAATAGGAATATATTAGTTAAATGAAAAGCGTTCGTTAATACCATGAGGATTAAGGGTGCCGATTTGAAAGATGAATTTTTGTTCCAGATTCTTGCGGCTTTCCGTCGTACCTAGATGTAAAGAAAGGATGCAGATAGCCATGTGTTTTTTGGAGTGGTTAGGCAGATTAAAATGGCGAGTGACTGGCTTGGATGCATCCTTGTCATTCTTCTCAACATCGCGAAGGTGTTCACAGAATCGGTAACCTAGTCATCTACCTGTCTCACCAAAGTATAATTTATTGCATAACGTACAGGTTATGCAATAAATGACATTTGCGGAGGTACATGTGAAACGATCGGTGATCTTAACAGATCGCTTAAGTCCCAATATCTTGCTAGTGTTGACAATGAAAAGACAAGTTTTGCATTGTGAGCGGGCGCATTTGAAAGTGCCGGGTTGCTCGTTAGTTTTGAGTGCGCTTCTAACTAAAAAGTTGCCTACGTTTTTGTCGCGTTTGAATGAAATAAGTGGAGGTTGCGAAAAGATTCTACCAGTCTCAGGATCATTTTGGAGTAATTTAAAATTATTAAGAATGATACTTTTGACTGCGTGATTATGAGGATGGAAAGTGAGGGTGAATGGAATTCTGTCATTCTTATCTTTTTGTGACGTTTGTAGTGATGACTGTCGTTCAAATTGTTGGGCGCGATGATGGCTATCTTTGACCACAGAGACAGGATAGCCACGTTTTTCGAAGAACTGGCACATCTCCTCTGATTTGCTGGAAAAATCGGAATCATCACTACATAGACGTCGAAGAATAAGGAATGGAGTTCTTGACATGTGATGGATGTGACGATGAATACAAAAAATAACTGTGTGAATCTGTAGGTTTGTAGTGCACACTAGTACATAGCACGTTGCCACTAATACAAACTTTGATAGCTAGGAAAGCCAATGAAGTTTCCAAAATTTCCCAGGTATATTTAAGAGCCGGATGAAAAGAATTGACGGAGGTTATAAATTGATTGAGTTCTTCTCTGCTGGATGAAATAGCGCCAATGCAGTCGTCGATGTAGCGGCCGTAGAGTTCAGGTTTGGGGCCGTTGTACTGATTAAAAAATTGGTGTTCAACATATCCTACAAAAAGATTGGCATAGCTAGGTCCCATTCTTGTGCCCATCGCTACACCATTAATTTGTTTGTAATAGTTGCCGGCGAATGAAAAACAGTTAAGCGTTAAAACTAGTTCGGCAAGGCGGAGGAGCGTTTCCGAGCTTGGTTCTTTGACAATGCGTTGATCGAAGACCTTCGCTTTTTGGAATGACTGTGTATAGAGATGTAATGTCCATGGTGAAAATAAGTTTGTCTTGGCCGGAGAAATTGAAATCGCGGAAAATTTTGAGTGCGTGTGTACTGTCTTTAATGTATGATGGCGATTTGATGATAAGATTTGACGATAGGGGTCATAATCCTGTCTAAGTAGCTAGAAATGAGTTCGGTGGGGCAACTACAGGCAGAAACGATAGGGCGACCTGGGTTGTTGGGTTTGTGATATTTAGGCACGAAGTAAATGCACGAAGTTCTAGGGGTGTTGATGATGAGATTAGTTGAGATTCTGAATGGTTTCTTTGACAAGGTTTTTGATTTTTGGAAGTGAGATCTTTCTGGATTTTGGCATAAAACGAGGTGTCAGAAAGTTGCCGCAGAGCTTCTTTGTCATCTCTATACACAGTCATTCCAACTACAAAGTAACAAGATCCAACAGTCACCCAAAGTTTGCTGCCAATTTTTACCTAGGCACTGATTGTGGGACAGAAAATGGTGTTATGGC